>VWZG01001033.1:0-40065 GCA_013396735.1 Grallaria varia | reverse complement strand
TGTGACACTAGGCACAGAAAAATTTGCATATTTGAATAGGTCACCTCATCAATGGAAATATTGTTGACATGACTACTTTTTTTCTTTTGGTTTATTATTAATTGTGTTTAGTGTATTGATGTATTGTTCTTTGTACTTGCTTTCTGACTTTATTCTTTTCTTGCTGACTTTTGGTCCTGTTAAAAAAATCCACAGACTCAATTGCATTGTACAATCCTTTTGCCAGGGGTATTCTAAGAGAAGAACAAGAGAAAAGAGGTGGAAAATTTAGCCAGGAATGTGTGTATTATAAGCTTTATATACATTGCTAAATAAACCAGGTGCTGGGAGTGAGCTTGCAGATGGGCTCTGTCATCACGCATGCTATTGAAATGTCGTCATGTTCCCAGTCCTGCTTTTGGCACTAGAATTTTCTGAAACAATGTCTGGGGAAAAATTTGGGGCATAGCATGTGTCGGGGAGGTCTCATATCTGCACCCATGAGGGATATGTAGTGTAGCAATTCTGCCCTTTACAGTCCTCCAAGAGTATCCCAGCAAGACTGGTATCCTGTAGCACTCCTATATGTCCACACTCAGGCTATGCCCCAAAGTCTCTGAAACACCCCCAATTTCAGTCAGTGAAACACTGATAGACTACAACACAGATTTCTCAGTAGTCTAGGCACGTTCAGCTGATAAGAAAACATATAAAGATGATAAGCATGACTTAAGGTGACTAAGGCTCAGGGAAAGATGAATACTAGCTGCTGTGTACTGTGGATATAGCTAAGCCAAACCATTTGCCCAGAGACTGGACCCTGTCTCTGTTTTATTTAACAGCAAATATTGAGATTCCATGGAGAGAGATGAAAATGCATCATACTGTGAGATATTCTTGTCTACAGGGGGATGGATGGATAGAGTACTTATCAAGTATAATGAATAGATTTTTCTGATGTTTAGGGAAGGAAAAACAATGTTCCTCCATGAAAAAACATGAGGATTAATTAAAATTGTCTTTTTTTTTTTTTTTAATGCTGCATATTCTCCTTATACATCACTGTAATTCTACTACGAAAGAGATGCTATTATAACTAGTGTTGCCCAGACTGAAGTGACAGGTGTGCTAAACGCTGTAATTATCTTCATATAGATTACACCAGGAAATTAATTCGGAATAATGACGGGAGAATCATGGTAATGCTGGGATACATTACTTTTGGCACACAAGCTATCTAGTTCAAAGCTTGCTTGTACAGTTCTGCCTTTGCAATTCAGAGATGCTTGGATGTATAGCATCGGTGATGTTTGAACTACTTAGGCACTATTTTGAAGTCACTACCCCTGTAGCTGAAAGGGGAAGATGCTGAACACCCACAATTTCTTTCATGCTGTGTATCCACAAGATGTTACCCAAAACACCCCAACCCCCAGCCCCCCCCTCCCACTCTCCCCCCAGTAAACTAAAACCAACCAAATCCGAAACCACTCAGTTCTAAAATTAGTAGTAAACCTATATTGTGTGAAATTACAGGGAAAATAAATGAAACAAACTGAAGAACTAGTAATGATAGAAAAAAAAAAGAAACAAACCCAAAAGTAAGGAAATATGTATGCCTTTCTTCTGGGTCATTAAAGGTTACAGGTCACAAATGTGTACTGTGTTGCATCTTTCCTTTTTACTGCTTTGATGGCCCTGTCTCCTTTTCTTGCAGTTTTGCTGAATTNCCCCCCCCCCACTTGTTCTTTTGTAATTAAAGCTAACAATTTAATTGTTCTTTACCAGCATTTTTTTGTTTGTATAACTCCCTAATTTTTTCCCCTCCCATTAAAAATGTTGTCTTTAATTACTATTCCTTTCCTCTGGATCAGTCTGGTTTCACATCATTGCAGCCTACTGTGTGAATCAGGTAAGCCTGGTCAGATCCCTTTACAGCTGCAGCCTTAATTGTGTTTGCTGAGCTGTGAGAAACACAAGAAACTTAAAAAAAGCCAAAACCAAGAAAGAATCGACCCCTGCTGAATCTACAGTACAGGAAAAGGCAGAGAATTTTACACTTAAATTGAAAGAGACTTATTGAAATCTCTTGCTGAGAGGAAACCATCTCATGTTGTTAGCTTGATCTTAGTAGTTTTCATCTGTCTGATGTAGTGCTCCAGCGGTATGTTGTATCCAGTTTGCATAGAGGTAAATGACAGCATGCTGCCAAGGCCCTGGGGAGTCAGGCCCTTACTCTTTACAAAAGAGCACTGGAAGCAGAGCAATCACCTCAACAAGGTTGAGACTCCATCGCAGCAACTAGGCAGACAAGAGGATGCACAGCTGCAGGAAGCCTCTGGGGCTGGAGTGGCCTCTGACCTTAACGGCAGCTTTGCAACTGGAGCAGTTATTGCTACACATCCAAATGAAAGCGAGGGTATCGACTTCCAACCTGAAGCATACAAAGAGGCACCCTCTGCTAATTTGGAACAGCGGAACAGGAGATCAGAGAAATTAATAAGTGTGAAGTCAGTGTTGTGGCCAGTTTATAGCAATACTCTTTCTTATTATGCCCATGAATGCACTATAGCAGTATTGGCAAATCTTATCTTGCCTGTAGGGAAGTGGGTGGCTGACATGGAATAAGAAAGAATCTATTATTTTAGCTGCTAGTATGAAGCCTGTTCAGACTGGAAATGGCAAAACTGCACCAGATGATGGTCTCTCTGATGGTAATCAATATTCTTGAAGTATTTGTTTGTTGGCAGGAGTCTGTATCATAAAAAGTCCCCTTTAGCAATAGAATTACTTGTGTTTTAACAAATCAGGCCTAGGGCATGTGTAATCTTTGTGAATTGCAAGAATTAATGTTTCTGAAGGTTTTGCTGTTCATCCCACTTCTGTTCTTTTAGTCCCCTGAGAGCTTGGCAGCAGTCTGCAGTAAGTCTTGCATTAGGACTGGACTAGGAATTCTTCCCCACTATGAAAAGGAGTTGTCAAGAGGTGGTGGAAGAGAGGAGAAATACATCTTTTGAATGAGAGGATGTAGCAATTGTACTGACATCCAAGTACTGGAGCAGACTTGGTGTTGGGTCAAAATATGGTCAAGTAATAAATGGGGAAGAAGACAGGTAATTGTTTAGGCATGTTGAGCTTTCTTGTACTGTAGCTGATGTCAAATTGTGCTTTGGGGCAAAGATGTTTTCTTCTATCTGGCATCCCCCTTGTGAATTCTGAGAGGTCAGCTTTGGACTTGAATGAACAACAGAATTTATTTGTTTGTAACTTCTGCTAGTTTCACCATCTGGAATGAATTATAGTGCACTGAACATGTTCTGTCTTATCAAATTCTATTATCACTTGGTGCTTATCCTGCAGTTTATCACTTTGCAACTGCTTGTGTAAAAGTAAGTAAAGCAAGGAAATAAAACTATTAGTGGTTTGAAAAGCCTTTAAAATCCTGTTGCAGCCATTCTTGCAGACACCTGAGGTCTGAATCCTTGTCTCTAATACAGATAACTTTAATGCTCTTTTTGTTGTCTGTATAGCTTTATTGCTGTGTAGTGTTGTTTTAAAACAAATTGAATACCTTCGTTTTTTCCAAGCATTATATCCCTTTTATTTTGCTTCCACTTGTTTGTCTCTCGTTCTAAAGAATTATTTATTTTGTGCATTTTCTTTCTGTTCTTTTTCTAATTTAATTTAATTAGCATCAAATTCTACAGTGTTTTGCCTCAGTTCCTTCTTATTTTTGGGGTAGCATATATAACTTTTTTTTTAGCCTGGTTTAGTGCTGTGTTTTGAGTGTGCTTTTCATTTGCATTTTATTTCAAAATCATATCTCTTGGTTTTTTACTCTTCTCTCCTTCTCTATTGGCTTTTCACTTATGCTCTGAAATGTGCTCTGTTTGTAGTGCAGAACTTAAGTGCCGACTGTTTTCACTTTTGCTCCTGTTAGTTAACCCTGGTCACCGTAGGTCGAGTTATTTACTTTTGCATGCTTTTTTTCAGAATCGAATCCTTCACACTGTATCTGATAAGAGCCTGAACATGATGAAAATAATAAACAGAACAGATTTCATTAATAATCCAAAAGTGTTAGGGAAAACTACTTTCAAAAGGCACTTTTGCAAATCATTACATATATTGGGTTGAAATATTTGAAGCATCTTAAACGTAGTAGCTTTAAATTTCAACTCTCACTTCTAGTTTCACCTTTTGAAGCTTTTTTTTTTGCTTTCACATAGATGTTATACATCAATAAATATTTAAGTCTGACTCCTCATGTAAAAAAAATTAAGATCCTTTGGCAAAATCTATGAATGAGAAGTACTTGATCTCACCTAATGATTGAACTTCAAAAGATAAGAATAGACCAAGGCAACAATCGTTGTCCATAATGCCAAGACAAAGGTAATAACTGATTTTTTTTTTTTTTGGCTGTCATTAAACGCTGAATGATGAAATTATTTTGCCAGGAATGCTTCAATGCTTCTGTTCAAAGTGTTAGACCCACAACACCACATAATCTTGTTCACTCTGGTGAATTCAGAAGTGGAGCAGTTTTGGAGACTCTCATGGGGTCAGGACACAGCAGTTACGTACTTATCCCTCAAGAGAAAGCTGATGTTAGATACAGATACTTAGTTACATGGTTGCAATATTACCTCCCTTTTTGCTGAAACACTGCAGTATAGAAATCAAACTATCTCAGTCGAAATCTGGTAGCTCTTCTGCCAGATCCAGGTTTCAGTTACTCCGGCCAAAACATAAAAATCCTTGGACTTATATGAATGACATAGTGATTATGACCAGAATGTAGCCACCCATTGATGTAAATGGCAAAACTGTCTATTTACAGATAAATCCTGAAGGAAGATATGAAAGTATTGAACTCACTTCTAAACTAAAAATATACAGTGCAGCAAAGTAAATAAAGCTGGATGACTCCGAGGCTTCATTAATTAATCAATGTGAGTTGTTATTAGTTCCTTCTATCTAAATGGATTTTTAAAGAATTCTTGGGTTCTGCTACTCTTTAATTGAAGTGGAACATCTAATACATAGAAAAGGCAATCAGAACTATTAGATATTTTGTGATTCCCAAGGTAAAGTTATTTATGAACCCAGATGTGACTTGAACATTTTTGAATCAGGAGAAACAAATTGTTTTACTCTTACAGTGGAAGAAGGGGAATCTGTTACTATTTCACAACAAGCTTTTTGTTTGCTTGGAGGTTTTTTAGTTTACATTTTTTAATAACTGTAAGAATTTGAATTTCCTTGATAAGACTGTCTTTCCAAAACCAATTTCAGAGGGGTCTAAGTATTGTGAACTTTTACTTATCTTTTACTAGAGGTCTGGATATGCACAAGACTAAAGCTGAGTTTTATTTTGGGTTTGAAACCTATGAAACATGGATAAAATGACAAATTGCTGGAAGGATGAAAACAATTATAATCATAATAAAACAAAAAGGAGACTGAGAGAATTGTCTTGCAGACATTAATGCTTATGCCAGATAAAATATTCTTAGAATGAGCATTTCTACACTGTAAGAACACATCCATTTTGTTTTTATAGCAAGACATGAAGAGTTAGTAAATAACAAGATTTATACACAGATCCTGAGTACTGAGCTGGACAATCACATTATTGATTTGCCACCATGATGGCACTAAACCTGAACCTCCTTAATGTCATCATCTTTAATCATCTCTTGATTAGACTCTCTAAAACACCATAGACATGATCAGGTACCAGGAGAGAGCTCTGATTGAGCAAATCAGTTTGAAAAGGGTCCCTGGAGAAGAATTTAATTTTCCAGGCCAGAATTATCATCTCTGTGCCTTTGAATCTATACTAATAACATATTGGGGATGAAAAAAAATCTTTCTCATGTTGAAATAAAACATCTGTTGCCTCCCTTTCCTCTGGGTTGGGTTTATCAAATTATGAACTGAGTATTACACAGCTCTTTTTCAGTGAGCAAAATGCATTGATAGAAGACAGACATTTTAAATGCTTATTTTATCTGCTGCAGGATTGTTGACATATGTAATTATTTAGCATCGTATTTGAAAATACTTTTAAAACTCTTGATAACAAGAGATAATTAGTGTCGCTTTACAGAAACGTAAATCCCATGCCAACTTCACACAACTGAAACTAATAATATTATAGCAACTCTGATCTTAACAGATTTTGTTTTTGGCTAGAGCTGAAAATCAATGATATCCCAGTCTGTGATGCCACTCTGGAGGAAAAAAAAAATAAATCAAGCATCAAAACAAAATCCGTCTAACATTTGCTTCAGCAAATTAAATTCTGAATTAAGCTGTTGATGACAGTCAAGAAAGCCAACAATTTTATTTTGTTTGAGCTGAATTATACCACTGTTATGGTGTAACACTGGAGAGAGCATAAACCCAGAGAACTGAGATGAAACCATTGAGAGCCTTTGCAGGCTGGGACTCGTATCACAGATGAAGTAACACCGGCTTCATCTCTTCAGCACATTGCTGCACATAATGTCTCTCTTTGAAAGAATATCAGGCCAGTTGCCTCTGGAGTCTCCTTGTTTAATAGGGTAAAGTGGGAGGCTCTAGGCTCTCTCTTCAGATTCTATGGGTAAAATCTTTTATCAAAACTCATAAAAAAGGTAGATACTTTAAAAAGAATGTAAGTACCTACAACTGTATATATAGACTTTCCCTAAAATTAATGATTCCTGGAATATTTTGCAATATACACTTGGCATTATTTTCCTGAATCTTTCCAGAATTGTCCCTATATATGTGTAGTCTATGATGTGCTTTTCAGAGTTGACTTTTTGAGGGTTTTTTTTGCATTAAATGATCTCTTCTATTAATCTCCTTACAATACTAATTTACAGATTGTGTTTTGAGCCTATTTGATGGGTAGCAAGAGGCTGTATAATGCTATATAGATATCTCTATGGAGGAATGAAATAACTTCTAGCATATCTTGTTAGCAGTGGGCTTGGCAGATCTACAAAGAATGCAGTCATGGTTACCAAGCAAACAGACAAAGTTTCAATATGAAGCCAGTACCAATGCAACTAGGCAACACTGATATGAGATACTTGAAGTCCCAATCTCTTCATTCCCTGAACATGGAGTGTGAATGGAATGGAATACTTGGGAATGCCAAGCAAAGGCCGATCAGCATTGACTCTTATGGGAAATCCATCCGAAAAAGATAGAAACGGAGATGGCTTGTGGTTGCTAAATTTTCCACTACAGGAAAGCTCAGTCAGCTCAGAACAGTTTTTGGTAGGTGCTCACACCCACTACTCTCTGTTCCTTAATCAACACGATGATAATCTATTTTTGATCCATACTGATTAAAGTTCTACTCCTTCTCACCTTGCAATGTGTTGGCATTGTTAATTTAGACCTGAGTAAAGGAAGGAGATAGTTTGATTTCTCTCTGCTGGAAATTTTGGGATAGGAACCTGTCTGTTCATTTCTGCTTGTTGTTCTGGTGCCGAAGCAATTTGAACTGTGTTTGTGTTTGCAAAGCCACTATTTAAAAACAGGTGTGAGAATTGTCTGTAGCCAGTTAGTGTGTGAATCCTCTGTGGCCAAGGAAATCTCTACATGCCCTCTTCCTATATTAAAAAAGAAAATAAAAATTGTAGGAAGTTGTGGAATACTGAATTCTGCTTTTGCAATGTGCACTGCCTTGTATCAGCAGGGTTTCATGGTTAAGTGTTCAAAATTTTTTCTCTATGTATTTCAGGTCTTATTAACACAGACAGACACGCCAACTCCCTACAAAGATTTGAAAAACCCCAAACATGCCATAGACAGGAAAAGTTTATGATCTCCAAGGTGCTCTTGGAGGCTTCATAAGCAGAAAATGACTCCAAAGGCTGTTTTATGTCTTTACCTCTTCACAATGAATGTAACGTTAACTCATATGCTCAAAATGACAGTCTGAGGATTACACATCACATACTCAATCTTTCCATCCAGGCCATTGTTGCTTTCAGAGGACTGATGGACCAGACAACCCCCAAAGACACCACGCTTGAGAAAAATTCTGCAAAAAATTGCTGGTATCCCTCTACATCCCATAGGTGAAAGTGACAGAATGGATACGTGATGCCTTTTTATTTCACACTAAATTGCTAATTTAGTGCCACCATACCAAGGAAGGTAACCTCTATAAGACCAGTTGTTGCTGCACACAGGGAATGTACCTGGTGTTCGGAAGACCACCAGATAAGCTGTTTGGTTACAGCAGGTGTTGTGCAGTGTGTGGCAAAGACCACACAATGTCTGTAGAACTTCTCTGGAGGGTGACTTCAATAAAAAGGAAATGTTTGCAGGCAGTGAGAAGGGAGATGGACAATTTTCTTAGAAGTCTCTAGCAGGAGAACATATCATCATTTACTCTTACCATGTGTGGGTTGTGCTGGGATGAAATCAAACACTGCAACTCGGGGTTTTTTTTGTGAGAAGAACAGTTGGGAGAAGGGAGGAGAAGTAGCTATTGAAAACTGTACAAGGTTTAAAAAATAAAAGACACCAAAAAGTAGGCTGTTTTAGTGAAGGAAAAGAGTTAACCTGTGGTCAGAATGAATTATCTGACAAATCTAACACTTGTTTCTACAGATATATAATCTTCTGATTGTCTACAAAACTTTCAAAACTATTCAGTCTTATTCAAATTTATTGCTAGCTATGGATAAGAGGTGTTGGCAGAGTTTCGGAAGAAAAGCAGTGAACTAATATTAACCATTTACTTAATATTATGAAATGATAGCTATTGAAATATCATTATAATATGCTGCAGTGGGTATTTCTTAAAGCATTATAGAATTGGATGTTATATCATATAAAAATGTAGAAAGAGCTACTACAAAATTGTATAATATCGTTCACTAGTACATTTATGGTGCTCCCTATAAGACTTTCCAGGTGGTGATGCTAAAACCAGCATTAATTTATCACTAGATGCTAGATTTATTCTGCCATCACATATGTAGAAAGCAGACATCTGTTTAAAATGTTTGCTGTATACAGAAAACAAACTATTAAGCTACTCACAGTTAGTTGGACCCCATTTATACTGAGTCCAGGACTCCACAGTCTTGCTAATTTATTTTACATTACTTTTGACCTTCAAACTTTTTTTTTTTCCTAATGGTGAGTAATTCATTCTTATTGAAATAGCAATAAGCTTACTCCATATGACTACATAAGAAAGAAACAAATCTCTTAAATGTCCTAATTTTCAGCAACATACACTAGACTTGTATCAAAGCAAATTCCAAGGTGTTTCAAAGTTTTTCTGCAGTGAGTAAGGAATACTCAAATTTCAGACATACTTCTTGTGGGTGTCTAAGAGATTTCCAGAAATCGTGTTCCTTCAGTTCCCTGAATAAGAAACTTGAGATATGTTCTCTCATTATGCCCCAAAAATGACCAACTGAACGTGGCACAACAGAAAGGGAACAGTGTAAGTTGGTTGAAGGGAGCTCATGTTTATATGTTTGGATGAGGGAAAACCAAACTTCAGATTCTTGAAAAGTGTATGTGGCAAAGTTAGATGATTCCATTTTGCAGTTATATGATTCCAAATTTGGTTTTAATTTTTCTCTTTCTCTTTTTCATTCTCTGACACTCTGTGTTGTTTAATTAGTTTACTCCACCTTATTATTGTGAGATGCAGTTAGAAAATAAAATAAATCAGGAACAAGTCAAAAGATTTAAAATTAAAAAAAGAAGAAAAAAGTAAATAAAAAATAAACAAAAAAGTTTCCCAAGATAAAACACTGCTAGGGAGAAAAAATAAATCCATCTCTTTTTTTTTTCTTTTTTTTCCCCCTTCTTAATGAACACTACTGCCGACTTCTGTGTTGTCTAAGCGATGTCAAGCGGCTGAGGCACCAAGCCATTAAAGCTGCTCAGTCCCAGAGCAAACTCCATCAATGAAAAGAAGGAAGAAAATGCTATGGGGAAGATGTTATCAGTGAAAACCCCAACTCTAAATACAGTATGCAATCTACTATTTTTCTTCTAGTGTCTTGGAAGTATTCCACTCCCCTTTATACATTTGCATGAAAGCACTAAAATAAATAAATATTTATACATGTACTTTAAAGCCATTGAGAATAAAGAGAGATGCCGATTGGGACAAAACATCTGGAAAGAGCCATAAAATCCAAGAACTATGCAGTCAAGATGTCTCTATTACATCATAATCTCATAGTCACCATGGTCTGCAGAGCAGGCTGTGATGTGCAAGTGGGACTGTAATGTCAGTCACCGCCTGGGCTGTAGGAAGCACTGAAGTCTCACCCTTTCTTTGCATCACAAATACAGTGCAGGGTAACTATATAGCAGAAATAAAACAAATCTGCATTGCATTGTATGAGTAATGAAACAATTATCTTTATATGGACACCATACCAGTTGTATACGGCTATAAATAGGCTCGGTGTGAAATTTTGTTCTACTTCTGCATTTTCAAATATTTTGGGGACCTGCTGCTTTAGCTTCAGTAATTTCTTTCCCCCACTCCCCTTTGCTGAAGAATGGATAAGGAAAGTTGATGAAGTTATTCTACTTGAAATTAAAATCCATGGTATGGAAAAGTTAATATGTGCAGTTAGTATAAATCCATGTCTCCGTCCTGTAGTATGAAAAAATTCAGTGTGCTTCCTAAATCCTTGCACCTTAGCTGGCCGTGAATTTCACAGAGATTACTTAGTTGCATGTATAGGTTTGAGACTGTCACTTAATTATTAAGACTATTTACTGCAGCTCATGGGACATGGTGTGTTTTAAAGCTCTCATAAATTTTATCTTTGCTATCACTTGTTTTCAAATGACCCTGAAAGCACAATAGTCTTTATAGTCAATGTACGTAGAAAACATGAACTTTAAATATATTCTTCTCCAACCATAGTGAAATCGATTTATTTTGCTATTTGGCAGGGGGGAAAAGCAGATTTTTAAAAATTCTTTCTTTGTCTGAAAGATTTTATCCATATCTACCAGATAATAGCGCACAAAAAGGGAAAATTTGCAAATGAAAATTAAACAGTATCGTCATGGCTAGACTTCACGAACAAAGATTTGGGCAGGGCTCTACCCACGCTTGCTGCAAGTGCGCTGATGGCTAAAGAGGCCGATGCGAGATAGGCAAGTCCGGTTGCAAAAGGCACAGCAGAAAGTCTCCATAGGCCGTGTTGGTGAGGCACGGTTCTTTCTGCGTTGTCTTTTCTCCTCCAGACTGATTCTGCGTGGGTTCTCAAAGGAATCAGCAGCGTTATGGATGGTGTGTCTCCACGCCTCCCGATTGGAGGCCAGAGTGGACCATTGATGGTAGTCAATATGGCCCAGGCTGAGGTATTGTTTCAGAGAGTCCTTGTATCTCCTCTTTGGGGCTCCTCTCTTGTGGAAGCCAGTGGCAAGTTCACTATAGAGCACGATCTTAGGGAGGCAGTGATCATCCTCCATCCTGGAGACGTGTCCTGCCCAGCACAGCTGCCTTCTCAGCAGCATGGCCTCAATACTGGTGACTGCTGCCTGTTCAAGGACAGACACATTGGTCACCTAATTAGTCCAGTGGATATTTAGGATTGTATGGAGGCAGCGCTGATGGAAGCATTTGAGAAGTCGCAGGTGGCGGCAGTAGATGACCCACGATTCTGACCCATATAGAAGAGTAGACAGTATAACAGCTCTGTAGACACTAATCTTTGTACTTTTCTTCAAGTGTTTATTGTGCCAGACTCTTTCATTGGAGTTGAAAACTCCAAACAGTATATTTTGGTGTTGAAAGAAAATGTCAAGTAATATCCAGATGTTTCAGAAATTAATAAAGTCTTCTGGTCCTGATTTTTATTCATAAATATTCAGGGCAGCAACTGTCTACTCTTCACTTTTCACTTCTTTATCTTTTCTGCACTGTTATCTTGAGGAGCCAAGGGTATTATAATATTGCTGAGCTGGGTAATTTTTCTCACAATAATCTAAGGGTATTGTGTATGTCTAACAGGTACAAACCAGCAGTCCTACCAAAAAAGCTGCCTCAGTCACAACAAGGATTTTTCCCCAAACCCCTGCTACCAACAGAGGAAAAGCCACTGAGGGAATCACTCTGGGACTAAAACTCTGGAGAGAACTAGGGAAAGGAAAGCTTCACCTAGATTAGTCTCATAGCATGTGGTGCTCCTCAGGGAGCATACATAAAACAGTGTGAGTGGGTGGGCAGAGTTGGAAAAAAGAGCTGAAGGGGATAGGGAAACCCCTGTTCTCACTGGCGTATACTAGCACAGGGTAGCTGCAAGCAGTGTGGGTGAAAGTGAAATTATAAGATGTAATTTCATAACGATTATCAAATTATCATATGTGATGAGTAAGGAAATTCTTTGTGGTATTCTAAAAAATGTCATAGATCTAACTAATTACCTGTGTAAAAATAACCTATTAGAATTACACAGTTAAAATAATTCTAAGAGGAAAATAGGAGCAGTTAAAGATGGAATCACTTGGAAAGTATCTAAAACAAAGTGGAGGAGTTACTGTAGGAGTACTTTCTACTTGACAGCTCTACAGGTGGTCTTTTAGTGCATAGTCTTTCCAGGCTAAATATGCAGAATTACAGATAACATTAAATTAGGCATACCAGACTAATTAATAAGACTAAATTACAGAAGATACGCCTGAAATTCAGATGGATTGTTTTGCAGTAGGGTGACTACTACAACTAGGTCAACTTGATGCTCTTAGCATGGCTGTGATGAGAAAACCTCACATTTATTCCTCAGAAAGATTATTGCTTTCTTAGAGGAAATGTAAATTTTAACACTTGGTTACTTTGATGCTCTGTGGTGTGTGTTATATGAGAATCCATTTTCTGAGTCCTTAATCAGCCAGTCTCAACTTTGCTGGTTGTCTTGTCTTCCACAGAGCTGGAAAACAGATGGAGCACTAGTCAGGGAGTTTGGGCAGATGAGGGTCCCATCCTTGATACAGGTGAAGAATCCTCAACCTGTCGCTTAAAAGGAGGAAAAAGGAGTGTAAACATAAATCTCACCTGTTAACCTGGAAGAAAATTACTTTGGCGTGCTGTACAAGTCACATTTTCTGTACTTAAGGGAGGAAAGTTTTGACAATTTGAGAAACTACATTAATAAATATGCATAATAATTCACCAGGTACACCAGCTCAAGAACATGAGAGTATTGTCAAAAATGTACAGAAACACTCTGGATACTGGAAGAAACTTGCCTCTCCGGAATGTAGACCATCACTTTATACACAGGCCATTGCAGTTGCCAGACAAAGGACAGCATTAAAACCCGCAGCCAGTATGCAGTGAAAGGACCAGAATATTATATCTTTCTATTATCTTGCATGTTGTATTAAATGCAGGCTGTTTGCTGGCCTTCCTCCACCCTGGATGTACTCTAATGGCAACAAATATTTTGGCAGGGAATGCACTGACTGGTGTCTATCACACACTATCCAGTGAGAGCTATTTTTGTTATGTGCTGAAACTACAGCTTGGAAATATGTGCTGTTGAGACATTTTGCTGTTTGAAAATGCTCCAGGAACTAGTTCCATGGCTGTAAATCAAGAATTATAATGTCATAATAATACCAAAAAACTTTATTTCAGTCCCAAATGTGAAAATTTGATGTTCAGCTGACATGAATAGGATATAAACCAGAGTGAGACATGAATTGTTTGATAGTTTTCCCATGTATAATGCTAATATTTCACCACTGAGCTTTGGGTTTTGAATTTTTGTTTCACTCACATTGACATGAAAATTCTCACCTGTCCACAGTACTTGAAATGGCTGTTTTCCTAGTGAAGACAGAAAAAGAATATGAATTCCTGATTCTCTTCCAGATTAAAATTCTTTATACATTGACCCACTTTAAAAAAAATGGCTTTTTAGGTTTTTCTTAATACCTATGGAATGCTAATTTGCTAAATCTGCATGTGAGAAACTTTGTATTTTATTTCTAACTAGTTTGCTTAACTTTGAAAGTTGGCAGAGAAGTAAGAAGAGAAAGCTCATTACTCTGAGCTCTCACAGGCCCAGGTTCTTGGGATTTCAGTGGCAAGCTCCTGACCTGGGGCTTGAAGGACGTGTATTCTTCCACATCATTTAAGTCCTAAACCTGGACTTATGACCACGTTTGCAATAAGACTCTCTACTGCAAATCAGAAATGTAAATTGTTAGAATGTAAAAAAACCTTGGCTACTGTAGTATCAAATGTTACCATTAACTTTCAGATGTATGACTTTCAACTGAAGTCCACAGTCCAGAAATGACTATTATATCCCAGAGATGAGTATTGACTCCTAAACAGTGTATTGAGTAAGAAGAGCACAGCAGATTAAGACACATGGTGGTGCATATGTATGGGTCTGCACCATTTTGCATGCTGGGTGTGAGTTTTTAGAGGCGTGTATCGAAATACGTCCTCCTCCAGGATGGAGGTGTCTTACTGAGCCCTGCCAGAAAGCCATGCCTCACCATTCAACATTAACAGTGTGGCTTGGATCTAACCTCACTTCAGCCCTCTTGCAGCCTTACCTACCAGACTGCAAAGAGGCCTTTCTGGGACCATGCTTTTAATTTTTTTCTTTTTACAAAAGAGCAAAAGTTTCTTTGGGCCAGATGGTGACAGAGGAGAAGGGTAAAGATGTATGAACGGCTCACTTTCAGGCGATCACTTGTTGTAGGTTTGCTCCAGGATAGTTTATATATTTAAAGCAGCATCTCCAGAGGGATGGAAATCCTAGGTTTCATTTCCAATTGAATGCTTCCACCTGTGCTGATCTGCTGAGCAGTACACATGTCCTTTGCTTTGTAGATGATTTGGCAGGGACGCGTGAACTCCCTCTGGAAATGTAAGTGTGCAGTTTCTACAGGTGTTTGAAAGCTGGCATCCAGAATCTAAAGGGAGCATTCATTATCTTTTTCTCCCACTACACACACACACACACACACACACACACACACACACACACATCCACGCTCCCTGTCAAAGCAGTCCTATACTCAGAATGCCTGACAAAGGATTTCAAATGAAGCAACATTCACCCTTAGCCATGAATTGTTCTTTTAGAAACCTCCCAGAACTGAACTTATCATATACAGATGGCAAAGTCATGGTTTATGGAACTCAGTTGTGCTGATGTATGAAGCAGGTCTCAAGTGTCTCAGTTGGCAGGAATGGGTGCTTCAGCCATTCACAAAAACAGCCATCAAAGTACTTGAACTTTGTGGCCAGGCTTAAATTACTGATATGAGAAGAGCCAGAGCCCAAGACTGGCAATTGCTCATCCTTGCTGTGCATGATGTTAGCTCAGTAGGTTAGAGCATAGTGTAAATGCCACGGTTGTGGATTCAATTCCTACAGGGGTCATTCACTGAAAAGTTGGACTTGAAGATCCTCTTCCAAGTCAGAATATTCTGTGATTCTGTAAAGAATCCCTGCTACAGCTCTGGCCTGGGAATTAGTCACCATGACGCTAATTTCCAAGTTCTGCCTGGAAGCTCAGAACAATCTGGGGACCATTTGCGTGGATGTTTTGAATGTGGCCACCCTGCCTTGGAGGCTCAGGAAGCTTCAAATCAGGGATATTGCTCTTTTGGGACAGCCAGCCTCAGGGTCCTGAGCACATTTTTTTTTCAAAATCTGGTTTACTCTTCTGTATTGTCCTGAGCTAGGCAACAACAAAGAAATAGGGAAGTTTTAGCCCCCAATTCTAAACTCTTCTGCTCTACCCAAGACTTATTTTTAATGTCTTTAATTTTTTTCTTGTCGACTGAAATTCCTTTGCTAGGCTCACATAAATTCAGTGAACCTGGATACCTACTTTTTTCAATATACAGGGCAACCAATACTATATCTTGTCTTTCTGGGTGTCTTCTTTGACTCTAAATAAGAGTGTTAATCTTTGAACCTACTTTTTTTTTTTTTTTTCAGTCTGCACATAATGAATTGCAAAATTAAGGCCCTAGCATCCCCTATGTCCCCACCCTGTTACACAGTTTCAGATGAACTCAGCTGTTGAATACTTACCAGGAGAATTGGTCAAAGAAAAAAATAATGAAGGGAGAAATAAGGAGGAAAATTGAACCAGATCATAGTTTAAAATATGTCTAATCATGGCAGTAAGTAAGCTTGATTGCTTCAGGTTGAAGGGGAACCTTCTCCTGGCAGGGTAAATAATTCTATTTATTTACCCTCACATGCATCAAATTCTCAACTAAACTAATTAACATATTCAAAAGGAAAACATGAGAGGTAGAAGGAAAGGGTTGAATCTAGTGTTTACACAAAGATACATTTTTGTTTCCTTCATGTTTAATCTATCACATGTGCACAATGAGTACTAGATTTGCCCTTCAGCTTCAGGGTCACTCCTTACAGATATTAACACCATGTCAAATCTAGTTCTTTCCATTTTGCTTCATGTGAAATATGTTGTGGTTTAATTTAGATGTGATATCTGGCTACACATATTTGCCAGAACAGTACAGGTTCTCTTCATAATTTACAAGGTATTTTATCTGTTATATGAAGACCTAAGTGCCTGTGCATTTTTCTACCTGCAGGACTTCAGAGTAAGAATTGGAGCACAGTTTCCCTGGAACCCATAGTACAATTGCTCAAAGCCTAATGCTCACTGTCAGAGACAATAGTTCCCATGAGGAGGGGAAACAATCCCTTATAAACAACAGCCTTGTGTCACAGTAAAAATGAATTTCAGCTCTCAGAAGAAACACATTTCAGGAAAGGCAAAGAATGTGAATTTCAATATTGGCAAATGAATTTGTATTGAGAAGTGTACTCCACATCCCATTCTAAAATCCATTTGGAAAAGGTAAATGACTGTATGCAACAAGAAAAAAATAGTGGAAAAAATCAGGAAGAGAGAGATGTGCAGCGAAGAAACACACATGAAAAAACATATATTATGGAATACAGAATGAGAAAAATATACTCAGTGAGTTCAGAATAATAAAGTAATGACTACTACTCTGCTGCTTTTTAGTTATTTGTACTGATACAAAAAGTATAAAACTTGTGAGTAAGAATAAGCATTTTACACCAGCTTTATGATAAGAGGATGAGACTACTATTTCAGATTTACTGTTGATCTGTGGCTTTCCTATTTAATCTATGGAACTTAAAAGATGTTTATAGCAGCTATTGGTGTGCTTCCACCTCCTGTAATTTGTGATTTATAGGCCCTGGCAAAACAAAAGTGGGCTGAATTATGGAATGTTTTATTATGACATAATAACTTTACTATGCAGTAAATGTTTCTTTAATAGAGAATGTACTGTATATTTCACCTGTAAAATCAAGAAATCTACTTTTTGAGCTTGGATTTTATGTTAGCACAGAGTTCCCTTAATCTCTGCTACTCACAGAAGTATGATGCAGAATCATAATTATAGCATGCTGTAGGACATCAGAATCCTTTACATTTTATTGAAGGCTATGAATCTCCAGAAAGTGCAGAAAATTCTAGCAGAAACAGTGTCCACCTTTACTGAAGGTGTAAAATGGTAATTGAAATTTATGTCCTATGTTTTACATTGACTTATCTTTTGAAATGCCTATAGAGACAAGAAAAGCTGATAAAGGGTTTTCTCTATTTCAGTCAACAGCTTGGGAAAATGGGGAAAAGAGGAGGGAGAGGGTTAAACTGATACCAGGAAGTGTTTAGAGTTAATCTGTGGGTACATCTGCCTGTGAAAACTTTTGCTGTCAGGTGCAGCCAGATAAAGATCAGCCACAGAGGGGATTTATCATTTATTTTGGCTTGGCTGAATGATGATTTCTTAGTACCACAGTTACTTTTTTTAAAATGCATCTCTGCACTGTGAGAAGCAGACATTCTCCCTCTGGTATAAAACTGATAGGCAATAAATCTATTTAATATCTTGTAGTTCTGTGGAACTCCAGCTGAGAATTTTGCCAATACAGATGATGCTCCAGATCACATTCTATGTTTGCTCATACTCACTGGAACATCAAATTTCAGTGGCAACTATCTTTTAGTATACACATCATTGGATGAAAGTAGAAATGGAAAATATGATTCAGTGCAAATATAGTGGATCTTCTGCACAGCATTATCTCCCTACTTATCCCATATTTTATATTTCTCTTCTTGCTACAAGCAATGGTTTCTATCCACTAGGACAAGATATTTCTTTCCAACATTATTTTAACTTCAGTTTTGTGGTGTCTACATTTGCAAATGTCCATTAATACATACATACTGGCCCTTAATTATTCTCTTTTTTTTCCTGAAAAAACCTTTTTCCCTCTCATGTAAAATTGTTTTTCATCTGGTTGTGCAAGTGGGCTAGAGATCTCTAATACTATACATCTATAAATCAAAGTCTTGCTTTATAAAAGGCAGCTTGAAGATACAGAGATGGAGGGCTCCCCAGTAAAAAAACCCAAACAAACATGCAAACAAACAGAGGAAATCAGTCTTTTTAATTATTTTAGGATGTTAGGGAGAAATTCAAATTCTCATAATTTATTTGACTATGGTTTTCTTTCCATTTAGAATTAGCATTAGGGAAGCAATGTGCCTCTGACATGAACAAAACTGATAAAAACACTCATACTCTGTTATACTTAATGCAGCATTGCCAAATCAGGTTAGGAAGAGTGCAGTCTACAGTGTCTACAGTGGTAGACTAGCATGATCAAAAGCTGGTTTTTTTAACTGTTATTTTATTTTTATTTTGTACCTCTGCCAAAGGTGTAATTTGTGACTTTGGGAAAACCATTTCTTATCTTAGGTTTCTGCTTGGCAGGTTTGTGTGGAATGTTTTGGTAATGGTCTAGGAGCACAGTGGAGGCTGCAGATGTGGCTTCTATAAGAAGTCACAACTGCTGCAACTGGGTCCAAAACAGACCCGCTGCTAGCTAAAACTGAGCCCATAAGAGATGCTGATGGCACCTCTGTGATAACATTTAAGAAGGGGTAAAAACCACAGCAACTGGGGGAAAGAAGTGAAAAAATGTGAGAGAAACAGGTCAGCGCACATCAAGGTCAGTGAAGAAGGAGGGGGAGGTGACAGAGCAGAGATTTCACGACCACTCAGTGGTGACACCAATTGCCTATAGGTGGGAGAACTGCATAGCTCAAGATTTCAAGGAGGTCTTGTGTTGTAAAGAAAAATAAAAATTCTTAATTTATATTCAAGTTCAGACTATCTTCTATTTCATCTTATTTTCCTATAATTCACCTTAAAAATTTTGGGGTCTCTATGATTTTTGACTATTTTTATTTGCTTTTTAGGAAAAGAACACTATGATTAATTGGCTAGATCATATCAGCTCTGTCAAAGAAGTTTTAATCTCAGGTCAAGAACAGCACTTGAGGAAAACAAAAAGAAAGAAAAGATTTAAGAACAATCCAGCCTTCTCTGCATATGGCAGTTTCAGCTGTTTCTTTACTTCTTCTTGTTGTTGTTAATACATCTAAAAGCTGCAGGGAACAATTATGATCATCCTGGCTGAACTGCTTCATAACCCAAACTACACCATATCACCCAGGGACTTTCGCACATAATGTAACGACTTGTGATTGAATTACTAGAGCATGCTGAATTGCTGAAAGTCCTTACATGGAAATAAGTTGTTTGTTCTTTAGAAGTTTGCTCTTTGTTGCTTTGCCAATGTCAGGTCTGTGGTATCATAAAGGTCTTTAGCAGCAGTTTGCTGTGATCATGCCGTAAGTTGATTATAATTCCAGATGAACTGCAAAAAAAGCAAAGAGATGTTGATTTAAGTGCTAGTCAGTCATAGATGAGCTGAGTTTTTAAAAAGTCACAGAAAATCTTGGATTCTATCACTTTCAAACTAAAATAGTATATCTAGTCAAATAAAGCTCCAGTATTTTCTTTTGGAGGGGTGGGGTGTGAAGAAGGTTCATTTGTGAGCATGGTTTGCTATGCAGGGTGCTCAAAAGGCACTGCAGAATGCACTCCTGTTTTCAGACAAAAACTATGTCTCAGGTGAACACCTTACAGATATTGTCTGCAGAGAGTGTAGGCTACCTCTCCAGGGCACATATTAGGTGTTCTCACAGAGTGAAGGGTAGGAAAAATATTTTGCAGAGAATGCAGCTGTTTATTCAGTTGTTATTTTTTTTTTCTTCTTCAGATAGGTCCATTTTCTGTAATTGCTTTTGGAGTAAACTACTGCCTAAACAGAAAAAAAAAATAGATAGAAGTCGATTATGATTCATTAGTACTGGCAAATCTTGCTAAACTTTTTCCACTACAAAAGTGTAACAGTAAAAGGCCATTTTATAACTAATTTCCAGGAATCATCTCTGTCCAGTTACCAGAGATCATCTGTGGCAAGTCCCTGGCACATATAACTTAAAATGAAGACTGGTCTAACACAGTGACATCGTAACCCATGATAAAATTGATCAGAACAATGTATGAGAGCTCTGTACAGTGTATCAGAACAAAAATTTGACAAAAATTTTAAAACTAAAGTAGCCAAATAAACATATGAGCTCGGTTTGAGACTGGGCTCTACGTATCAAATTCTGTGAAGTGCTGAAATTTGTTAATGTACTGCATTTCTGAAAATGAAAAGGCTAGGACTTCAGGAAAACTACATGGAAGACAGCAATAGACTTTACACAACATTGTTGACATCCTCTTTTCATAGCTGAGACTATTTTGAATTTTCTTTGACTATTCAAGCAGTGTTTATATCTGTTGTCAAAATTAAACAGATATCCAAGGGCTTTTCTGTATTTAAGTTGAACTGTTTAATGTAGACAGTTAATTACTTCTTTCCCAGTGGTTCTGTTAAGCCTCTATATTTATTCTGTGAACTATTTTGTTTAAGTTAACTTGTTGCAGGCTATTCTCTTATCTACAAAGCCAAGATACCAATAGAAATGTATGCTAAAATCTGTTGGAATCTAGGCATGTATCTCAATGCATACTGAGGGTGCACATTCTTACTTGCAAACAAATATATAAATGGGATGTGACAAATAAGCAAATATTTATGTATGCTATTTGTTGGGAAACATTGATTAAATCTCTCAGGAATCTATTCCAAAGATTTAATCTTTAGGATTTTAAAATGATGCTTATTTCACCAATCTGAAGTCACTGATGGTTGGGTCAATTATCCCAACATCTTCCATTGTTAATGAAGAGAGAAAGGGATAGTGATGTAACAAAGAGTAGGGAACACTACTTTCCTTCAGGTGGTCAAAAGCAGGTAAACCAGACTCTATCATTTCAATGTAAATAGTAATTAAAACACTACCAGTTTATATCCAATGCACTGCATGCTAGCTATAAAGTGTACCAGGGATAGCATTTCACAAGCTTTCCATTGTTCATAATTTCAAACATCAGTCTGTAAAATGGATATGACATTAGCTGGGATAAGATGCTTATTTTGCTGGCATGAGGGGCATGCAATTGTGGTTTTGAATGACTTTCGTACAGATCTGATATCTCCTTCACTTCTTTTTTTTTTTTTTTTTGACATCAGCTTCCAGTTTCTCAGTTTAGAAATGATATTTCAATTTAGTGCAGTGTAAATGGAGAGTAACATTGATATATGCTGAGTAGAAGGTATAAAAATACAGATCTATTTTTAGTTGAAAATGAGCTAATTATGCTGGATTGGGGCCTGCTCATTTTTAAAGTACTGTTAATGACTTTAAAAAGAGTTCTATGGAGAATAAATGTTATGAGTTGTTTGGGTTTTTTTCCCTCACAGAGTTCTATTGTGTTGAATCTGCTTAATTTGTCAAGAGAATCCATAGAATTCCATAAGATGATACTGCCATAAGCAAGGTCCAGCATGTATGACATGTATAATATGTAAAGACACTGTAACTGCATTTCTGTTATTGCTTCATTTTTATTTTTTCATTTGAGATATCTTTCTACAGCAGATTTTATAGACCATGAGGTGAATTGATATAATTAGTTTGGTTTCCTGCCATCTTTCCCATAGGTCAAGCCAATTAAAAGACAACTGAGGGAGACTACTCCAAACTGTAGCATATGGCACCATGGCGTAAAACACACAGTAGATGGAAAACAATTCAGTTGGGATTTTAGGTTTGAAATTTAATTGAATATAAACAGTGTTTGTCTCTGAGTCACCTTAAGATTTCCTTCCTGGCTTCTTATTTTCATCAAAAATAAAAATGCTATTCCCTTCTTGGGTCATATAACAGCATCTTTTTTGTCTTTGAATGAGTTCCCTGTTGCAGCTGTTTCATTGCTCAACATTTTACTTTGTAAGTACAGTCAATTGAAAGTCAGAATTTCTGGTTTGAAAATTCTAAATTTAGTTTTACTGCAGAGAACAATCCTCCTCTTGCCCTACTAAGAAAGCAAATGAAATTTGTTATTTTCAATTTTTCTTGCTTTGTGAGAAACAGTAAGGTTAGCAATAAGTGAGAGTAGTTGTTTTGTTCTTTTTGGTTGGTTGGTTTTTGTTTTTTGTTTGCTTGTTTGGCTGCTTGGTTGGTTTTTTTTGTTTGTTTTTTGCTTCAAGTCATATTTCACAATGCCATTCCCTATTCAACCTAAGTCTGAACTCTCAAGACAGGGAACCTGATTACCCTGGAAACAGCCGTGGGACAGTGTAGTGGGTTGACTCTGGCTGGATGCCAGGCACCCACCAAAGCCACTCTATCTTTGCAAATTATATCTGTGGAGGGATATCTATGTCCCTTTGCAAGTGGGCAGGGGAGAGTAAATATAGTGAAGGATTCATGGGTTGAGATAAGGTCCAGGAGAGAGATCTCTCACTGAATATCGTCATGGGCAAAACAGACTTGAATTGGGATATTAATTGAATTTGTTACCAACAAAATCAAAGCAGGGTAATGAGAAATAAAATAAATCTCAGAAGCCCCTTCCCCTCACCCCTCTCTCCTCCCACCCTGCAGCTCAAGAAAACCAGGAAGGGTGGTTACAGTCACTTGCCCACAGGCTATTTCTGTTGCTGTTCAGGGAGTGAAGTCCTTCCCCTGCTCCAGTGTGGGGTCCTTCCCATGAGAGTCAGTCCTCCATGAACTTATCCAACATGAGTCCAACCCATTGCAACAGTTCTTCACAAACTGCTGCAATGTGGATCACTATTCCGTGGGGTGCAATCCTTCAGGCACAGCCTGCGCTAGCTCTAGTCCTCCACAGGGTCACTGCTCCTACCAGAAAACCTGATCCTCACTCCATGGGTCTGCAGGTCCTTTCCAGGAGCCTGCTCCAGCATGGGCTTCCCGTGGATTCACAGCCCTCTCCAACATCCACCCACTCCAGTGGGTCTTCTGCATGGGCTGCAGGGGGATCTCTGCTCTTCCATGGTCCTTCATGGGCTGCAGGGGCACAGCTGCTTCACCATGGTCTGCACCATGGGCTGCAGGGGAACCTCAGCTCCAGTGCCTGAAGCACCTCCTCTCCCTGCTTATTCAGTGACCTTCGTGCCTGCAGAGTTGTTCCTCTCACATGTTCTCCCTTCACTCTTCTCTGGCTGCAATTTTGTCTGTACAATAACTGTTTTTTGGTCTTCTTATGGATATTATCACAAAGACATTATCACCATTTCTGATTGGCCGAGCCTTGGCCAGCAGCAAGTCCATCCTAGAGCTGGCTGGCATTGGGTCTGCTGGACATGGAGAAAACTTTCAGTAGCTTCTTACAGAAGCCACTCTTGTAGCCACCCTGCCAGCAAAACCTGGCCATGCAAATCCAGTACAGGCAGTCTGACAAAACCAGGTTTGCTGGGAAATTTCTATCAACACTTTATCACAAGGTGTGTGTGCATAGGGTATTTCTCAGTGGTGCCACTCTGTCCTCCACATCTTGTAAGCTGCCTCCAGGTTCCTTGGAATGACTTAAGCACCTGCCAACCCATACTTTACAGACAGTCCCTGGGTGAGATTCAAATCTAGAGTGACCTAGGAGAGATTTTCCTGACACAATTTGGAATTGGTCACCTTCTGTAGGCAGAGACCTTGCTAGCAATGCCAGAAAGAAGGCAGTTGGACACAGTATTTGTAAAAATGCTCTTTTTTAAGATTTTTTTTTTCTTTATTCTGCTTAGATTAGGCCTTTTCAGCTAAGATTTGTTTTTCTATGAATATAACTTAGTATACCACTCGCCTCAGCTGGGACAGAAAGTGTTTCTATTTGACTACTAAAAGGTAACTCTGAATACTGAATCTATGTCCACTGTATATGGTTGCTTAGAAAAGGCAAAGTTCCTTCCTTATTATCTAAGGATTCTTTCAAATGTCTGATTTTTTAATTTATTGTAATTTTTTTTCACAGTGTAATTCAGCCAAGGCAACATTTTTTATCTGGTAACTACTTCAAATCTAAAAATACCTTTACCATGGTTCTATATATATAGCTGCTGAGTTTGACTTTCTGTTGTTCCATTAAGCACCAGCATAACTCATCTTTCCATAGAAAATGGAAATATGTAGACAGTAAAGTGCAGTTGTATGCAATCAGAGTAATGTAGCTGCTTTGTAAATATCGTTATCTCACACTACTGGAGAACAGGCAAATGAGATCTAGATCCAGAGTAAAACTGTTATTCCTAGATTCATGTAATGAATAAATTAATGTCTATATATACTATTCACTATGATCCTTGAATGTACATTGGGATACTCTCTGATGAGCATGAGAGAGCAAAGCATGTCTGCTTAATTTTTAATCTCATCTAGGGGTAGTCTTTGTAAAATAATAATTATCAGATCAGATTCTCTGAAAGAATGAACTTGTCAAAGCCACATACATTATCTGCTGTGGCAATTGATATCAGTATGATAATGCCATGCCAGCAGTGCTTAAGCTAAGAGTTTGTCAGTTGTCCCATAATAAACTGTAACATTTGAGGGATTTTTTTTCATCCCAGTTCAAATCAAGCAGGTCTGACATTCAGTATGCAGTCCTCAGGGTTTCAAATGTTCTTTTGCTCTTGATTTATGCTAACAATAGAATATTTGAAAGAATGAAGACTTAATATCATCCCAGTGTCTAAGTGACTCTGATTAAATAGATTCCAGAAATTGGCTGTGGACAACTGCTCTGAAGTAGGAAGTTTGGATGAGTAAAGTTGGAAGTAAAAGTAAGCTTGAACTCTATAGCAGTGCAAAAGCACAGGGTAAACAGAAAAGCAGCGTATTTCCCAAATTCCTTTGCTCTGAAGGCTATGTGAAACTTCAACACGTTCTTGATATTTGTAGACCAGGTGCAGGGACTCATCTTGTTTGACTTTAGAGGTCTTCCATGTGAATGGCTACATGTGTGTTCATTACCTTAGGCTTAGGCGTGGGCCTTTCCAGGGTTTGATTTCTCTGTGCTTTCTTTAAAAGTAAAGTAAATCACACGTTTTAGTACATAAGTGTTTTTACTGACAACATAGATCACTGATGACAAACTGAAAATTTGCATGTCCATGTTGCAAATGCCTATTTTTATTAGCAAGTTTTTTTATTATTTTTTATTTATTATAAATTTATTATTTTATTAGCAAGCGCTGAATCCCACTTGCTGCTCTGGACAACTTAGCAAGGACTAAGAAGAAAAAAGAAAAGTACTAATATTGACAGGGAAAGCAGAGTGTGTTGCTGCAGGTGGAACAAGCAGTAATTAATAGAAATGGATGTAGAAGTTCCCTTTATTGGTACAACCACATGATAGATTATATTTAAGGTCAAGTGAAGACTAGTCAGTCAAGTGCTTAGCAAAGGAAATACTTTTTTTTTCTGAGTTTGTTTTCCATCCTATAATCAATGTACTAATTATTTCCAATTTGTCTCTCATCTTCAGTTGTAGTAGTTTTAGGATTATAAGACTTTGTGCAGGAAATTGCATTAGTGATATTAGACATATTTTTATATGCTAAAATTTAAATTTATTCCACTTACAACAGTATGGCTTCCCTGGATATAAAGCATTTGGGGAACATTGTTCTTAGAAATATTCAATCAGATTTATCATCCCACTGTTTTACATATCCTAGTATGTAGAGAACACTCTTTAAATACTTTTAAATATTCTTAAGTAAAAAAAATAAAATTAAACACAACTCAAACATATATATAACAAATGACCAAGAGCAAGTTATTTTTTTTTTAAATAAAACCCCTTACCCTAAATCAATCTGGAATTAATATGTTCTGCTGTCTTGTTTTGCCTTGTAACATTCAGGAAAAAATTTATTCATTGCCACATGTTGCAACTAAATTAGAAAACAGAAGTTCTGTGAAGAAGATGCTTTCCAAGGAGAATGTCTTTTCTCCAAAAAGTCAGGGTTGAGAAGTTATGGTGTATTACCATCACCTTTCCAAACTCCCCCCTCCCCCCGCCCTTTCCTTCCCTACTCTATATTCTCTCAGGGTTAATTTGAAATTATATAAAACTCTGTATCCATGGAAAGAGCCATTATCTTTTAATTTAAAATAAAGATCCGTACTTCAAAATTTTTCCACTTCATCACTTGGAAGTGCAGCAAACTCTTGCACAGCTTACACTAGAGGGCAATAGTGAGCTGCAAATATTTTTCCAGCTCACCCTTAGCATTGGCACGGCGGCGCCTCTAGGGCTCTTCAGGCCCCTCTTCGCCACTGGCAATAGGCGGTTCTAACTGCAAAATCTTGCACAACAGGACCAAATGCAGTCATGGGCTTTTTCCAGTGTTCTCAGGATTTGGCGTATTTATAAAATATAGATGAAATTGGTGACTTTCATTGGTCCAGAAGATTACTCACCAATTAGTCTGAACCCAACATTCAGTCTTTTGTACGAAGCTAATACATCTGCCTGTACATCTCAACTCAGTCAACTGTCTGGAGTAATGACTCTTGCCAGCATTGGCAATATCAAACAAGAGAGAGCAAGTATGTGATTTTACATATTTTGCTTTGGACTTCTTTTTAAAGCCAATTTAAACACCTCTTCAGAGACCAAGGCGTTACTATGTGCAAATGTTATACCTTGTTTCTGGAAGTACAAATGCAATACCATTGGCAGAAAAGGTGAGGAAAGGTGAGTAAAAAAAAAATATTTCAGGAAAATATAAGAGGACAACATTTAAGTTTCTTACTTGAAATTATGACATAATTTCCTAAATAAAGGGGTTTTTCCTTAGAATTTCTAAGAAAACTCAGCAGCGCTTTCTGTGTTTTTACCTTCTTTGTGACTTGAATTGAATGATGTTTCCAAATTTAACAGTTTCACCTATCCCAGCTTTCTAAAAGTTTTCTACTATTATCAGGGACTGCAAGTTGTAACAGCCCCTTTATTCCTTTGACCTCTGCATCTTGTCATATGAATTTTTTTCTTCTTAAGCTGGCTGCTGAAATTAAGCTTTTATAACAAACTCAGGATTGAGGAAGAAATTTTTTTTTCCAGTAGTTGCCAGTTCATTTTGCGTGAGTGTAAAGATTTAGGGAACAAGTCATTATGACCTTACGTATGTACATTTTTACATGTATCTAGTACATTTTTAATTGCCAAGAAAAGGTGATCTCCATGAGACAGAAATATATTTATAGTACTTAAGAAGTGCTTGAGATGTAATTTTTCCCTAAGTTTTTCTTTGATGTTGGTAGACATTTAGGACTTTTTTATTTTCTTTTGTGGTGTTGGAGTTTTTTTCCATATCCATGACATTGCACTTTAAAGAAGTTATTAAAGTGATCTTCAAATAGCACTGAGGCACCATCCCCAAACACCAGAACAGGACGCCTCATCTGGTGGTAGCTACCTTCGTTATTTTCTGAACATAAATTCCTACTAATGTTTCCCTAATTGTCCTTTACTTGGATACATCCATGGGACAGCAATTGTTAGAGATAAACCCTCAGGTTAGGAACCTGTGACAGCTAAGGGTCCTAGCTGCCATTGTCTCTTTTGCCTTAATTTTTTTTGTGATGGAGGACAGGAGCTTTGAACTTGTTGTTTAATTGACTTTTATATTTAATAGACTACCTTCCATTACATCAGTCTGCCCCTCGGGCCCTGCTGAAGTACTGATTGATTTCTAATAGCTTTTAAAGTTAATACTGTAGCCTCCTGCTATTTTTCAGTGCATTTGATTGGTGTTTTTCTGTATCGGCTTCCTAACACATACCCAGACAGTGAAATAGTTTGAGTGTTTCTTATTGAGAAACACTGCAGGGAGGGAGAGAAACACCCAATATTGGGTTTTTTGTGGTTTTTTTTCCTCATGGCTTTTAATTGGAAATGTCACAGAAAAACATTCTCACAAAGCTTCCTAGCATAAGTCATCAGTCCTGAGGACTAGGGACTAAGCCCTAGGATGTCATTAATGGGCTCAGAGGATCCAGCAGTTACAGACTTGTCCAGAAAACCTGCTTTTACTGTTGCTGCTTTTCACTGATTCGTGAAATCTTTGAAAACCACTTGTGGTCCCCATAAACTTCAAATAAAGCTCTACTTGAGATTGAAAGAGTATCCTCCCTGCCCCTGAAATTTCTGCCCACTTGGCCATGCAGTGGATGCCTGAGGACTTCACTGTTAATGCAATTTACTCACTGATATCTGGGTTCTACCCCTATCCGGCCACCTAGAATCACAGAATCATTAAGGCTGGAAAAGACCGCAATGGTCATTGAGTCCAACCACTAACTTAACGCTGCCAGGTCCACCACTAAATCGTGTTCCTAAGCATATTGCTATGCACCACATCCACCTCCTGCTCTAGAGAAAGTATTAACAGCACATATCATACCTGGAAGCTTACAAGTGGTGTGGGATGAGTGTATTTATCGAGTGCAGGAGAAGCTTGCTGAATACTGACTGTCCCAGCAAGAAGAGAGGAGCAAAGCAAAAGAGGCAGAGCTAAGGTTTGGCCCGACCCTGACATAGGTCCAAAGCAATCTGCGGATTTTGGGCTGATAAACCAGCTCTTCATACGGACTGGCACCATCCTGGGGCTGGCGAGAGTGAGGAGCAGATGTCTGTGAGGCAGCTGGCAAAGCTGCCTCGAGCTGTTCCTGGCCAGACTCATGCCAGGCTGCCCATGACAGTGTTTGCGGTGGACGCTTGGTGCTTCAGCGGGGGTCACACAGCTGCAGCCTCCCACTCATGCCAGCTGCCTTCTGGCTCCTGCTCCATTCTGGCCTCCCTTCTGGGCCAGGTCTGCCTGCTATCCCTGGGCAGATCCCAGCTGAGCGAGGCAGAGATTAGGTACAGCCTCCTCAACAGCTCTCCCCTCAGGCTCCTGCAGTTATTGATTGTCTCCACCCTGATTAGGAAATAAATGAGCTTTCCTCAGCCTGGCCTTCAGCTCACAGTACTCACATGCATCTTCCCTTAGCGACTGGCTTTTCTTCTGCTGATGTCATGGTGTCCAGCAAGTTTTGTCTCCTCGTAGTAATGAGAAGAAAACTCTGAAAACCTCACAGTAACTCATGCCTAGCTTGGTAGATAGATTTGCTGCTCTGTATTTTCAAAACACAGTAAAATAATTATCCCTTGCTGCTCTCTTTGTGATTCTTAAATATTACTGCCTTCATTTAGGGAAAATGGTATCTGTTGAACCCAAACCCCATAGTAAGTCAGTGTCAGAGCTTGGGAGGTTTGGCTTTTGACCTCATACTCAATCTGTCAGGCCTTTTAACTTCCTTAGGAAGCAGAAAACTACCTGTTAAGAAATATGTATTTAGTGCGATACACCAAGATCTTCAATAGGGGAAACAGCAAAAGTCTACAAGAAACAAAACAATCCCTTCTGTAACTGCGAAAACCAAACATCCAGCCAGTTACCCATCTGCATGGGGTGGAATTCACTATGGAGTTGATAAATGATGATATTGCCAGTTAGCATAGTTCGAAGCAAACTGTTCATTAAGGTTTTGGCTGCATTTTCTCTGCACTTCTGTCCCTGTTTTCACATATTCTTATGGAAAGTTATGCCACAGTTTTATGCAGCCATATGTAAAATACCACTGCATGACCTTGGGCCATCTGACAGGTGCCATATTTATGACAACACAGCACTTTTGATGGAGTTCACATATTACCATGAGAGAGTGCTCCAAATATTGCGAGTTGCTATTCTCCAAAACAAGCAATAGAATGCATGTTAGCATTTTGTATACAATAATACAGCCTGCTGGATTGTGCTGCTTACTGAATTGTCCTGAGATTGTGATAACAGAACAAAGGCCTCATTTTAGTGCAACCTGATGTATGAGATTTTAAGCTCACTACAGTCAGTAAACATGATTTTGAATCTTCTATGATGCACATAGATCAGCCTAAACTGAAAGCAAGGAGTAATAGGAAAGTCAGATGGAAGAAGCAGATCACTTTACATAGATCATGAGCTATTTTTCACTTTTAGCAGCTTCTTAATTTCACTTGTAGCATATACTTCTGATAGAGAAGAATAAACTAAATTAATGTATGATACCAAAAAAACCCTTAAATGCTGAATACAAAGTCCATTTAAAGGATTCAAGCATAAGCAAAGCAGTATTTCTAAGCTCACACATTTACCATCAGAAGTGTGGTCTTCCTGGTGTTGACTAATTAGCCTTTAAAAGTCACACAATCAAAAGCATATAATCGGAAACTGGGCAAAGGTCAACCAGCTCTGAGTGGGAATCCTACCATGCTCGTGAAAGCAAAGGATCATTTTCTCTGTGACTGTGCTGTAGCATGGGCTTTTTGAAAGGATTATCCATTGCTGATGGGAACGTGTGACCATAGGTATGTGCATTGTGTGTGATAGAAGACTTGACTGTTGCAAAGCATGCATTCAACGTCAGAAGCACTCAATTTAATGTTTTTGTTTCTTGGAGACTGTGTTCTTAATCTTTGTAACAGTGGACAGCTGCAGTTCTACAGAGAGAAGCATTTATAGAGACAGGAGAAAAATGAAACAATACAAGTGACTTTTCCCTCCCTTTTCTCTGAAAATGCTTTTGTATCCTGAGATGGTTTGAAAGCCAGGCTTTAAGAGCTTGGATATACAATATCTTTTGTGGAATGCATATATGATCTTCCTATGTATCACGGAGCAGGGAAGGGATGTTTTGCTCTTTAATCCATACATCACTTGTCACCACTTAAATACAAACTGCAAGCATTTTTAAATGTGTTCCCAGAAGGATTTCCCATAATTTGTAGTTCAAGGTGCCTGTTTTAAATCGACCCAAGTCCACTCTTTCAACTGACAGGATCTTTCTTTTTCTGACGTGGGAAATGTAGATGGTATGCATCACCCTACAGAACACTAGTAACTCGGTGAACAAATATTTTTATAAAATTCTAAATAACCAAATTTTCTTAATTGATTGTACATTTGCTTGCAACTTGGTAAAGTGTGTGTTCACAAACTGCCTGAAATGCTTTAGGTTACAACATAGGGTGCAGATATGGTCTTAAGCATGACTTCTCTAATTAAATTTCAGCACTGGATGCTGGAATTTTTCTGTTACTGTAACTGTCTGATATCATATGAAATCACATGTATAATTGAGATTGTTCAGACTGAAAAAGCAAAGGCTTTTGGGTGACCTAATTGTGGCCAGTAACAGAAGGGAACCTATAAGACAGACTATTTCCAAGAACATATAGTGACAGGACAGGAAGGAATGACTTCAAACCGAAAGAGAGTAGGTTTAGATACTAGGGGTGAGATACTGGCACAGGTTGCCCGGAGATGTTGTGGATGCCCCACCCCTGGAAGTGTTCAAGGCCAACTTGGATGGGACTCTGAGCAACCTGGTCAGGTGGAAGCTGCCTCTGCCCAGAGCAGGGGGGTTAAAACTAAGTGATCTTTAAGGTCCCTTCCAACCCACGCTATTCTATGATTCTACACTTATAAATAGATACATATGCATACATGCAATGTGTGTCTATGTGTTTGTATTTTAAAACATCCAGAACTGTTGCTAAATGTCAAGATCCCGATTCTTCAGGATGGATTATGGTCACTAGATGCCTGGCTGCTGGGAGGCTTGTTATGTTCATGGGTTGATTCTTGGTCTGTTACCACACATTAGTATAATTTAGGTGCCATAAATAAGTACATATTTCAACTGACAATTGTTGAACTATGGTGCCTCTTTCTCTCCACTGTCCTGTGATTAAGTGCTAAGTGGTATCATCAAGGAGGGCTAGAAACAATGTGGTGAAACAGATATGGCCATTCCAGAGGGGCAGAGTCCCTGTAAATGTGGCAATGTCATCCCCTGTTGATATGCCAAGGCTGGGGTACAGCAATATCACCTCTCTGCTGCCAGTAGAGTCTGCATGTTGTTACTCTAAAATTCTTGATTCCTTTCCTAAGCGTCTGCTCTAATGGAAACGCACAGATGGTGATGTTTGGATACGATGTTTTGAATTGTGTCTATTTCTTAAGAACACAGTCCTGTAATGGTTTCCCATGAAATCTTGGTTTGATTTATTGTTTCCAGCAATTATAACTGTCCTGTGTGGATGTATAAACACTAAACCAGATTCCTATTCAATGCCCACAGAGGGAAAGTGGCCCTTCCAATTAGTGTATTGACACACATTGAGTGAGGACAGACAGTAATGACAGCAAATTAGCTTAACTCCTCTTTATCAAATGTTTATCAGTGCCTGAGGAGGCAGAGGAATCAGAGAGTCAGAGTATCATAGTATATCCTAAGTTGGAAGGAACCAAAAAGGTTCACCAAATCCTGAATCCAGACAGGACAACCTAAAAGTTAAACCATATATCAGAGAGCATTGCCTAAATCCCTCTGGCTTGGGTTCATGACGACTCTCCTTCTGAGTTTGTTCTGCTGCTTGACAACCCTCTCAGTGAAGAACTTTTCCCCCATATCGAATCTGAACTTTCCCTGACACAGTTTTCAGCCCCCCTGCTGCATCCTACCAGCAGAAATCATAGAGAAGAGATCAGCACCTTCTTCTCCACTCCCCCTCAGGAGAAGGTTGTAGACAGTCTCCTCTTCTCTAAGCTGAACAAAACTAGTATCTTCAGCTGCTTCTCATAATTCAGGGCCTCAAGTTCTTTCAACTTCTTTATTAAACTCCTTTGAACACATTCTAATATTTTTATATACTTCTTATACTGTGAATCCCCAAACTGCACACAGCACTCCAGGGCAGGCTGCACCAGTGTTGAGTCTAATAGGACAATCACTGTTTTTGTTCACTTAGCTTAATGAGCCTCATGATGTGGTTGGGATTTTTGATTGCCAGGGCCCACCGGTGTTGACTCATTGAGTTTACTGTCCACCAAAATCCCAAGATCACTTTCTGCATGGCTGCACTCCAGTCTCTATGTCCCAGTCTATAACTATACCCAGGATTACACCATCTCAGGTGCAGAACTGGCATTTGTCCTTTTAGATTTCATACAGCCTGTAATATCCATCAAGAGGTCTCTGCAGCTTTGAGGGAATTGATAGCGCCTCCTAATTTAATGTTTTTGGGAAACCTACTTAGTGTGTGCTCCACTCCTTTGTCCAGGACATTGTTGAAAACAGTTAGAGAACTGGCCCTAAAACTGAGCCCCGGCAAACCCTACTAGTGACTTACCATCACCCTGAAGTTACTCAATTTACTACAAATCTTCAAGCCTGACCCTTCTGCCAATTGTTCATCTATTGGATTATGTACAGGTATGCTGGAAGTTTTATCCAGAGGATACTGTGAGAGACAGTATCAAAATCTTGTATAAGAAACTCTCAGAAAACCCCTCCCTCCTCTCCTCACCCACCCCACCCTGTCCATTTTCCATTTCCCATTTTCCTTTTGTGCACAGGAAAGAAAGGTAATATAGTAAAGAGGTTGCAGTGTACTTCTGTGTCATGTCTCTGCTTCAAGGGACCATATGACTCCATATACTCTGTTACTGCACAGTACACAGTAAAGTGTACATAAAATTACATGCATACACACGAGCCATCCTGAGTCCTGGTGGCATGTCAAGAATTGTGTGTCTGTGGCAAGAATTGTGTGTCTCTGTGAGTTTACTAAGACTGTAAATTAGAAGAAGAAATGAAGGGCTGCAAGGGATAGGATAGTCAGAAAAGAAGTTGGATTGCTGTTTGTCTGTGGTTTTTACTCTTACACTGATGGGAATTTTGGAAGGTCTGTGGCCCAGAGTCCTGGGAAAATTTTTGTACTGAGCATGTAAGTTGCAGGTTGGTCATTGCTGGGCTGTTTGGATCAAAATGGAAAGGCAGCAAGCCCGGGTGTAAAGGATGGAAAGGTGGTAACTTTGAGTAGAAAAAAGAGTCCTCTGAGTCCAGACTTCAGTGCAGTTGTCTCATTGCCCTTGCTTAAAGTTGCTCTGCCTAGGAAAATACTGAATGTGAAAAAAACTAAGCAGAATGTTTGAACTGTTGTCATCCTGACTGCTACCAATGTCTCTTTTATGAAATATTCACATCCCTACATGCACATCTCTGTGTTCCCCAGCTGAGTGTTCTGTGAAGATAGCACTGTTACTCAGATTAAAGAAAGATCATGAGACAAAAACTCCACAGGTCAATGTGTTAATCCTTGTTTTCTTTTCATGAGAGGAAAACTCTACAGGTCTTCTTGTTTTCTTTTCTTTATGTATTTTGGAGGGCAGTAAGATTTCACTTACAATGGTTCTAAGCTTAATAGTCCCTCTGTAGACCATATGTTATCTGATGTCTGCATCATCATGGCTCGGCTTCGCGAACGAAGATTTGGGAAGGGCTCTACCCACGCTTGCTGCAAGCGCCCTGATGGCTAAAGAGGCCAATGCGAGATAGGCAAGTCTGGTTGCAAAAGGCACAGCAGAAAGTCTCCATAGGCGGTGTTGGTGAGGCACGGTTCTGCACGGATGTCTGCATAGCTTACTAGGAAAAAACCCACTTTATCTCTTCAATAATAAAATGGTTCATCATCCTGTAGTACTTAAATTGTACAGAGGGACTGAAAGGGTTAAATACTTCCTGAAGAATAAGTAATATTTGCACTACAAGAAGGTCTTCCTGACCTGTCTTATTCTACACTGATGAGATTGTCTGATGAAAAGAAGAACATTTTCAGGCCCTTTTTTTGAATGCATTTTGAATGTATACATGGTATTTAAGTACTGTAGTGCACAGAGCTTAATTTGCACAGGAGACTTTCTGCATGAAACAAACATGAGGAATGTGTACCTAGAGGGCCACAAACAATTTGTCTGAGGAAGTGTATTTTTTTTGTTTATATCTCAATTTTTGTTGTTGTATAATATGATAACAGAAATATTAGTACTTCATGGGAACTCAAAATATATTTTACATTGGCTTGGCAGTTGTGTTTGACCTTAAGTAGCTTTATCTCATTAACAAAAGATCTTAAGTAGTTTTAAATCATTCGCAAATATTACAGGCCAAACATAAAGATGTTTTGTTCCTTTTCATGTTAGGCTACTTTGCTTTTCTCTCAATGTATTCACCCTTTGAAAATGTTTATGTATTTTTAAAGGGTGTCTGCAAAAAAAAAAAAAGTTTTAATAAACAACTTCTGACTTGGTAACTAATGGTTTCAGTTTTTGTTCCTTTGTGGCTTAAAAACAAGTGTTTATTAAGAAAACGCCTTCCAGAAGGATATATTTTGGGATTTATTATATGTCACAGATTAAATTATTTTTTGTTTATTCCCTTCACTTAAAATGCATAATTAATATTTCACAGTATGTAACTAGCAGTTACATTTGATTCTTTACATAATTTTAAAAGTAGTTTAAAATGATCTTAGTGAGACTTAGCCTTAGTACTCCAAGAGCACAACACATAAATCAGGTTAAATGTTTGAGTCATGGAGCTTTAAAGCTGCTTTTAAGTTCTGAATATTGGCAAAAATTACATTTTATCTAGGGCAACAGTATCTTGTCACCCACTGATAATTAACAACACAAACGCAACAGCTTTAAACAACTACATATCTGGAATTTTTATGGGCATCTCCATATTAATTACTGGAGATTTAAGATCTCCAAAGTTTTACTTTTTTTTTTTTTTTCTAGAAAGAACAGTACACTTTTTATTTTTGTAAACAGAAAATATTTTGCAATCATTCTCCACACAGCACCACACAAGCTGATTATTTTTTCCTAAGAGTAAAATCTGACACTTGTCTTTATTGGGTTGTGTCTTAGGTTTTAAGACCACTTTTCCAGTTTTTCAGCACAGTTTTGAATTCTAATACCATCCTCTAATGTACTTGCTGGCTGAAAGCATCTCTTTATAGCCTGGGGTCCTCCTTCAAGCTTATAAAAGTATAGCCTGTTCTCATTCAGGTCATTAACAGAAATACTGTTAAAGAGCATCTTCTACCCTTTGTGTTCAAACAAAAACATGCAAAGAAAGATTCATCCCACCAAATCCTTCCGTTGCACAAAATAGATATTAAGATGACAAAGCATGTACTCTTCTGTACATGCAGTAGTCCTCAGCCATCTGATATCCATGTCTGTATTTATACTATTAAACTAAGCTGTCCAGGACCGGGACTTGATCTCTAAGACGTAGTTGTTTTTAATCCATGCTGCCTAATAGCATTAAAGATAATATGCAAATGCAGTTTAGAAATTAGTGTGGGCCATGGACTACTCCCAACAGGCAGCTTGTTGTAAGCAATGAGTGGGATGTAACTACTTCTTTTGGGAAATTTTCTCTGTGTGTCTTGCTAGTTATGACATGTCACTTGCCCATGGGGTTACAGTGAGAGCTCTGCTCTGCTTGTAGCCTTTATACTTGCTAGTTGTTTTCAAAGAGGAAATGCTAGGTTCCTGATGGGACTAGAACTCCAGATGGGACTTGGAGAGTCTAAACACTCAAAATTTTGTTTCCTGTCAGGCTGGAGCCATAAGAAAATGCAAAAGCAACTGGTGTGACAGCCTAATCTGACATAAAGCTGTTGATATCCTTCCTTCGTAAGTAATGCAGAAGCTTTCATTCACATTAGATCAGTACAGAATTGAATGAAAACTATAGCGATGAAGTCATATGTTTTGAGGTATTTTTTCCACCTGAAATAGGACTATCATCCTGAAAATGTCACATGTGACACCACCTTCTGCATGAAATTGGAAAGAAGAGCTTCATATCTGACATATGTAATGTGCAGTCTTTGAAAAGGATAATCACTGTGCCTGAGTGGGAACTAGCTTTTAAAGTAAGAGAACCTATAAACCATTGGCTTCAGTGGCACTGTGTGGTATCAGTTCATACTGGCTGAGCATCCTAAACCTTTAAATCATAAACATAACACATTTTTTATGTTAACATTTTTTCATGTTAATATTATTTCCACAATTTACGTAAAAATAAATAAAAAAATGTTGCTGGTTCAATTTGTAAGGAACTTCTGGTATGTTATAAGAACATTTTTTTTGGTGATGGCAATACCCTTACATCCAGAGGAAAAAAAAAGTGAAAGCAGGTATTTAACTGTAGGTTTTACAAATAGTAGTTTACTTTCTATTTATCTGGCTTTTAGCACATTACAAATTAATATTTAGATATTATTGTTTAAATCAGTGTTTGAGTATCAGATATTAATTTGTATTCTCTGACTTGAAGATATCTCATCATAACACGAAAAATACTTTTAACATCCTCATTCTTTCCGCAGGATTAAATTTTGGCTGGTTTTATAAGGACAGCATGTTGCGTGCAAAGTTCACAGACATTACTTCAGGACCTCAACTAAAATTAAGTGCTAATTAGCTCAAATGGAAATCTTTTTTGCCTGTAACAAAATTTGTAACACCAAAGGAATTATAAGATTTTAGTAAGATTAGGTTGGTATCCTAGTGGTTTATCAAAGCTTTAAATTATTTTTGGTATGGATTTAGAAGCCATGTTATCCTTTTTATAAATATATAGTGCTAACATAAGAGAACATGAAACGAATTAAGAGCACACTTGTGATTTTGATCACTTTTGGGACAGGACATGATGGCTACATCTGTGTCTCTAAAGTCATAGGTTCTAGAGACATTCCAAGTCAGCAGTTGTCCAGTGGCTTTTGCCTACACCATTTATTGTGTGCACACCCTCCATGGTGCCGATTACCTGTACTAACACTTGTTAAAACTCTGCTTGATCTTGTTTTTCTTCTAGCCCTGTATTATAACCCCCTATGAAAACATAGCTAATTTTAGATGTTATTTTTCATCTGTAAATGTCTGAAACAATATAAGGACTGTACTGTTCACAATGGTGGTATATTATAGAATGAGACCAGAGCTACACCAAGTATACATTAGGGTTTGAAAAACAAATAATAATGTGCACTAGATTTATTTGGACCTCAGATTTTTTTGACCTTTTTGATATTTATTAATTCTAAAAAAAGAACCAAAAATTAAGTAAGATTCAGCTGTTGGGTTTCATAGGTATGCAAAAAGTCCCTGTCAATCTCAATCAATAGTATTACCCAGTCCTAATGTACCAGTCTGTACATATCAAGGTTATCTGCAGGAAGATGAACTTGAATTCAGGGAGGGAACTTCACTTGTTTCCCTGTCTTAGGTGAATGACAAAAATTTTGAAAGTTTTACTGAGAGAAATACATCTGTCTATTTTGCTTGTTCTAGCTTTCTTTTGAAAAAGAATGTATGGGGAAACACAATCTGTCCTCTGAGGAAACAGGATGCAATCTAGCACAGGGCATAGCTCAAATATGCTTGGAAACACCCATGTAAATTTTCCCTCAAGCAGCTCTCTGATATGAATGCTCCTTGTGGGTATTTGTCTGCCTTCTGTGTCTGTCTGTCTTTGCATTGTCTAGATAACCTAAATACTCAATTTGAGGTTTTAGGTCATTATTTCCATTACCCTGCCATCTGAATGTGTTTGCAAAACACTCTTTTATCCTTTTCGGTTGAGGTTCTCTTGCCAGTTAACTTTGGTAGGTGGCTGAGCCCTACGGAGTTGCTCATTCATTCCCCTTTCCAGCAGGATGGGGAAGGGAATCGGAAGGGTAACAGAAAACTCATCAGTTGAGACAAAGGCAGTTTAATAGGTAAAACTGCACACACAAGCAAAACAGAGCAAGGAAATAATTCACCACTTCACATGAGCAGGCATGTGTTCAGCCATCCGCAGGAAATCAGGACTCCATCACACGTAACAGTGACTTGTGAAGACAAATGCCATCACTCTGAATTTCCTTCTCTTTCTCCTTCTTCTCCCAGCTTTATATGCTGAGCATATGGCCCAGTGTTATGGGTTATCCCTTGTGTCAGCTGTGGTCATCTGTCTCAGCTGTGCTTGTTTCAGGTCCTTGTGAACCTCCAGTCCCCTTGCTGGTGGGGTGAGAGGCAGAAAAAGCCTTGGTTTTGTGTAAGCACTGCTCAGCAGTAGTGAAAACATGCCTGTGTTACCAACACTGTTTTCATCACAAATCCAAAACATGGCACCATATGAACTCCTATGCAGAAGTTTAATTCTATACCATCCTAAACTAATACAGGTTGGTATGGTTGGCACTCCTGCAGCAAGAACACTTCTGATGTCAAGCCTTAGGAAGGTCTTTTCTTTAGCTTTTTCTTAAATGGACCATGCAAAGAGTATTTGTGTTCCAGTTTGATGGACTTCAGGATTAATCTAATCTAGATTAGTCTGTACCTGAATCAAAGTATTTAATTCTTTTCATTGTAGGTTATTTTTATTTTTGAATAATTTTTGTTTGGTTGGTTTGGTTTGGTGGGGGTTTATCTGTTTGGTTTTGTGACATTCTGTTTTGTAAGGTAGGATTTGTTAAACTTCCAAGTTCCAGTACATGAAAGCAAGTGCTCTTAAAACCTGTCTGTAATTAGCTTCCTACACATTTATGTCTTGTAATAAAATTCACTAAGGTTGATTTAAATTTTTTTTATTTCATGACTGTTTAGGAATAAACTCCATATAATTGTAAATATTCATTATAGGATTTGGAAACGTCAGAAAATAGAGCATTTTCTAGAGCAAAATTCTGTTTACTATTTTTCCTAAAATTTTCCTACCTTTCCAATTTCAGTTCTTGCTCATCATCATCATGGCTAGG
>VWZG01001032.1:11109-41534 GCA_013396735.1 Grallaria varia | reverse complement strand
GGGTGTCGTGCCCCCCGTGAGGGGAGGCGGAGTTGGTGTGGTCAGGGGTGTCCACCTGTGAGGGGGTTGGGAAGTCAGTGGTGTCCCCTACCGCAGTGCTTGCAGGGGCGTCAGCAGTTTCCCACAGAGCAGCATGGGGGCTCAGCGATATTACCTGTAACTTTGCCCGGGCTGGGGATCGGCAGTTGTCGCCCAGGGCAGGGCTGGGGTCAGTCGTGTTCCCTGTGGCTGTACTGAGGATCAGCAGTGCCACCTGTAGCAGTGCAGGGGCTCAGTGCTTTGCCCTGTGGCTCCGCTGGGGATCAGCGGCGTGGAGAGCAGAGGTGACCACTTATGGCTGCCCTGGGGGTCTGTGGTGTCCCTTATAGCCGTGCCAAGCGCAGCAGCTGAGTGATCCGTGATGTTCCCTGTAGCGCTGCTAGGAAGCAGTACCATTGCTGGAAGGAGTGGGTGTTAGCATTGTGCCCTAAGCAGATTCCACGGGGAGACTGGAATACTGGCACTACTCATCTGCTGAGGTTTTGGAAGGGACTGTCATCTCCTGAATAGGGGATCTGGGACTTCCCTGCTGATGGAATGGGTCCTGGAGGTCACTGCAGGACTGGTGGGGAGGCTGGCAGACGGGCAGTCACTTAACCCTCACTGGAGGAGGGAACACCTCTCCTCCTGCCATGCTAACCCCAAAGTAGGACCACAGCCCATGCCAAACTCAGCATGGTAATCGGGGCTTGGCCCGGGGCAGGATAGTGGTGCTGGGCTGCAGTTGGAGGAACATGGAATAAATTTGCCCTGTGTCTGTGCTGGCATACCTGAGATGTCAGGTGTTTGTCTTGCTGTTCTGATATGCAGGATCTTTTACAAGGAGGCTCGGCTCTGACTTTTACCCCAACAGACCTTTTTGTGCTGGGGACATCGTTGTGAACCCTGTTTGTCTGTCCAGAGAAGAGAGTGGAAATATAGGGCAATTCTCCATGAGCTTGATTTACATCCTTATTAGCAAGGATGAAAAAAACATCAGTGAGTTGGGAGTTCTGCAGGAAAACTTCTCCTCTGAGTGGAGGTGATGCTTCTTATTTCTCATGCATGTAGCCCTTCTGAATATCTCACCTGCAGTGAGGACCAGGAGTAGGGTAATGCTGGAGCATCTGCAGCTGCAGTTTCCTTGTCTGGAGCAGGTTGTGGAGCTGCTGCTCTAGGCTCTATGAGTTGCGGCTAGTGCTGTGCAGTGTCTGTGGGCTGGATTTGACAAGCGACTTTTTTGGTTGGTTTGTCCTTCTCTTTCTCAGAGACATCAAAGGTAATGATGGCCTGGAAGCTCTTGTTCTCTTGTTTGTCTCTTACTCTGAAGAGTTTAGTAAGGCAATACAGAGAGTGACTCCTCTGCTGTGTTGGGGATATCCTTCCTGGAAGAGGATGTTTTTTAATGTCTGCCAGACTCTCAATTCCTTCCTTGCAGGGAGTGGAACAATGGTACCATGCATGGTAGGTGTCTGAAAATCACAGAAGACCTTATTGTGAACAGTTTGTCATGTGCTCCTTTCCATTTGTAAACATGTCAGACTGGCACCCAGGTGACATTTGTGAGGAGTGTTTTGGTTTTAGAGTTGGCCTCTCTTTCTCCCCTCGACCTTTCTGCTGAAGACTTCAGGATGTGTTGCAAATCTGACCTGTTTTCTTTTACTAACCTAGTCAGGCAGGATTGCCTTGAGGCCAGCATGAGGCTGATTGGATATTGAGATGTTAAGTGTGGATCATAAAGAAAAAGAAAAAAAACCCATTTTATTCTGGTATTGTTTCAGACTTCCTTGTTTCTTTGTTGGATTTAGATTGGTTGTCATGTTGATGAGAGCACTGGGCATAAGAGATTAATGTAGTCACATGGTTAATTTGATAATGGGATTATTTCATTCATTGTAATGTATTGGTTTTGTCCTGCAGTGTCCTGTGCCTACCTGTAGCTGATCTGCTGACCTCGTTTACAGGCCTGTTGTCAAAACAGGTGACTGCTGCCTGAGTGTGTGTTCTTAGGTCCTTTCAGAGCTTCTGTAGTCGTATGGCAACATACCTGGAGTTCATCCATCAAAATGAGGAGCATGACGGAGTGCGTTTCAGCTGGAATGTGTGGCCTTCCAGCAGGCTGGAGGCCACAAGGATGGTTGTCCCACTGGCTTGTCTCCTGACCCCACTGAAGGAACATCTTGACTTGCCACCCGTGCAGTATGAACCACTGCTTTGCAGCAGGCTGACTTGCAAGGCAGTGCTCAACCCACTCTGGTATGAATTTCCTGACTGGGGATGTTAGGGGACACTGGATAGTACGTAATTTTTATCTGAACTTCACTGCTTCCTTATTCCCCTTTTTCTCTGCCCAGTGCCTGGCAGCCTCTTTCATTTAGATGTGATGGGCTTGTTAAAATCCACATGCGCTAAGAAGATACATTATTATGCCTATTATTGGAGCTGGCAGGACCAGAGGAGACAGGAGTATCTTAGGGGAGGCTGTTAAGGCAGGGATGAAATGACCGATCCTCTTACCATCCCAGAGAATTTTGTGGTTAATGATGAAACTCAAAATAAAAAAAGACGCCAGTTACAGTGATACTGTCCTCTGGACTGTGATGTTCACTTGTTTTCCTGCTTCCTACGCATCCAGCTGCTTGTAGGTCAGTTCCAGTATGAGCATCAGTAAGTAATTTTAGAGGAATAATCTCAGTCCCAAATCATGTGATGATAATGCATGCTCAGAATGTAGGATTGGGCTGAGAAAAAGTAGGAAAGACCAATAAGAGGAAGTAAAAGGAGACCAAACCCAGGGACTAAGAATATGGCTGGGCATACCACAGCAGCAGGATGTTGTAACAGGCTGAGGAGAGTAAACTCTTTGGGGCAGGGAACAGCCTGTTTGATTTATGTTTGCACAGGATCTGAGTGGATGGCTCCTGCTGCTCTGTGACTGTAATACTTGTGTGCTACAGCTGTACAAACAATAAGACAACTGAGAAAAGCTTAAGTGTAGTGAAAGAATGGTTAGACCAAAGTCTTTGTCTGTGAAGGGCTATGCTCTAGAGGGCTATCAGTGGTTCATCATGCTGACAAGCCCCTGGCAGGGCTGGATAAGCTAATGAACTTTCTGACAATAGAACAAGAGTTTGAATCCCTAGAATACTTGTCGTTCAAGCTGGAGTGTCTGATACTGTTTCTTCCTCAGTGCTGTAAACCAGCATAGATGATTGTTAAGCTGTGCTGTAAAATTGTTTCTGAAGACACACTAATGCCTCATCTTTCCCTTGCAGCCAAGTTGACTATCGAGCCAAGCTTTGGGCTTGTAATTTCTGTTTTCAGAGAAACCAGGTAAGTTGGAAAAAGCATCAGCCCTTCCATCTTTTCAATGACCATTTTATTGATGGCCTTCTCTGGCAAAGGACATTAAGCATAAATTGCACTTCTCTAGATTCCTTGCCTTTGCTTTCTCTGCTGAGCCCAGGTCAGAGTACAGTGTACTCTACCTGACATCTTGTCTATTTTCAGTTCAGTTTTGCCAGTGATTTTACTTTCTTGCAGGACATAGGAAGGACATAAAAATGCTATTTTGGCCCATGTATTTCCAGTGTGTTTTTTGCACTTGATATTTACTGTTCTTACAAAGTTCTTACAATTCATTAGATTTGAGTAGGCTTTTGGTATCAGAAACTATTGCATGGCTACAAGAATTTGAACTAATACATAGTTGCTGCTGTAGTCCTACCTTTCATTTATCCTGAATTGAGCAGCTGTCCCTCCTGCTGGCCACTTGTCTGTGCTTAGGAAAACAGCACTGTGGGTCTCTTGTCATGAATTAATTAGCTTGGTGCAACGGCAGTAAGTAAAGAGTTCAGTAACCACATCATTAGCAGGGCAAGCTCTGTACTGAAGAGGAGAGCCCTACACTTCTGTCCTGCAACTTCCTTGTCCTAATTTTTTGTTCTCCTTTTCAGTTCCCCTCAGCATATGCAGGCATATCTGAAGTCAATCAACCAGCAGAGCTTATGCCTCAGTTTTCAACAATTGAATATATAGTGCAGGTAAATGAATCACAGGCAAGTTTGAAGCCCCTAGAATTGTCTTGTTTGTGACAGATTATATGTGTGTTAAATTTGCTTTAAAGAATGCAAATAAATGATGTCTACAAGGTGCTTATGACAGGACTAATTTTATTCCTTGTCTGGGGGCATTATAAAATATCACCTGATATATGCATGCCACTCAAATTCATCTCTTTCCACACTAGCGAGGTCCACAGACACCATTGATCTTTCTGTATGTTGTTGACACGTGCTTGGAAGAGGAGGATTTGCAGGCGCTGAAGGAGTCCCTCCAGATGTCCCTGAGCCTGCTGCCTGCTGATGCTCTGGTGGGGCTAATCACTTTTGGTAGGATGGTCCAGGTTCATGAGCTGAGCTGTGAAGGGATTTCCAAGAGCTATGTGTTTAGGGGCACAAAGGACCTGACAGCTAAACAAATACAGGTATGCTCTGGCATCTCGTAGGCCACTGGCTTGTTCCTATTAGCTCTGTTAACACCACTGCTGGTCTTTCAAGTACAGGGCTCTCAGGAAGAAAGGAGTCTCAGTGCTCTTAACTGTTAGCCTGTTGCCCACCCAACATCTGTCCTGTCTTTTTGGCTTTGTAAATCCCTTGGAAGCTTGTCCAAGATTGAGTTTGAGTATCTTATGTAATGGACTCATTGATCCATTTCTAATGGGAGTGCAAAGATAAATAATTTCACAGATTTAAATATATTTAATGCTACAGTATTGCAGGCCTCAGGTTGCATTAAACAGTAATATAAATAATATGTTTAGTGTTTGAATAGTACATCTCCTTTGTCTCCTCTTTACTATTCCCTAGGATATGCTTGGGCTTTCAAGGCCAGCTCTCTGTGTGCAACAGGGAAGACCTCTTCAAACTCCAGAGCAACCTGTTATTTCCAGCAGGTAAGCCTCACCAGCACAGAAGATGAGCAGGGCAGGTATTTTGTGCCCCTCTGGGGCACACTTCTAAACCTGGTTTTTCCAAGAGGAGTCTTTGTGAGGAGATTTAAATGTTATTGTCTTGCCACAGTTATTTCCCTACATTAAGTAATATGTATGGATAGGATTTACTAGAGCTGCAGGCAATGTATTAGACTTCTACAGGATCTTAGTTTTGCAGTTGCAAGAACACAATTACCTTTCAGGCTAGATTTCTACTTGTAAAACATAAAGTAGCTGTCTTTGGAAAGCACATTGCTTAGGGGTTGCTTGGAGCAAGGGCCTGTCTTTTTTGACTGACCTGCAGATGGGGGCCCTGGACTGTGCATAACAGTCTTTCATATTATCTCCTACCTCCTGATTCAGCAAGTCCAAAACATGATTGACAGGCATCAGTGACCCCTGAACAGTAAAGCTGTATTTACCTGTGTTGAATACAGTTTTCTCTTTCACAGCTCCTCTTTTTTAGTGGCAGCTCTTATGTGTTTCAGTAAACTAAATCACTACTGAAGTTCTTTCCTGTTCTTTATGTGACTTGGCCTTCTTGTCAGTTCCCAGTGTCTTGTTTTGATAAAATTTTTTATTTTGCACAGGCTTGTTATCTTGGAAAGTTTGAATGTAAGAAGGCAACATGCCACATGTCTTTTTCCTTCTGATTACTGTTTCAGTGCAATTCATGTGTGCCAGGCACAGAGAGACCATTTTCTTCTCCAAACTTAGAAGCAGGACAACATTGTATTTGAATTTTTGCAGGTTTCTACAGCCAGTACATAAGATTGACATGAATTTAACAGACCTGCTTGGAGAACTGCAAAGGGACCCGTGGCCAGTGACCCAGGGAAAGAGACCTTTACGTTCCACTGGAGTAGCTCTTTCAATTGCAGTTGGTTTATTGGAGGTACTTGTAATACTGTTGTTTGGGATGAGCAAGTCAAAGTAAGCACATGGCAGTGTTTGCTGAGATGTGTGCAGGTGTCAGTCCCTCTGGGTTACATTGGGCTGCAGAGGCGCAATTTGTCTCTGCTGACATTGGTATGTATTAGCAGCAGCCGATGTAGAGTGGGCTGGAAATTTTCATCTGAATGGTCAAATTCAGAGGTGTTTAAAGGTTTCTGATTCTTGCGTGTATTGCCACACAACAGGTGATACTATGCACTGGGTTTATCTGAGGGTCATATAAGATAGAACAGAAACTGCCTGCTTCCTGTTTTGAAGACATGAAGCTTAACATAGCTTGGGTTTAAACTTCATTAGAGTGCTGTGATTGTCATCGCTACTTCTTGAGGCAGCCTCTAACAGGGACAGATCCCTATGACATTGCAGAAACACATGCAGACACTTCTCTTAAAGAAAGCCTTGTTGCCATTTGTGTTGACTTAAAGACTAGGAAGGTGGGGCCTCCAATGGAGTGGAGACCCCTTCCTCCTGGACTTACTATAAATTTGAAAATGAGAGACATTTTGAGTTCTGTAGAAACAAAACAACAGTTTTTACTAGTAATGGAGAATAATACAGAGCAAAACAGACAGGACAGCAATACAGTAACCACAGCAGTACAGGGAGAAAATGGTCTGCCTCTCCACCCCTTCTCCTGAAGAGGTTGGAGACTGCCCAGCTCTGTGGTTTTCCCCCTCCTCCTGGCAAACAATGGGAATGCAGGGAAGGATGGCAGAGAGCTCTTTGCCCTGCTGATTTCACCCTCCTAAAACAGACCAGAAACCTGGGTAGTTATTTCGTTCCCCCTGGTTATGTGATTTTGGCTCCAGTGGTGGACTCTGTCCTGTGTGGGACTTCTCTCCAGGTGCTGGCAGCTTGCATTGTGAGGGTTCATTTAACTGCAGCAGCTGTGGGAGCCAATGCATGAGTGGTGGCTGGCAGGGAGACGTGGGGGCTCCGGGGAGAGACAGCGCAGGTCTGGCATGCAGAGAAAGCCGGCAGTTCTGGATGGTGAGGAGCTGCCAGTTGGAGCTGTGGGGCATGGGGCTCGTGCAGCTGTGGTGTGGCAAACTGGCACCGAGCTGGCACGGATGAAAAAAGATGGGAGAAAGGACTCACCATGCTAGTGGTCAAAAAAACGCTGGTATGTACTGTTGTGCCAGCACCGGGTGTGTGGGATGGGGTGCTTCAGCTCAGTGGTAGTGGCGTCTGTGGATGAAGGAAAAGCACCTTCTGACAGGTGTGGGGGCTGGGGCAGCGAGGCTCACCAGGCAGAATGAAAGCTGGAAACAAAAAGAACCTGTTCTTATGCCCTCCAAACTCCCCTGACACCTCCCATGAGACCCTCGTTCCCCGCACTCCCCTGCCTCTGTGGCTGATCCTGTGCCCCGGTGCCGTTGTTGGAAAGTGCTCTCACATGGTGGCATAGAGAAAATTCAAAAAGACTAAAACATAACACCATTTAATCAGTTTTCTTCTTTTTCTTCCTGGCCTCTTTCCCTCCCTTCTGATATAAGTCTTTATTTTTATTTTAGGGCACATTTCCAAACACAGGGGCCAGAATAATGCTGTTTACAGGTGGACCACCAACACAAGGACCAGGAATGGTGGTAGGGGATGAACTGAAAACACCTATCCGTTCTTGGCACGACATAGAAAAGGATAATGCAAGGTTCATGAAGAAGGCCACCAAAGTAAGTACTTGTGCCTTGTGGGTGTTTAAAAGCTCAAACTGAATAGTATTGGAACATTAAATGGGGGACAAAGGACAGTACACAAACCTATATACATTGCCATGTTGACAGCTGCCCAATATCTTTCTGCAGAAAATATATTCCATTCTATCAATGTAGGAACAGTATGTCCAGATATTTGTGTGCAATTCCAACATTTGTGTGATTTTCCATGAAATGCCTAGTCTTCTGTGTATGTTAAATTGTGAGAATTGTCAAGGGAAGTGTGAGAGACTTTCTTCTAGTTAGTTCAGCATGGTCTTGTATCTTCTCAGACAAAAAAGTGTTTCAGTGTTACTTCTTAGCTGATGGTGGGTGAAGAGTTTGTTCATCAACATCACTGTATCTCATTCTGGGAAGAAAAAAACCTGTCTTCCAAGAATTGGTCATTTCCAGAAAGCTTCCTGTGTCTTCTTGATGTATAAAACAACAGTTAGAATAGTAAAAAGGTCAGACATGAAATGTCCTCATCAGCTTAGAGAAAGCAGTATGACACCTATTCTCTTAACTATCACCTCGAAATCTTTGGGTTTCCACTAAGTCATCACAGGCAAAGATTCCATGTGATTCATGCACTCTGTATTTGAGACATGCAACTCCATCTCATCCAACTGCATCCCTCATCCTAGAAGGGAGAAGTGTGCTGCAGCAGAACAGTAAGAGCAAACAGCTGTTTAGTTACAACACTGGTAATTGCTCCATGTGTACCTTGTGTTTCACGTGTTTGGCTCAGCTGGAGAGCAGCAGAAATACTGCCCATTGCAGCATCCTAAGCACTGTGTGTGTTCCCCAGCACTACGAGACTCTGGCTAATCGCACTGCAGCCAATGGGCATTGCATCGACATCTATGCCTGTGCTCTGGACCAGACTGGGCTGTTGGAGATGAAGTGCTGTGCAAACCTCACTGGGTATGTTCTTAAGCAAGACAGCACAAAGTTGACACCTGCTTTTTTTTTTTTTTTTGGAAGGGAAGAGTGGTCCAGAAAGCAGTTAAGATTGCTGTCAGGGCAAAAGGGTGAGATGGTTATAATTCTGTTCTAAACTGCAGTTTGAATTTGCCAGGAATTATATGGTGAAACCTCCCTAATCCCAGTCGACATTTCTGGAGTCTCAAAGCAGCATGCGAATTAGCACTGCTGTTATAAAACTCAGTGTCCTGCTTTGAGGAAAGTATTCTAAAGCATGGTGCAATATGTCTTTTGCAAATACCTTCTGTCTCCTTTGGAGCCAGCAAGTATCCATTCCAGAATTTATGGCATAGAGATGTCATGCTTTGTGGTTGTGCATGACTGAAGTGCCATCACACTGTCAGGCATGGTGGATAGAAGCTTTTCTTGTGTGGGCCAGACTTTCTCTGCTTAACAGCTGATTTGTGCTTTCTCCAAGGATTCTTTGTTTCCCTTGGTCCAGTTTCAAGTGACATCTCTAAGGGGTAAATGCTTGTGTTCCATGTTGCCGAAAATGGTCTCTAGGGAGGCTGTGTTCTAAACCAGGCCTTTTGGGGACTCAACATGTCTTACTGGCCATTTAAAATACTCTATGTCTAGGGAGTCAAAGGATGGTTATAGCAAATGCAAGATGTTTGTAAATAATCACTCAGTGCTCAGTAAACAGCAGAGAGATTGTTAGACCCTTTGGTTGCATTTCGAGACTGCATCTGATCAGGCCTGGGGTGGCCCAGCACAGACCCACACACCTGTCCAAGTGCTGCAGCAGTGCAGCCACCCCTTGTGTAGTGAGGGTGGTTCTAGCCATGCTGAGGGAAAGCAGGCTGAACAAAGAGCCTTTTTGAGCTGAGACATTTCTAACTGGTGGAACATTAATATTTTGAAGGCATCTAAAGAGATGGCAAGAAATATAGTCAAGAAAGCAAGCTAACAAAGGTGGAGCACTCACCTGTCTGGCTTTGGAGGAGTTGTTCATGAGTCTTCATTCCCTGATGTGAATTCTGCCTATGCAAAGGCATGCTCTAAAACAGTTACTGAATGTGTTTGCATGCGTGAGACTTGGAGGGATGTATCCTTTGTACTTCTAGTTATTTCAGTTCTTTTGTGTATTGTTTTTGTTTCTCAGAGGACACATGGTCATGGGAGACTCCTTCAACACTTCTCTCTTCAAACAGACCTTCCAGCGAGTATTTAACAAAGGGTACAGTGGGGAATTTCAGATGGCTTTTGGTGCAAATTTGGATGTGAAGGTGAGAGATTAGTTTGATTGAATGACATAATGGGGATACAATACAGTGCTGTTCACTCGAAATTCAGTTGAAGTCTCTGGGGTGTAGAAAATTGTACATGTTTGAGGTCAGATGTAGTGCTTCTTTGGGAGAAGCACCACACTGGAGTGGAAGGAAGTTTTATTTGGAAGCTTAGTAAGTTTGTAGTGGGTTTTGTTTGTTGTTTTGTGTTTTGGTTGTTTGTTTTTTTTTTTTTGGTTGGCTTGTTCAGGCTTCGTTTTTTTTCACTTTTGTTTTATTTGCTTTATTTTAAAGCAGTTGAGATCAGTCTCACTCAGCAAAGAATATGTCATACTGTCTTGTTACTATAAATATGTCTTCATTATTAAAATGTGACTCTGTAGATTCTGTTCACTAATTGTAGCAATAGGTGATCTGGGAAAGTACTCATAGATGTTTTCCCTGACAGCAATGTGTAATATCTTCACGTCAAAGCTGAGCAACTGGTTTAGACTGTGTATGCTATTTGATTAAATTGATTAAAAAAAACCCCATAACTTTTTTTTTTTAACCTTGTTCTAGACCTCTAAGGAGCTGAAAATTGCAGGAGCTATTGGACCATGCATATCACTGAATGCTAAAGGGCCATGTGTCTCTGAAAATGTAAGTTTCTGACATGGAAAAGTCTTTAATAATGAAGTAAATAAACCATGCAAAATTCCTGTCTAGACCTACAGCTCAGCTAGAATGTCAGTTTTCAAGGAGAAGAACAATTTGGAAACATTGCTAGGAAGTGACAGTCTTTCCTAGACTAAATTCTTGCCCCATAAGGCTTTCTTTCAACTGTATGGCCCTCAATAACTTCATTCACACTCAAAAGATAATGAATCTAGAAGGCCTGCCATTACTTGTACCTCAGATCAGAATTTGACATAAGCTTGCCTTTCCTGCTGCTTTCTTTTTGATTCTGTGCAGGAGCTTGGAATTGGAGGAACATCTCAATGGAAAATCTGTAGCCTGGATCCCAGTACAACTCTAGCCATTTACTTTGAAGTGGTAAATCAGGTCAGTCCTGACTTCTCTTTTTTTTTTGGTCATCTTTTTTACACATCAAACTAGTTGTTACAGGGCCAGAAAATGCAATGACATCCCCTGTGTTGCAGATGGATGGTTGCAAAGCAACTGTTTTATGATGATGAAATAGTCTCAGAAATTGTTTTTGTATGTATAAATTGCCTAATATTTTTGTTCTATACAAAATCTGCATTCTTTCTGTGTCTTTTTCCTATAGTATTTATTTAACAGAGAAGAAATTGTCTTTTTGCCAGTAGGTGGAGTGGAGACTAGAAGTACAAATACCTTCAAATGTTTCGAGAGTCAATCCTTCAAGCTGTAATAACTTGATGGCTCAGAAGTAACTGTTGACTTGGGAAGTTTCTGAGCATATGGCAGCTAAGAATGCTACCCCAAAGGAGTTCTATTCCATGTGTGTTTGTTTCTTTTCTGTGTTTTGTGGGCTTGTTACAGTTGGGAAGAGTTAAAAAAAAAGCCATCATGTTTTGAAGGCTGACCTTGTTTCATTTGCAGCACAATGCACCAATACCTCAGGGAGGCAGAGGGGCAGTGCAGTTTGTCACTCAGTATCAACACTCCAGTATGGAGAAGCGCATTCGTGTTACCACCATAGCCAGAAAGTGAGTATCCTATGCCAGTTCTCTGGCAGAGTGGCAGAAACTTAAGCTGCAGACTGCTGCAATTTTTCTAGCTTTTTGTTGCATGCAGTGGCTGCAGAGTAGTTGATACAAGGAGGATGATGAATGTAGTTTGGGTTTTGCTGAAGGTGGATGCATGGAGCACTAACCCTTTACTGGCCCTTTAGTTGGGCAGATGCACAGAATCAGCTTCAGAATATAGAAGCTGCGTTTGACCAGGAAGCAGCTGCTGTGCTGATGGCACGACTGGGAGTGCACAGAGCTGAATCTGAGGAGGGACCTGATGTTCTGCGGTGGCTGGACAGGCAGCTGATCAGGCTGGTAAGACCAACATATTGCGGTTGGGTGCATTCTTGATTTAGTAAAAATGCTCTCTGGAAGTGACAACAGCAATCTTTTTTCAGATTGACTTGCTGCATTTGTACTCTGATCATGGTCACATAGGTGTAGTATGTGATAGCTCAGAACCCCGTTGTGGTCAGCAAATTTCTGATGGAGTAGGTAAACATACCTTCATGCTGAAAAAGTTAAACCTAAGATTGAATAAGTGATAGTGAAACACAGAATAATACAGGTGGCAAGGTCTCTGGTTCAACTCACCTGCTCAAAGTAGAGCCAGCTTTGAAATTAGAGCAGGTTGCTCCAGGTCTTGTTCAGTTGAGTTTTGAAGATCTCCAAAGATGGAGTTTCTCTTCCTTCTCGTAACAGCCTGTTCCAATGTCTGATCTCAGTCACTAAGATTTTTTTTTTCCCTCTCCTGTCTCTATTCCCCAGTCAGAATTTCCATTTCTCCAGTTTCCAGTCAGGTAGCTGTAGACAATGATTTGACTCTTTGATCTCAGTCTTCGCCAGGCTGAACAAACCCAGCTTCCTCAGCATCACTTTTTACATGAGATGCTCCAACACCTGACTAGCTTGGTGGCCTCTGCTAAACCCACTCCAATATATTAATGTCTGTCTTGCACTGGAGAGCCCAAAACTAGACACAGCATTCAAATGTGGGCCAAGTTCAGGGTAGTAATCCGAATTAATTCTGCAACCTCCTGCTGTCTCTTGCTTTGAATTTCACAAGCCCACATTGTCTAAATTCGTGTTGGCCTTGTCCAAATACCCATGCAGAGTTAGTGCTAACACAATATGGCACATCAGACACTGAAAAACAGATATTTGAACACAAATAGGCATGCTGCATGCTGAAATGACTGTGGAGTCATTTGTAGTTAAACTGCTAAAACTATTAATGCTTCTTATTTTTAGTGAAATGCCAGTCTGCTGCTCTTCTAGAAGGAAGTAGTTGCCACAGAAGCGTTTCACAGTGTACAAAGTTTAGGTATAATGTAGTAGCCCTGATTTAATGGAAAAAACTGGGTAGTGCTATAGAGGTGCTATTTCTTTCATTCTTTGATACTTTCAAATCTAGGTTTTTTAATATATATTTGTAAATAGTTCGGATCATCATTGTCATTCCAGTAAGACAGAGAAACTACTGACTTAAAGAATGTGAATCTTGTATTACTTGTTCTTTATCGGGTTCATGCCTTGGTTGTTTAAAAACAATCAAAAGAACATCCTTCTGGAAAAAACAAATAGTGTTAATTCCAAAAAAAAGGGGAAAAAATAGAAAAAAGAGATAGATAACCAAAGGATCCATTTTGCTTCCAACAGTGTCAGAAATTTGGACAATACAACAAAGATGATCCCAACTCCTTCAGATTGTCAGAATCATTTTCTTTGTATCCTCAGGTAAGAATGTCACTTCCCATAGCCGTGGGAAAAGTGTGCAAGGGTGAGTGTGAAGGATACTAAAACATCTTGTAGTATTTATCAGATTCAAGAGGAGAGGAACAGATGCTTTTTTCATTTAGTAGACTGTACTGTAGTTCAGTGCTGCAAGTGACTGATAGGGGAAGAATTCTGAAGAGTAATAAGGGGTAGATTTTTTCCAAAGTATTTGCTGTTCAGAAAGACTGGGCTTGGGTCCAGAAGTTTTGGCATCTTTGGCTGACATTCCTCTTCTCACTCATCTTTCTCGTGCAGTTTATGTTCCATCTGCGGCGCTCCCCATTCCTGCAGGTCTTCAATAACAGTCCAGATGAATCTTCTTACTACCGTCATCACTTTACTAGGCAAGATCTGACCCAGTCTCTCATTATGATCCAGCCCATCCTTTATGCTTATTCTTTTCATGGACCTCCTGAGGTGAGTCTGTTTTACAGGAAGAGGTGAATCAACCCAAAGTAATGAGTATTCAGTTGGAGGAACACTATTTCAGCAAAAAGGCACCTATGTTTTTGGGTTTTTTTTTAATTGTTAAAGCTGAGATACTTTGGTCAACATTGTATCAAATTATATTTGGATGGCTGTGGATGCTCTCTAGCATCCTACACTTCAAACAGATACTGACAACCTGCTGCTCCATTCTGTGGTGCTGCAGGAGGCTGGCCACACTCTACTGGACATTCACATGGACCAAGCAGTGCCTGTATGGGCAGGGTTCAACAAGCTGTTTGGCCAACCATGAAGGTGAATATGTTTCTGAGGGCTTAGGAGTGCCTGACTTCTTTCTTTATTTTCCCCAGCCAGTGCTTTTGGACAGCAGCAGTATTCTTCCTGACAGAATCCTACTGATGGATACTTTCTTCCAGATAGTGATCTACCTTGGTGAGGTACAGTGAAATACGTTCTCTTTCTCTGTTTGCACTCCCTCCCTCCTGCCATGCATGTGGACAGCATGGCTGTTAGTATAAAATAAGCTTCTTTCAAAGCCCACATAAGCATAATGACATGGTATACATGCTGCCTGTTTGAATACAATTTCTCCACTGCCGGAGTTAAAATAATACTAGAATCACTAAGGATGTGTTCTGCACTGAGTAGCAGCTGTTACGTTAGCTTGGTAATGAATGTGGTCCCTTACCATGCCTGGAAAAGGCTAGAGAAACTTGAAACTAAGCAGGGCAGAGAGTTAGTTTGATTTTCAGGTATGTGACAGAATTGATTGCAAGGATTTGACACTTAAATACTGCTGCTCTTAAAGAAATCAGTTAAGCAGTTTTCCAGTTTTTGCTTTTAAATACTGGATGGTTTTGGAAGCTGTTCCTATATTTCTTCTATCATGACTGAGGTAAGTGTGGTTGGCTCTTCCTAAACACACAGACTTACACCAGTATCCAAAGCTTTGGCTTTCCAGTGTCTGTGCACTATGCAGACCTGTAGATCTATATTTCAGCTCTGTCAGATTTTGGAAAGAAGCAGTGCACTGCTGTAGCTGAAGAACAGAAATGTGTCACATACTAAAGTAGTTACAGTAAGGGATGAAGAGGAAGCTTGCTTTACACTTCTTTCTCTGGAAATCTCCCTGTTCTTTGATGCCTTTTCCCCCCTTCATATTGTTTCTATCCATATTCCCTCATATCATTCCTATTAGTGAAAACCTTTTGGGAGGTATATTAACTCTTCCATTTGTTTTTGAATTAAGCTACTTTACTGTTATTTGATGACTGTTATTAGAATGCTTGAAGCTTGGCACGATAATTTTTGGCAGCTCCACTATTAGCTCGTGATTTCACTCCATATAGGAATTGTTCCCTTTGAGAAGTGAGCAGAGATACCAAATTGACACAAACAGGAGTTGAACACTTGAGTCAACAATGACAAAAAATCTGAGGTGACCTTAAACAGTTTCTACCTACTGTTGCAGAGCAAGACACTTGGCAAATGGGTAAAATTTAGACAAAGGAAGAGCTAAGTATGTGACCTGTATATGTGTAGAACAATTGCTACATACATATGGTACATGCAATAAGTACCTTGAAAATACTATAAGGCCAAGTCAGATTCAAAATGTTAATGATTTATAAATGCTTCATGTTTCTATGTTGGCACATGCTGAAACATAAAAGTTTGAAGATCGCTTTCAACTAATTGCTTTTGCACTGCACAAATTGTTATCAGTTTTTGTTTTGAGTGCCTGTGTTTAAATTCAGGGACAGAAATTAATGTTGTTGCTTGAGTAGTGAAAGTGTGCATTTGCCCTTGTAAGCAGAAGTACATGAAACATTATGCTGCCTTAAGATGTGGAGGTTAAAAAGCAGAGGCTTGCAGACATCTCTACTCTTGTTTTAATTTCATTCCTGTCCCGTCAATAGACTATTGCACAGTGGGAGAAAGCTGGATACCAAGACATGCCTGAATATGAAAACTTCAAGCACCTACTCCAAGCCCCACTGGATGATGCCCAGGAAATCCTGCAGACCAGATTCCCGATGCCGCGTTACATCCACACTGAACACGGGGGCAGTCAGGTGAGAAAGTTTATGAAGGAACTCTTGCTGTTATTGCCTAGAGCAAATGGCTGTCTTTCTGCTTTTCTGAAATGATGGTTCTGTAAGTTAAATGTAGTGGCAGTTTAGCTCTTCAAAGTACAGAACTTGCATATTTTCTCAGGAGCTTTTACTACAACTCTGTCTTTTAATAAGCAAATCACTTGCTGGATATACTTTTGAAATCTGAGGATGGGAAAAAAATGGAAAAGCTGACTTAAATAGGTTTTTTTTCCGAAAAAGGTGGGAAATACATAACTTGGTTTTATGTCAATAGTTAGCCTGCAGTAATGCTGAATGTTTGACCATCTGCTCCTTTTATTCTCAAATGCTGAATGAGGATATAAAATAGTTCCTATTGTTGCTCTTCCTAGAATTGCAGTTGTGTTGTGCTTGCTCCTGCCTGGCTTGTTTGTAACAGGGAAGAGGCAGGAACTGATGGTCCAAAACAAAGGTTTCATATTAATTTCTGATGTGACTCTGTTAGGCTGGTCCTCTACTGACCCCTTTTCTGAAGAGTAGATGGGGCATGTGAGGGATGGTGCTGGTGACATGCCCATGTTGCATGAAACCAGAGCTGCTTCCCAGGCAAGCACGTTTTGTAGTAGAGCACTCGGTGCCCCTTGGAGACATGTTGTCTGTGGAGCAGGGCTGTTTCTGGAGCTGAAACCTGATTAAGTTAAATTAGTACCTTGCTTGCAAAAGCAGAGGAACATTGCTAGTCATGGATCTAAGGCAGTATGAAGTTTGAAGGAGCTCACAAGTCTGTCACTTTACAAAATTACTTCTCTTTTGTCTTAATAGGCCCGGTTCCTCTTGTCTAAAGTGAACCCTTCTCAGACCCACAACAACCTCTATACATGGGGACAGGTAAGCAATGCAAGAGCTGCTCATGTTTGAGAATGCTGTAAAATGTTCATGTACATATTTGTCTTGCAGTAGGGATTCTGTTTCACCATGTGGCCACAAACAGTGAGCAGGTTACAGTTATCCTCAGTTCCTTACCATGGTTATTAGTAAGACAAATAGTACTGGTGGGGAGTACTAGATGATGAGACTAGTTTTCAAGCCTGGATGACTGAACTCAGGTTCCTATTCTTGTACTGAATCCCCACAAATTTTGCACAAAACACAGTTGACTTTGAGGTTTTTCTCAAGGGATCTGAGGAATGCCAGTCCAAGCAGAGGTGATGCATCAACAGCTTCAGGACCTGAGTAGCCTGATGGCAGGGAAGGAGTGGTTTCCACAAGGAGTAGTTTGCCCCTTTGATTTCCCTTCCTGTATTCCAGCTGCCTGTGGGGGTGGGCACAGGCAAACTAGGAGAATTTTCTGTGTTGACTGCTATTGAAGGAAGCAGCTGATTTTATGTAGCCTGTGTTCTTACAGATTTCAGGTGGCCTGATGTAGAAATTTATCTTGACCTTTCCCTACAAACATGATTTAAATAGGTCACAATGTATTAAGTATTCTGGAAAAAGTAACTAGCATGTAAATACATATAAATATAGAAATTCTATCTGAGAATGCTAAACTTTTATATCCTTTTTGTTTCCTTTGTTTGAGTAGTGCTTTGGGCGGCAAAATTCCTAATGCTTTAGGAAGAAGAACATTTCTGTGGTAGTTCAGATTGTACTATAGTGTCAGACCTGTTGCCAAAAAGTAGAAACTTTTCATTGAAGATGCTAAGGATCTGTCTTTTGCAGGAGAAAAAGGTGGTTAATTTAGCAGGCCATTAGTTCAGAATGCTATTTGATTTGCTTTCNTTTTTTTTTTTTTTTTTAGGAATCAGGAGCTCCAATCTTGACAGATGATGTGAGTCTTCAGGTATTCATGGACCACTTAAAAAAGCTGGCAGTTTCAAGTGCATCATGACTGATCAAACTGAGGAGCAAGAACAGATGAATTAATTGTGTTGATGACAGAAATGGAGCAGTTTATTTACATTTCCTTTTTGCTCTTTTGAACTCGTGTTTTTAAGGGGGGAGTTTTTTTACTGCTCCTTTCTAATTTATTTGTATTCCTTTTTGTCTATATTGTGTTTATGTTTCTCACACACTGTAATTAGAGCTGAAGGATGTTTTATTCAAATCTTTAGCTTAATTTTTCATGTCCTGTGTCCTTAAAAAGTGTCTTTTAGCAACCAGGGGACTGTATTAATGAAAAATAAAGTCAGGTAAGAGCAGTACTACTTAGTGCTACCCCCAAATTCAGGTGTGTGTGCAATAAGCTTGTCTTGCCTCCTCCTCCTTTCCCCATCGCTGCCGCCACCAATCTTGCCGCTGCGCCCGCCCTGCGCGCTGCCCCATTGGCGGTGGGGCGCGGCCAATGAGCGCGGTCGTTGCTGGGGGGCGATGCGGGCGGCCGTGTGGAACGCGCGGGCGGCACTGCTGTACTCGCTGGGCGGATGGACAGCGTTGGGCGGGATGATCTACTATTGCAGCGAGAGCAGCGGTGGGCCCGGTACGGACTGGCGCGGCCCCGAGACCGCGGACGGTGTTTGGGGTCACCTTGGCGGGGCTGAGGGGAGCTGCTCCGGGTGTGACGCGGCCGGAGGCACCCGGGGCGGGGGGCGGAGCTTCGTCTGGGCGTGGCGCGACTGGGGACGGATCCCGGGTTCGCGTCGGTGACGGGGCAGGGCTCCGGTTTCGTATCGGGTCTGGTCTCGCCGCGTCCTTCGGCCGGGGAATGTAGGGCCGGGGGCTGGTCCCGCCGAACTGCCCTGGCAGTACGCCCGCCCTCCCCTCGGGGCGCTTGAAGCTGTGCGGCATCCGGAGCGCGGCCTCTGCTTTTGTCGAGGGAATGAACAGCCCGAAGAGGTTAACCCTGAAGGAAGATAAATCCCGTGTTGAAGGGAGAGGCTTGTGATTCATCTCAGGTCACAGGAAAAGGGATTAGACTCTTCACAAACTGTTGCTTTTGTTTACACGGTGGGAGTGGTTAAAAGCTATGCTGGAGGATGATTAGGCTGTACATTAGGAAGCATGTCGTTACTGGGAGGGTGGTCAGACAGTGGAACAGGCTTCCTGGAAAGGTGGTCGACACCCCCAGCTTGTCAGTGTTTTAAGAGGCCTTTGGACAGCGCTTTAACCTTTGGTTAGCTCTGTACTGGGCTGCTTGAGCTGGCTTTAGCATGGGTAACTTGGAAGCCGGTTGTTACTGCTTCTGCTGATTCTTGTCCAGTACCAATGCAGGTATCTAACCTACCCTAGTAAATCACTTTTTCTGGCTAAACAGTTACCAGATCTTTGCTGTCTATTCCTCAGAGTTTGAGGAAAAGGGAAAAGAAGACAATGTCCATGTGTCTGCTGTTGTGCCATGATGAAGGGATAAAACATTTTTATGCCTGTGCTCTCTTTTGTCTCCCTCCTTGTCCTCCCCCTATCCCTTAGAGAATGAAAATGATCCTCGGGTGAACCAAGTGGCCTGCAAGGAAGTGTACACTACGGAAACTCCTTTAGGATTCCAAGTGACAACGGAAGTAAAATACAAAGACGTTCAGCCTCCTATTACTCGACTGCTCAGGCATGTGGTATCATTGTTTGATCCTAGTGGCAGCCCTCCTTCTGAAAAGTGAGCTGTCTGAAAGCTCAGAACATTGTTTTGGAGCTCTGAGAATGTCATTCCAGTGCCTTGCACCAGACCACCACTAAAAAATTCTCCTTGTGGGGCTGAAACAACAGCTCCATCTTGGAGACCACTCTGCAGAACCTGCAAACCTTGTCTCCTGGGATTGCTGCTGTTCTTTGTGCACATATCTGATTTGCTGAACATGAACTGGGTTCATCCAGGTGTACTGAGGTGTTAATGAACCTGTGTGTGCTGCCTGGTGTCTTGTGTCCAGTGCTCTGACCAGGTGTGAAGTTGATTTCTCAGCTAGTGTGCAGGATGTACCTGGATGATCCACTATATGCCTGGGATGGCTTCTCAACTGAGCAGCCCTGAAATGGATATTTTAAGAACAATTAGTAAATGGGAAGGAGTGTATTTTCATGTTTTGGGTATGAGATGTCATACTCATCCTTCAAATAAAAGCTTACAAGAAATGAATTGCAAGTGCAGAAATGCTACTGTGAGTTAAAAAATTATTCAATTTTCTGCTCCAGGGTCTTGCTTCTGTAGGGATTTTCCTGATCCTTATGCATATTATGTCCCCTTGTAGGGTACTGTCCCCCAGCTCTGTGGCCATAACTAATGGTCATTCTACAGGGCTTTCCCTAGTCCTTAGGAACATCACCTTGTTTCCCAGCTCCTGGCCACTGTTGGTGTTTCCCTTTGTTCTCTCATTGCTGACCCTCATTGCTCCCTGCAGCCTCCACTTCTACTTCTGTAGTTCTGCCCCCAGCTCCTGCTTTTTCCAGAGGCTTCCTCCAGTCCCTGTGGACATGGCCTCCCTTTGTGGGAGACCCAAGACCCTGCACCAGCAGAGCTTCCTTTCTGTAGGGACTTTCACCTGCCCCTGCCCCACCTCCCTGTTTCTATCAAGGCTCTCCCTACAGCATTTTTAGGACACTCCTCGCCTTAACCCACACTGGTTTCTCTGAGGCCTCCCATCTTGCCATATGGAAAGCTGTCTCTGCCTGCATACCTTAGGTTCCAGATCCTTCTGGTATCTGAAGGGGGCCTGCCGGGAAGCTGGAGAGGTACTCTTCATCAGGAACTGTAGTGGTAGGACAAGGGAGAATGGGTACATATTGAAAAAGGGGAAATCTCGGTTAGACATTGAGAAGAAATTCTTCACTGTGGATGTGGTGAGGCACTGGAACAGGTTGCCAAGGGATGCTGTGGATGCCCTTGTGGATGACCTTGTGGATACTGTGGAAGTGTTCAAGGCAAGGTTTTGGATAAGGCCTTGAGCAACCTGGTCTAGTGAAAGGCCCTGCAGCAGCAGGGTTGAGAATAGATCGTTAAGGTCCCTTCTACCCCAACCCAATCTATGACTCTATAGGAGCTTTTATAACACAAGCCGCACCCAGCCCATGCATATATAGACTTACTTTTCCATATGGACTCCTGTGGTCCCTAGAGCCACCAACTCTTTTTCCAGAAGGCTACTCCCAGCCACTAATTTCCATGGACTCCTCCCCATGTCCCTATAGCTGTTCCTATACAGGATGCCACTCTGGTTACCTGCATTTTCTCCTTTTTGTAGGCGCCTAAACAAAACCCTATAGGCACTAACTGCCCTTTAGAGGAAGGGAGCCCCTCCACACACTGAATACCTGTGCACACATGTCCTGCACGCATCTGTCCCCTATAGAAGCACCCCCTGTTCGTGCCCTGCAGCGACTGTGCCGGAGAGCTGCAACAGCACCTCCCGGCCGCCGGGAGGCGCTGCGGGCGGGCAGCGCGGCGGGGAGCGGCCGCCGTTGCCTGGCTCCGCCGCCTGTCCCCTGGTTGGCGCCTGTCCGCGCTGCGCCATGAAGGCGATCGTGCAGCGGGTGGCCCAGGCCAGCGTCACAGGTCAGTACGCCCCAACCGGGAGGGCTGAGGGCGGCCGGGGGCGGCTGTGTGTGTGTGTATGTGTGTGCGTGCTCCCCTTTCCTTGTCCCGCTGCGTGGGTTTGGCCTCTCCTACGGGGGCCCAGCCGACTTCCGTCGTGGGTTGCGTGTGTGGTCTGCGTATTTGAGATCTGTGTACGTTTTTGCCTTGCTGGCATGGGCTGGCAGTCCCGCTGCAATCGCCTCTAGTGTCTTTGTATTGGCATCACAGTCATCTTGCTTTGTTTGCTTGTGTTCACAAAACCACAGGATATTTTGAGTTGCAGGGGACCCACAAGGATAATAGAGTCCAACTCTTAGCCCTGCACAGGTTATCCGCAGGAGTCACACCATGTGCCTGAGAGTATTGTCCAAACGCCTTTTGAACTCTCTCAGCCTAATGCTGTAACACCGCTTTGGTGCTGTGTTGGTGGGGCTGCCCTGGTCGCTGCCGTGCATTGCTGTGTGTTGGCAGTGGCATCCCTGCTGCAAGCCCCCGCACCTGCATGTGTGCCATGACAGCCACAGCCAGTGCCACTGTGCATCGCTTGCTCATGTGGCAGAACTGAACCAGTGACTGTTCCATTTTGCCTGTGCGTGTCAGAGTAGCCATCTCAGCTGCCTCCTAGGACCACCCGCAAGTGCTGGCTGGCACTACGGTTACAGTTGCCTCTGTTCTGCATGTGTATGTTAGCAGGGAGGCTGTGATCACCTTTCCCCACGTGAATGTGTCAGCACTGTAATCGGAGGTGCCTCCATGCAGTGTGTGTATGGTGGTAGTGCCATCCCAGTTTCCGTCTGCTGTGGCTTATGTGCTTTGGCAGTACAATCATGGTCACCTTGGTGCATTGCAAGCATGTTGACAGTGAAGTCTGGCTCACCTTTATGCACTGCTTGCTTGTGTCACTGATGCTATCCCAGCTGCCACCAGGCACTGCTTGTGTGGGTCAGTAAGTGCAGGTGCTGGCAGAAATGGTGTGTCCTGATGGAATGTCCCTGCTATTGCACTGGTTGGACCTTCTGTGCTCAAGATGCTTAAAATCCCAAGGAATTTGCACATGAGGCAATGAGTTCTTCTGTGGGGCCCAGGGGCCAAGCAGTGTGCAGCAGGATGGCCTTCGTGTTAATAAACAGCTTCTGCTTGTGTGTCAGCACTGACAGAGCATGTCTGTGTAAGGGTACCAGCTTTTGTGCGCAGCTGGTACTGTGGGTGCAACAGTGGTCAGAGCCCGTCAGCACTGGAGTTCTTGTTGACTTACTGCCATTTCTCTGGGGAGAAGTTAAACTATTGGTTTTGACTGTTCAAGAGTTTGACGTGTCACCCTCTGAGGGAGAGAGCGCTGTACTTAGCAGAACAGATTTCTGAGCTGGAGGACTCATACCCAAATCAAATGGAAAGAGTCTTTGGGAGAAGTTTTTCCCCCTGGTTTGCTTCTGACCATTGGAATAGTCCTGATTCGACCACTAGTGCAGAGACACAAGCTTTCAGCTTTGGCTGGAGGCTTGATCTTCTTTCATTTTACAGAATGTTTGAAGCTTTTTTTCCCAGTCATGAGCCTGGATGCAGTTTTAACAGCTGGGTAGCTGGTTCTTATCTCAATTTTAAGGCCACATTTACTCTTACTACAGTGATCTCAAGAGCCAACCATCTTAAGATAATTTAAATAAAGATAATTTAAAACTTTTCATAGGAAAACACAATAGGTTTGCAATAGTTTGTGTTTTATTGTAAATGTCATTAAAGATGTTGTGTTCCCAATTAGAAGGGCAGAATTTGCAGGTTGTTAAAAGTCATGTTTCAAAAAGTGAATGAGACACCTTTTTACAATGAATAAAAAGTGTGAAGGGAATGGTGGAGTAGAGAAATTGAGTAAACATAGTGACATCAACCAGGTGGATAATTTTGTAAGTCTTGGAGAGAGTTCTGCCACCTCTCTGGTTAGCACAGCTGATCCAGTTGTGAAAATCTTTCAACAATGTTTTTAAAATCTGGAGTAAGCATCCTGAGCTCACAAAGAAGTTGTGACGTTGGGAAGCTTTTGAAAGAATGTCTCATGTGATCTTTAATCTGTACAAACTTAACACAGAGAAGTAGAGTTTAGAATGCTGTTTTCTTTGGTGGATGAACAGTTTTCTAGCTGAAACCAGTACTTACTTGTGCCATAAAACAAGACAGTGCATTCAGCCTTACTTTTTGCCCTGTTCTTCCCCAGTGAGTGGTGAACAAATCAGTTCAATAGGACGAGGCCTTTGTGTGCTGCTGGGCATTTCTTTGGAAGATACGCGAAGAGAGCTGGAGCACATGTAAGTCACATATTTCCTTTTGCCTTGTACTCTTTTGTTTGTGCATTGCTGATACTGAGTCACTGATACCTGTGCAATAGCCAAACAAGTTGGTTATTCCTATTGGGAAATTCAGGTTTGATGATTAGTTCCTCTTGAGATTTTACCTTGAATGCAGATTTCTTAGTTATGAGTTTTCTTTTATGTTCCATTGAGAAAAATCTGTTTTCATTCCCTGTCTCTGTGTTTTTTAAGAAGAGTAGACTCAAAAAGGAAGAGCCAACATGTTGGGTTTTTCAGATCGCCCTTTTTTAGATGTCTGTCCTGTTTACTGCATGAATTTACCCAGAAGAAATCCATCCTTCAATGATGGGATTTATCAGAAACCCCAGACTCTCATTTTAGCTTGCACAGGAGAAGTTTTGTTCTTCCAAAAGGTGGGATAGTCTTGTCAGTTGCTTGTCTGTAAACATGAATCGATTTTGGCGGCCTGGAGGACTGGGTCTAGCCATCTGTTCCATGGCCACAGAATAGTGTGATTCAGCCATTAAACACATGCGAAAAAGAGTTCTCCAGGGGCTTCTTCTGTGTCTTTCAATCTGATCATTGCTGTAAGACTGACCTTAGACCTTAAAAAGGCAAAGAAGAAACAGGTAGTGGAGCTGACTGATGACAAGAAGAGGAAAGGCTCAAGCAGTGAGAAGAGAAGAATGTGAGAGACAGTGAAAACAACCCTGAGCAGACATGGAAGAAAAAGTAGAGACTATGACCTAAATGTCACCAGAGATATCACATAAACATGTGAAACTTGTAGATAATTGCAGCAGAGTTGAAGAGGCTTTTATTCTGACATGCCCCATTGGTTTACCTTACTGTTTGCCTCGCTTAGTGTGTAACATTTGCTCTGTCATCATTTCTCATCCCTGCCTTGGTGTATGTGGAGGATGCTTCTGAATATTGCAAGAGGGTGATCTGTAGTGACTGTGGTCTCAGCACCAGGTTGTTAGGATGACTGACAGAGGAAGGGCAGGAAGCCATCATCTACAAAAAAGGAATGAAAGAAATCAGCTTAACCACACTTTTCAGATCCTTTTGAAGGAAACTTTAGTAGTCCCATGAATGAAGCAACAAACATCTCTAAGATTAAAACAGAGCAGTGATGATGATTTAAGACTTCTGCTGTGGCCTTCCAGTGGATGCTTTTAACAATTCTTTTCAGTCAGAAGTTAATTCTGTTAGCTGTTGACACACACAAATTGGCAAGAATGGTTCTTATCACTGTGCCTTAGTGCAAAGCCCTGAAGCTAGACCATAACAGTCTCAGCTTTATCTTATGCTAGCTGCCTCACCTCTGGTGCCACGTGAAATGCCTGGTTGATGACTGCAATTGAAATGCTTTGCATTTGTTATGTTTCCTTGATGCTGCAGATGTGGAGAAGCTAGAAGAAGAAACCAAAGACAGGAGAGTGGCTTGCATGCAGTCCTGACATGGACTAGGTTGCAAGTCTGCCTGCTGCTTTTCAGGATCCATTTGTGAAGCTCCCCTTGGTCTCTTGACTTTTGAACTGGTCAGTTCTGCCCCCTACCTCCAAAAATTGGGTCCAAAACTCAAACAAGTCCCTTTCACCACTTTACTGCCATCTGCAGTTCTGCCCTGTTGCTTGCCTTCCTCTTCTCATCCTGATGAAAAAGTGTTGTCATCTGGCTTGTGGGGCCTGATTTGGGAATAGTGCTAGGAAATGACAAAGCAGGAGGCATATATGTTAAGTGTGATTAGAAACAACCATAGTCTAGAATGATCTTGTTTCATACTGAGTGTGATTTGCCAGTGTGGTGGGAGGATTAAAATTCCTAAAGCTGTTCACATGTTAAATAATGTAACACGTAAGATGAGATGTTAAAGAGTGAGCTTTCTTAATTTCCTGTGCCATCTCTATGTCACTCTGTAACATGCGGTTATTCTGTTCTGATCCTATACTCTATAAAATGATGGTGTCGATTAATGATTTGACAGCATTGTGTAGGTGTATAAGGGCTTTCTTGGTCTTGCCTCTAATAATATGACAAGATTCCCATGACTTAGGAATGAAAGTTCAAAAGGATATCTTGTTATGTGGAAGAAGAATGAATATGCGTCGGCCTTTCCTATTACATAATTCTGCATGATACCTTTTGATTCTGCATGGGACAATTTAAGAATTTTCTTTTTCTCCTCCTAGGGTCCGAAAGATTTTGAACTTGCGAGTATTTGAAGATGAAAGTGGGAAGCAGTGGTCCAAAAGTGTGATGGATAAACAGTATGAAGTGTTGTGCGTGAGCCAATTTACTCTCCAGTGCATCCTGAAAGGAAACAAACCTGATTACCATATGGCAATGCCTGCCGAGCAGGCAGAGTGTTTTTATAACAACTTCCTCGAGCAGCTGAGAAGAGCCTACAAGCCAGAGCTTGTTAAAGGTAAGGACAGAAAGTTCGTAAGGTCCTTTATTGTATATGTTCTTTCCTGATTGTTGCTTTCTTTATTCTGTGATTTTCTGTCTTTCTTGCAAAGGAGCTGTCTTTACATGCTAGTAGCTTAGAGGATGTTATGATACTTTCACTAGTTGCCTGGCAGGGTGATCAGTCTTCCTCTAGCCAAGCCATTTGCTGTCATTCATCTGGAATAGTAAGACATGGAGATGTTCTTGTATTGTTACTGATGCACAACGTGAGCAATGACTGACAACGAAACCCAGAGAGGCTTGTAGCCATGAGAACAAGCTCTGAGGTCAGTCTCCCTCCAACGCTGGATGTTTTGTGCTGTGTAGTTAGAGTGACCCAGGACAAGAATTTTTTCTGAGATGTGTGTTTTGTCAGGCTCGAAGGTATCACCGGTGTAGTTCCACTTGTCACTTTGCTTCTACATCCTGTTAAATGGTATTGATGACAGTGGAAGGTGTAATATGTTCCTTGGGAACAGCATTTGATTTAGACTATTTTTTCTCAACTCTGTGTCATGTATGCAACAGTTTTCTCCTTACCGGAGAATGTGTGGCTTCCTGGGCATCGTTGTTCTTAATCTTTTCTGTTTGCTTTTCTGATTGCTTTCTGTCTGTTTTCATATTTAGACTTCATTTTTTTGCTACACTTGACCAGAAGACAAATACCTAGAAAAGACTGTTTTTAAATGGTGGCTGTTGATAGTTAAAGCCTTACTTTCCTTAAGAGGATAAAAGTAAAAAAAGACATAAAACTGATAGTTGAGGAAAGATTTAGAGGCTAATTTTTATATTGACTCTAGAGTAGGGTAATTATCACTGTTTTCCAGGGAGGCACAGTGAAATGCACACATAAAATGTCCATCTTTCCTGGTAGCTTGATGTCTTCCAGTCAACATTTGTGCATGATAAGGAATGCATTTCTGATACCCCTTCCCTTCATCCCTTTTAGTCAGTAACATAGAAAACTTCTGTTCTAATTCAGAGTATCTACTTTTTTAATCTTTACCTTTGATGAGTTGTGACTAAGTTTGGACCCATTTTTCTGTCTCTGAAACTGGTAACAGAGCTTCCTGGGAAGTTAGTGAGACTAGGATTTGCTCTGGTAAGATTTGAGTTGACACATGTCCTGGGAAACTAAAAGCAAATATGGACTTTCTTCTTTCACTTAAATGAGGTGTGGAAAAACTGATATATCTCTGTATGTTTTACGTCTTTGTCCTTGGGCTTTGGAAAATGCCATGTTTCTGAATTAGCTTCGATCAGTTTATAATATGACAGCAGCTTTTTGAGCTTCTCTCAGTGAGTAGCAGTTGTATACCTGAAATGAATCGCCACTGTTGATAAATGCCCGTATTTTGGCACTTAGTTGCCAATGCTTTTTCCAAAAAGGGTATTGCGAGGGAAACTTATGGACACTACGAACTGACCAATATGATCAAGGTAATGCCATTTATTGTTGTGAAAACACCCCTTAAATAACCCAGATAGCTTACATACTGCACACACACTGCAAACCATCCTGTGGCTGGTTAATGCAAATAACGCACAACTCTATTGATGTAAAATAAAGTCCTTGTGATCTCTCTCTGTGGCCGATGTTTTTCAACCTTCTGCTGCAGCTTCTCTAAGTTTACATTCCTCTTCACTGTTGATCTCCACAGAGGCTTCTTACAGGTAGCTTTTCACTGCAGTCTTAAAGGCCTCGCAGCATAACTCCATCTAAAATTGCAGGGTTGCTCGCATGTCCATTTTCTGCAAGAAATTTCCCAACAAAAGGGCTCTAACTTCTGCATTTTTTTTCAGTGCTGAAAACATAGATTTAGAAACCCAAGAGTGACTGTCTGTGGTATTGTGTCAGATAATACATGTATTTAAAACTGCTGGCAGCACTGGAACTACCTGTTACCTTACGATTTTGCTTTTTTATTAAGCTGTACCAGTCTATGTTGTTTTGCATTGAAGTCTGTTATGACTGTGTTAGGTCAAAGTTTCTGTTGTGCCAATTACTTTGCCAGTGGGTTTTCTTTCTGTTTCTTTATTTGCTTGCTTTATCTGTTTATTTTCGTGCATGCAAAATTTCTGAAGTTTGGCAGTTTCATAGGTAGTAGCCAATGGTAGCATCAGCAGAGTTTACAGTTTCCCTGAGCTGAAGTATAATTTTGTGAAATTTTAATGCCTGGTCTGTGATTTAGTGTGGCATGCAAACATACTGACTTCTGCCCTGGAAAAGTCCTGAGGAAATCAAAACTTCCACTTGCTGAGGGCTGTCCTACATGCTACTGGGTTACAAAGGTTGGTAGGAGGGCCCTGGGAAGGAGCACAGATAAATGAGCTGCTGGACTGTTAAATAGGCTTAGTGTATCAGCATGTATTTCGCCTGTGTACACATAGGCACACACAGAATTGTAGTTATTGAGAGATTAGAATTTGGTTCCCTGGATTGCTTTGATTTTACAAATTACTTAATGCATTTTAGAGGAGTAGTGAAAATAGAATTTGTGTAGTTGAGGCAAAGATAGATCAATTAATGTCTTGTGTTGCCTAAGAGCCTTGTGTTTTCTGATTTCTGGTTTTTTTCAGTTGATAATTTGTCTGTTGGATGTTGAGGTACTATGTGTGCCACTGTTACAGATGCTGGCCAGTTATCTGTTATCTGGTCTATCTGGAGCTTGTCAGCTGGGAGCTCAGAATGGGAAGTAATCTCCAAATTGAAGCATAAGCCATTCTTTCACATCCAGAGCAGTGGAACATTTGACAAACAAAATTTTAGAGAAGGTTCAGAACCATGGTTCCTAGTTTAACTTAAGACTGCAGATGGGCACCCACATCTAGGAAATAAAAAGTTGCACCAGAAGTCTTTGTTTGTCTTGCTTGTTGCTTTCTTGTTGTGAAATTGATTCTTAAACATCTCAGTCACTCTGAGGAGCAGAGCTGGTGAATGCAGGTGTGAGTACTCTTGTTGTGCAAGCTAATATCCAAATATTAGGGCTACCAAGGCATCTCCTTTTATGTGTCAGGGTCTTTGCTCTCTATCTTAAATGTGGATTTAGTCTTCTAAGGCAGTGAGGATTAGCATGGCAAAGAGTGTGAAATGTCACACTCCCTTAGTAGTAATATCTCAGTAAATATGAGAGGATTGTTCCACAAGGAAGAGTTTAATTCAGATTAAGGTTTGGTAAAAGTTGAAAGCAGAATTATTATCCCTGATTAATTCCCTTTTTAAGTGTTGTCACTTCGGAATAAGTGCTCTTGTCTGGATCAAAAGTATTGACATGGAGTTAATTATGAATAACTTTCCAAGTAGACAAGCTTAGAAGTAACTCCTGAATAAAATGAGTGTGAATTTTTAGGTTTGAGATATGTTCAAAAATATTCTGAAAATAAATTATATAATTTTCAAGTATTTACATCTCAGATGTGGCCCCTCTCACTCACTTCAGATAAAGATCTTTACCTCTGAGAGAGGTATGTATGCTGGATTCTTAGAAACAAGGAAATTTGAGGGATGGATGTCCAGCAGAATAAACTTGACACTGTCATTGTACTTCTAGGATCCTGTTTTATTGTAGAAGATGTTGCAACATGAATTCATCAGTCAAGAAGCCCTAAAGTGGGGAAGGATTTACTACATTGAAGAGCATTATGGTATACAAAGCATGAAAAGAAATAGTATTTAAGGATAAGGTGCTGTTGTCTCCCATGTACAGTTCAGGGTCATTTGATAAATTTACCCGAAGTTGCTGGGGTAACAAGCAACGTCCAAGAAGGATGATTCCTTCTCCTCTCCTTCTCACTGAAAAGTGATAATCAATCTGAACTCTTGGGACAGAGAGATGGAATCATAGAATACAATCATAGAATCATAGAATTGATTGGGTTGGAAAAGACCTCAGAGATCATAAAGTCCAACCCTTGGTCCAACTCCAGTCTGTTTACTAGATCATGGCACTCAGTGCCACGTCCAATCTCAGTTTAAAAACCTCCAGGGACAGTGAATCTAGTGCCTCTCTGGGCAGGCCATTCCAATGCCTGATTACTCTCTCTGTAAAGAATTATTTTCTAATATCCAGCTTAAATTTCCCCTGGCAAAGCTTAAGCCCATGCCCCCTTGTCCTATTGCTGACTGCCTGGGAGAAGAGACCAACCCCTACCTGGCTATGACCTCCTTTCAGGTAGTTATAGAGAGTGATGAGGTCACCTCTAAGCCTCTTCTTCTCCAGACTAAACAACTAAACAACCCCAGCTCCCTCAGCCTCTCCCCATAGGACTTGTGTTCTAGTCCCTTCACCAGCCTTGTT
>VWZG01001032.1:0-10346 GCA_013396735.1 Grallaria varia | reverse complement strand
TTTGGCTTGCTATCTCTGTCTACCAGCTCCAGAGGCCAGTTGTCCTGAGGGCCACCTGTCTTACTGGTAAAAACTGAGGAAAAGTAGGTGTTAAGTACCTCAGCCTTCTCCTCATCTTTGTTAACTATATTTCCCTCCAAGTCCGACAGAGAATGGAGGTTTTTCTTGCCCCTCCTTTTGTTAGTAACGTATTTATAGAAGGGCTTTTTGTTATCCCTAACAGAATTGGCCAAATTAACTTCAAATTGTACCTTTGTTTCCCTGATTTTGTTCCTGCATGATCTAGCTATATTCATAAATTTTTCGTAAGTAGCCAGCCCTTTTTTCCACAGTCGGTAAACTTTCTTTTTATCCCTGATTTCCTTCAGAATCTCCCTGTTTAAGCAAGCTGGTCGTCTTCCCCGCCGGCTAGCCTTTCGGCACACTGGCATAGCCAAGATGATGTCTTCAGTTTCTTTGCAGTGCTGTACAGCAGATGGGTTTTTTGGCCCTGGAGTTTTAGAAGTTCCATTCAAGGGTAGAACAATGAATTCCTTTGCAGCCTGTCTGCCTGAGTACTGCAGAAGTGATGTGTTCCCCCCACGTGCTCTTTAGCTGAATGCAAAATGTAGTATTTACACAAATGTCAGTCTGATTTAGGGGAGTTAGGCTGCCTCTCAACTTCAGGAAACAAATAAGAGATGTCCCCCTCTGAAAGGTTATATGAATTGCCACCTATTGACACAACAGTAGACACTGGGACAAGGCTAGGAATGCAAGAGCATGTCTTTGAGGCAGACAGCCAACACTGGGGGAGATTCTGCTGAAGAAGCATCTCTTCCTAAGAAGGAATTCGACATTGATTTAAGAAGAAATGTTGAAACTAGGTTTTATCTTTGCCTTGTTCTTTCAGGCGAGATAAAACCCTAAAGCTGCAATGAAAAAAGCTGTGTTACAGTGAGGTCACTTGAAAAGAACTGTGGGAATCAAGGGACCACTAGAACCTGGTTTTGTTGTGTAAGAGATCTGACAGAACAGAAATCCAGAAATATCCCATGAGGCAAGCACAGAGTGTACAGGAAACATGGCCCCTGAAACTACAGTATACTTCAATTTGTTGTAAGGGAAGGTGGCATCTGCCATCATCACATTTGCAGTGTATTTGAGAGCTTGAAGATGAGAGTGTGTGGTGGTCCACAAGACATTGTGGATTAAAATCAATGAAGGGATTTTGGAATGTGTGAAGAAATTCTCCCTCAGTTGGCTTTTTTAATCTTTTGAGACAATGAGATTGCTGAGACTGAAACCTGCATTGCCTTTCATATTTTGGCGGTTGCAAGCAGCTGAGACCCTATAAAGCCCTGGACCTCGCTCATCAAGTTTCTTAAAGGGGCTTAGTTTTCTTTTTATACCCTGAAGCAGGCACAAGAAAGAAATGCAACAACATTCTCAAGAGGTTAAACAGCTAACTTTTACTGGCAAACTTTAGAAAATAAGGGAACTTGGTAAAGCCAACACTCAATCAAAATAAAGCATTTCACAAAGCATTGACTTAGAAAACTAACACATCCAACTTTAGGTTACCCAGATTTCAAGAAGAGGGAATTAGGAGAAGAAAAAGAGAGAGAGAAATGTATAGCTACTGTCTTGGTTCTAGCATGGTCTTCTTAGCTGCTATAGATCCAAGATGATAAGGACACAACACGTGCATGCCTCCTGTTACTGCATTTATTTGCTCTGGTCTCCTCTAGTTTGGAGCATTGCTTCCGGTATGCCAGTGACTGACAGCCACACCAGGTCCTAGAAGATCTAGGGCAGTGTGGTGTGTGGAACTATGAGAAATAAAGATATGGTTTTTATTACAAGCAAAATAAATTGTACATGGGTCACTGATCTAAGGGTAAAGACTTTAGGGGGTTTCTTACTAACCTATAAAGGCGTGCTGTGGAGCTGTAAGGTGTCAGGTCCCGATAGGAGCTGATACCAGGGAACTGCGGTCCGGAGATAGGGTAACTCACTAGTCTAAGGATGTAGATTTTAGGGATCCCTTACTAACCTATAAAGGCGTGTCGCGGAGCTGTAAGGTGTCAGGTCCTGATAGGAGCTGATACCAGGGAACCATGTGGCCCATGAATATGGGTAAGGAGACCCCGTGGGCTGCATGGCCAGCCATGGGGGCTGCCATGTTGCTCGGGGCCCTGCCTCTCAGCCGACCAGGGAGCAGGAAATGCCTCTTCTGTTATGTATATGGGGAGGGATTTTTGAGACCTTAAGAGAACAAAATTTGAACTCAGAAGTGTGCTTTTGGACCTGTGTTGCCTTAAATACCCGATACGTGTTGTGCTGTATTTCTTTGTCTCATGGACTCGTGTTTTTTTTCTAAATTCAATAAGGAGAAAGATTTTCTCACAGAGCAGTGCACCATCTGACCCTGACAGAGCTTGCCTTCCCTCCACCCTTTAGGTTTTTTGAGCCACTAGTCATGTTTCCAGTCTCTCACAGGTCCTTCTTGTCTTTGAAATAAAGGTCTGGAAGAGACAGGCTATAGAGGAGGGCAGCATTAACAGATACTTATGTTCTACGTACTGTTTCCATTAGCTCTAAATGTTAAACTTTCTGAGCTGTGATTCACCGTGACCTCTTGATGTGGGGTTACCTTGGGTCAAAAGACTCAAAGTTTTAAGTATGAGGAGAATAGGAGGGAACTGTTAGAGAAAGATGTTCATTGACAGCAGTTCTAAAACAAGCTAAAACAAGATGGAAAGTGCTTTTCATGTGGGAGTGCTTTGAGTATTCTTGTAAAGGTGGGGGCTTCTTTACTGCTTTTTCAGCCTTTGTAAAAAGGGACCTGCGAGGTTTACTCTTTTTGAGGTTCATACATGTATGGGAAATGGAAAAGGCAGTCCTTTTTGTGAGTCAAGTACATCAGAGGGATGAAACAATATGTAGAGAGCAATTTGAAAAGTTGTGCTTCCACTAATAAAGTTTAAGATAGTAATTTTTGTTTATTATTTTGTTAAAGAAAGATGCATTAGTTTTGACTGGCTTTTGTGGTCAGGATATAGGTACGTCTCTTTCTGTATGTGCTGTAAATATAACAACAGCCCTTCTATGAGCAGCAGCACAAATAGGGTCTGCTTGATCTTCCCAGAGAAGCATTAGAAGTGCTTTCTAAGAATGTCAGTAGATCTTTCCCTCATGGTCTGCATGATGGTATAAAGCCTTGTTTTAATTGTGCTGGTCAAATGCAGAAACTGCGTGTTTCTGTGCAGGAAACAGTTCTGTGAGACTCTGTGCTATAGGTGGTATTTGGTCTCTAACAGACTCTTACACATTATGATAGCTGGAATTCAGGTGTGCAGATATAGCTAACCAAAACCAAGCATCCTTCAAGCTTTTATTTCTCAACAGAAAAACATATATAGGTGTCTCTGAAAATGTGTGTCTGCATGATTCACCAGTGAAACCATAAGCTACAGGTTTAGGGAAAAACTGCCTGGATTTTCTTTGCACATTCATGGGCGGCAAAGGGTTTGAAAACTACTGGAAAATTATCGTCACTATTTTTTTGATTGCTCTGCCATATTTTCTCAGTGGGATCCCTTATATGTTCCAAGTAGCTGCAAATGCATACAATGAGAACAGATTTTTTACAGCTTTTTTTGTAATTTGCTTTGTAATACTTCAATCTCATAAATTTTCTGTTATTTTCTGTAATTATTGGTAATTCACTTCCCTTTTTTCCTTCTGCACCATTAGCTAACATTCAGAGCACACTGATCCTCTCCTCAATTACCAACAGCTTCACAATCTGTTTACCTGATTTACCCAATCAAGTCAGCTGCACCTTGTTAGAGCAGTAACTGTTATGTGCCAGTAGCTTCTGATGTGCCTTTCTTTGATGCCGCTGCAACAGCAGTTGTCCTCTCCCTTCAGAGGGAGCTGACTCTACAGTGGAGTTGTAAGATGGGAAGAGGTTTTCGCTGTTGCTGTATTAGTTCTTAGTTTATATGATGTAAAACTGATCTGCACACACATGAAGAAGCACAGAGGCAGGCAAGGGCATGCGTCTTAGTTTAGAGTAAGCTGAAATAATTTGGAATTACTTTCTCAAGAATTGATCATGCCTCTTTTAAATTTAGAACAAAATTTTAATTTGAAAAAAAAAGTGTAGAACGAAAGATAACAGTTCTTAACTACTAAATATAGTTATGTATGCATATATGTATATGTGAACCACCAGAACAGAACAGATAACAACTATATAACCAAAAACCTCCGAACAATGAGTCCCTGAAGAGACGGAGTGAGAAGTTCTCCCACAGGTGACGTGCTCTCCTTTGTTCTCCGCCTGGAAGGCACTGACTCAGGCTGGGCAGAGGTGGAGTTGGGCCGGGGGCTCCCCGCCGACGGCGCTGTCGGTGCCCCAAGGAGGGAAAACAAAACCAGCAGCAACTGCCAAGCAATGGTGAGTCTGAAGCACAAGGACAAACCCGGCCAGGAACGGGAGACAGGGGAAAGAAGCCAGAACCCGCAGGAGTTCCCCTCCAGCTGGTCCACACTCCAAACTGCCGCTGAAGCTGTGGTGGAGGAGTGCCGAGCCAAGCCGAACAGAGCCGAGCCGAACAGGAAAAAACAGCCACCCCAAACCGGAGGGAAGGAAAAAAAAAAATCCAACTCCACCACCCCCGACCCTCTTAGCCATCACGTTGGCATTTGGGTGATTAGCTAAGACTCTTTGTCTTGTTAACTGAGGCAAGAGGGGTGTCTGGTAGGAAGCTGCTGGTAGGAAAGAAAAAATTCTAAAAATTCTAAAACTACAACAGCATGCAAATTCTGGACTCAGCGGATTGTGCCTCCCAGGCCTGTCCTGGGGAACCTCAATCCTGTGGTCGTGGTGTGTTGCCCATTCTGGGGAGTCAGTGGGAGTGGTTGCCAGAGCACCCTTCATACTGAGGGCATCACTGTCTGCAGAGAGAGGACACATATGGGAGTGTAGTGTTTCAGGGTGGCACAAGACTTATGAGATGTTTAGGTGAGGAGGCAAAGGCAGAAAAAGAGGTGGATCTAGGTGTCTTCAGGAGGAACAAGTATGGGAAAATAAAGGGATATGGATGTAAAAAGGCCCAGCCACATGTAAGAAAAGACTGATCAGTGTGCTTGTGGCCATGCCCTGCCCCTGATCAGTACAGTCTTGCCTTGTCTTCTTACTGAAGTCCATTTCTAACTATTTTGAGGGACCTGCTCTTTTGCATGTGTGTGACTTGGGGGTCTTGTGAGGGCAGAAACCAGCAACAAGGAGCCTGACCAAGATATCTGCAAAGCCGTGGACAAATACCCAAAGGCAGGAAGCCTTCCAAGGACGATAAGAACTTGATCCCTTATCCCATCTGCGGACATCAACCCACCTCCAGACCTCCAAGGACTATTTGCATTTGACAAGACTTGTGGTTTCTGTGTATTCCCTGCCTTGTACCCAAAACCTGTTTGGCAAGACCTATTGTTCGCCTCTACCGTGTGTCCATGAATAATGGATGAATGTCTCCTGCTCTGTTTTCCCTTAGTTAACATAATGTGTTCTCTGGATTAGCTTAGCCCATCCCTTCTTTAGCATAACCCAACCTTCTAATTACACCAAACCTATATTATACTGAATACTTTTGAATAAAGTGTCTTTGTCTTCCCCCTGGGACAGAGACCGTAGGTATTGACCGTAACAGGGTCTGAGTGCAGCAACTGGAGTGGAACCATGGTCCAAGGCCTGTGTCTGTGAATGAGGGTGAGTGAGCAAATACACAGCAGGATGACCTCATGAGGAGCTGTGGTGACCAGAGCTGAGTCTGGGTGTGTGAGAAGCTGGAGAAGAGCTGCAGGCCTCAAGAGCTTGTATCCCCAGATGCCAGCATCTGGGCAAGTCAGGATCCATGGGCAAAAACTGGGCAGACCCAGCTGCTGGATGAATCCACACTATGTGTACACACATCTTTCCCTAATGAACCCTCATCTTGAACCAGGGAGAGGTTTAGGGTGAGGCTGTAGGTGCTGTTTGTGTTCATGTGTGTGCTGAGTGTGTCTGTGTTGGTATCTCTGCAGTTGGCTCTGTGTGTGTATAGCATGCGTGTATGCCTACTTGGAGTACATACTGAACCTTGCTACTGTTTGAACCTAGAGATGTGCAGCTGTGGCAGCCATGCCTCTGTCAGGTTTCTAAATTCAACACCCGTAACATTTTTCGTCCTTGTGAAACACTGAAGATCAATTTGATCAAAGGAGCTTGTGACAATGAACTGGGACAACAGACATGCATTCTTTTCTGCCATGTCCTCTGTGGGGCAGAAAACATCTGAGGAGATGTGCTGGTTTTAAAAGTAAACCGGCAGGAGAAATGAATCCAACTCAAAAGAGTTTAGAAGTCAGAACTACAATTTAATAGAAAAGATTACAATGGATACACTGATACAAAGGAAAATTGGTTTCAGCCCTCAAAACCCAGTTGTACAACCCAGCCCCCTGGGGCACAAACAGTATGGTGCTCACCAGCCCCTGTGCTGAGCACCACGTGGTCCCCTGAGTCCAAAGCAAAACGAAAAAGGAAAACCTGTTTTCCTTCCAGAAGGTTGGTGGCCGCAGTCTGGTTGAGAGCGGTAGATGCAGTCCTGGTGAGGTTCTGGTCCTCCTCTCAGTCTGACGAGTGAGTGAGTGCCTCAAGTTCCAAAACCCCAAGCTTATATATGCTTCAGTTCAGATAGGAACACCCAGTACCTCTCCCAGGGTGAGGGTTTTCACAATGGGCAATTTACTCAGTGAGTCACAGGATATTTTTGGTCTACTTGATGGCCCATTAGCAGACATGACCCCTCAGGTTGGATGTGAAGATGTTAATGACTCCTGGAGGGGAGTTATCACACCTGAATCATTGGCGTGAAGACAGGGAACCTTCTTATCTCTTTTTTTTTTCCCATGCACACAGTCCATAGCCTGAGGTGTCAGGTGTGTCCTGGGCAGCTGTTGCAAACAATGCATCGTTAACAGTTCATGATAAATGGCAGAGAGGGTATGGAGTACACAGTTCCAGTTACATTCCCACAGTGATAAACTGGTCCCAGCCACTATAACTAGGACAGGAGAGCAGCTGGTGAAATTATGCAGTAAATAACATACCTTTTAGTAGAATAAATGCCTTGAATCATGCTCATGGCCTCTTCCCATTTATGGGAAGGCCCCTTCCCCCTTGGCATTTATCTTGCTGTGACTCTTCAGTGATCAGTCCAGGAACCTTTTCCTCAGCTGCTGAAATATTGGCAGCAGTCTGTTGTGCAGTGTATGATTTTTGGCTTTGCCAGTGCTTGTATCTCTAGTCATAGGGTGGTTTGTGGCATAAACCTATGGAAAAGGAATTGGGTGGTAGATCGGTTGTGGTATGGCCCATATGTGTTGGACAGGCCTGAACATGCCTTTTCTTTTTCCTTTTAATCAAATACCAGACTTCTGTCTGACTTACAGGATGTGACAGGGAAAGATTGGAAATTCTTTGAGAGCTCTTTGTCTCCAGTAACATGTCTGTGAAAAATCAGGATGTCAGGCACATCACATGTTGCTGTGGAAAGCTGCTGTGTAGCTATACAAAATCTCATGTAAGTATTCCCAGTGGTGGTTGCTCCACTGAAGTTTGAGCCTATGGCTTTCACCATGTTCTTGCTCACTGTCCGAGGTGGTACTGGAAGTGATTTTAGTTGTGTTGCTGAACTGACTCCAGGCCTGCCTTGCCAGTAAGTGAGACTGCTCCAGTCTTTGGGCAACTGCTGTCTGTCTGCTGTAGTACACCTTTTTCTCTTCCATGCATTTTTATTGATCTGGGAGCATCTCTCCTTGTTGCTATTTCGACAGGAAAATCTATAAAGACTGCTCAGGTGTTCAGGATGGTAGAAGAGCCATGTGGTAGTGAGCCAAAAAGACTCAGCTAAGGGTGGTTTGAGTTTGAGGAGTAGAGAGCTGGACTAGAGAAAGTGGAGCAAGGAGGTTTGCACAAAGAAAAGTGAGATGTGAGAAGAAGAGAGCATACAAAGAGGTGGCTTTTCTAGGCTACACAATGTAAAAATGTCATGGCTCTGTTGTGATAGAAGCTTCTCAAATGCTTACCAAGAATCTGGTCTGTGCCTCAGCTGGTATGCTAATAAATGCCATTGATGATAAATGACACAGACATTTGTGATTTCAAAAGTGTATTCCTGTGAATTAGGCAGGGTTGAAGGAGTAGGCAGTGTCTTTTTTTCCACCTTTTTCCCCCCAAACGCTGTCAAAGAACAACCTGGGTTGCAAGCAGGAACGTAGAAATGGCTGTAGCAGATTGGGACTGAGCTGCGTATCAGTGTTCCCTGCTCTAGAGTATTCAACATCAAATACTTTAGAACACGCTTCAGGTCTTTTTATCTTTTGCCTGTGTATAACATCAGCTGGTTAGTTGAACTGGATCCCTAGGCTTAGCTGTTACATACTTTAAAATTTCATCTACTGCCTGTGAGAACTATCCTGCCTATACTGAACTGTTAGCACCTTGATTATCTGTAGATTTGGTCTGTTGGATGTTTCTGTACTTAGCTCCGTGTTTATCCTCTCAGAATGTCAGACTACATAGCTGGGTGCACATATGCTGTTTTTTTCTTAGTAGCTTTCTGCAGTTTGTTAGTTGGCTGCCCTTTCATGTTTACTTTTTTTCATTTGGTAGCACATTTGGTGAAGACTTTGGTATGTGTTATCCTTCCAAGAGCCCTCAACACTTCTTGTCTCTTCCCTTTTCAGATGGCAAGTTTGGTGCCTACATGCAGGTACACATCCAGAACGATGGTCCTGTAACAATAGAACTGGAGTCCCCAGCTGCCACTGTTGACCCTAAACAGGTAAGTGACACAGAAGGTCTGTCTGAAAAGGATCATGTAGCAGATTTGTGGCATTCTTGTTATGAAGCAGTATAGCTCTCCTCATGCACAGGGACCTTGTCCGTCCTGCGCAGCCTCTGAAAAGTCAAATAATTGCATTGTTTTCTTCAGTTCCCTGGTCTGTTGATAACTGCCTGCTGTTCTGGTAAAGGTTGTGTATGTGTGAAATACAAAAAAGCTTTTTACAGTTTATGCCTCCTTATCATTAAAGCTGCTGTTAAATTTTGACTCATAAATTATGTTTTTAATGTGTCTGGACCATCCCCCCCACCCCCTGCCTGCTTTTAGTGAGATTTCTCACCATATGGGAACTTTTGCATGTGGGGGTGACTGGATGGAACTGGAGAGATGCGTCTTTTTTAGAAACAAGGGAGCAAGTCCTGAATTTGGGTCTGGAGTGGAGAGGAGAGTTAGCTCTTCTGAGGAGCAGCGCAAGCTATGCTGAAACCCAAATGCAGTGATGAGGTTTTCTCATCTTCTAAACACAGCAGTGACTGTTTCAAGCTGAAAGAGAAGGGGTAGGGATTGTTAATACCAACTGTGCTTCAGCAAGGCCACGCCAATCTTGCTTATATAATGCTTCACTTAACCTTGTTAAAATTGTTTCTGCAGTTTATAACAACGGCATGACGGAAGAACTAGGAAACTACAAGTCTGTTAATCAAACCTCAGTACCTGGAAAAATTGTGGAGACGATCATACTGGGTGCTATTGAAAGGCATTTGTAGGGCAGTGCAGTCGTCAGGCACACTCAGCATGGATTAAGAAGGGAAAGTCCTGTCTAACTGATTTGATACCCTTCTACAATAAGGTCACCTGCATAGTGGATGAAGGGAAGGTGGTAGATTTAGTTTTTCTGGATTTTGTGATACTGTCCTTCACAGCATTCTTCTCAGCAAGTTCTCCAACTCTGACATGAGCAGAGACACAGAACTGGCTGAAGGGCAGCGCTCAAAGGGTTGTAGTCAATGGGGCTACATCTGGCTGGCAATCAGTCACCAGCAGTGTTCCTCATGGCTTGTGCTGAATGCACTGTTAGCAAATTTGCTGATGATACCAAACTGGGAAGTGCTAATGACTCTTTTGTAAGACAAGAGGCCTTGCAGAAGGATCTAAATAGTTTGGAGTACTGGGCGATCATCTGTGGCATGATATTTAGCTAGGCAAAATGCTGGATTCTGCAGCTGAGACAGAGCAGTGCTGGACACAAGTATAAACTGGGGGAGAGGTGATTGGAATGCAGCTCTCCAGAAAGGATCTAGGGGTGCTGGCCAATAGCAGCCTCAGTAGGAGTCAGCAGTGTGTGCCTGGACAGCCAAGAGGGCAAACCCCATCCTGTGGTGCATCAAGCACAGTGTAAGGAGCCAGTCTAAAGAGATGATTAGCTGTAATGAGCATTGGTGCTGCCTCACTGCCACGGCCTTAGTATTA
>VWZG01001031.1:176494-280477 GCA_013396735.1 Grallaria varia | reverse complement strand
GCCCTAAACTAAGACACAGCCCATCTCCAGAGCCCCACTCTGAGAGTTACAGACTTGCCGGGAGTCTTTCAGCAGGTGAAATGATTTCACAGGTCACAATTAGAAAATGGCTGTTTCCTGAGTAGTATCCAGCTTTCAAAACATGTCATTTATGTTTTCATGAAAACAAATTTGCAAAAGTGTAACGTGTTACACTATGTTTACTTTTGTTGAAAACTCTCAGGTGATCAAATATAATTGTATCATCTGGCCTGACTACAGCCTGGAGGGTTTTACAAAACTGATTTGTGAGGGAAAGGGCAGGGTGGGGGCGGTTACAACGTGTGTGTGTGTGCAAATACACACACCTCTGCCTGGTGGAAAATGGGACTGGCCTTCTCTGGTAGCAAGAGACTTGTGAGCTGATTTTTTCTCATTTGAACTCAGGGCAATTTTTAATTAGCACCCTGTTGGATTGTGTTCAGCATCTGTCTGGACAGACCCGTTGAAATTCAACTTTTATTTTGGTAGTCACATGAAAATTAAAAGCAATCTCTCTAAATGACAGATAGAAGCATGAATGTGGTGTTTCTAAGTCCCTTTCCTACTTTTTGACAATTGTGTTTTGTGGACAGATATGGAATTTTGAAAGAGGAAGCTGTTCTAACATGCTGCCTTTCCTTCTTTTCTCATCTGATAAACTTCATTTTCAAGACATTAAATCTGCTTGAATCTTTCAAATTGCAACAGAATAAGAAAAAATTGCTGAATTTTTTTATTTCTTTCTGAAATGGCAGCTATTCTCGAAGTTTTAAGTTGGATTTGAATAAGATTTAGTGTATATACGTGGTCTTACCTTACACAACTCTATATGAATTTCCTTTGTCTTACTTTTTACATGCAGCTCTGGAAAACATGTTCTCCCAATACAAACATTCATAGTTTTATTAATGACTGCAAAATGTGATGGAATTGTAATTGAAAGACAGCGTAGCTGATACGTGGGGAGGTAAAGGCAAATATGTTCCCTAATATGAGTGGAAAAAGATATAGTTACAAGTGGTCTCACTAGCCTGATTTATTGAGGTTCTCAAGCAGATGGGACATCTTGGTGGGAGAGGAAACAGAGCCAGAAGTTACAGCATAAGCTTGTCACTCAGAAGAATGGGGCTCAGTTCCTGCTGTATCACTGGCTTTTTCGAAGCCACTAGGAAAGAAGATTCCCCACTCCTAATTTGAAAAAATACCCTGTCCTTACCTTTCCAAGCTGTTGTGGGTGCCAGGCAGAGGAGGCTGTGAGGTCTGGCACCGCCTCGGTAAGGTCAGCCCTGCAATAGATGGTGCTGTTCCCACACTTCAGAACCCCATGTCCTGCAGTCTGTCAAGCTGCAGGTCATGTACCAAGGATGTCTTGATTTTACACTTTTTCTTTTCTATGATGATTTTCTCACAAAGAACAGGATTATTAAAACATTTCCCCACCTTCCTCAGGGTAGTATTCAGCTTCCCTGCTTTGGGGCTTTTTATTTGTTACCTACTATTATATTTCCCTACAGCAGTTTTTCTCCACTAAATCATGTCATTATTCATCTCACTTTTCACCATTACCCTCTCTCCCCAAAGAAAGTAGAAGGGGCTCATTCATTCCATTCAAGTGTGGAAAAAACATTTTCAAAATGCTAGTCCTAACTGCTACATCTTGGATTCAGCTTAACAATTTGTATCAAATCCTTTGTTCAGAAGACAAAAGAACAAGCAAAGAGGATAATGGATTACCCACTGTCATGTCCCATCTGGAAGTTATCTAAAAGCTGGTTTGATAAGTAAAGTGAGAGTCGGTGGTGTGACTAATGTTGCACCATTATATTGCTATAACCTGTAAAACACAGAGATACCAGGATCATAAGGAATACAGAGCATACAAACTGGATAACAACAATGAAGGAAACACCGGCATCTCATCCATTACATATACTGCATTGATATAAAAAAAATATTTTTCTAGCAGGAGTGAGGTATTAGAAGTCTTTACACAAAACAGTTTCTTGTATTTTTAGCATGGCATAAGAGAATAATTAGATAAATATAGACATACACATACTCAGACAGAAATTTATTACTCAGTTGTCTTGCAGTAACTGTAATATGTATGTCTGTCAGTGAATCTAGATACAGCGTTTAACAAGTGAAATAAGCAGGGTAATGTGCTGTCCTCAGCTCTGCTGATGGCTGGCTGTAAAGACACAACTCTACTGGTCAACCACTTCCTGGATGGTTACAACTGGAATCCTGGCTTGCCTCTCCAATCCACTCACAGTGCTTTGATTAGCTCTTAAGGACCTCCCCATACTAAAAAAAATGTTTAATATTTCTAGTAATTTTTCAAAGTGTTTGCCAAAAGCTTAACAAGGATTTTGGTACCATCCTTGTCTTCTTCCTCTTGGTTGAAGGAGCTGTGATATACAATAGAATGTGTTTAACTCAATTGACTCAAAGGCATTTGTTTATGTGTCCTATTTGCTCTATATGTTCTTGCATGTAGTAAATTGGTTTTGCCCGAATCATTGTTCTTAAACACTCTGACAGTGGTTACTCGAGAACTAGAAAAGTAAGTTTATACATAAATAGTCCCGGAAATAGATTGTAGTAATAAACTCCAGGAAATATTCATGGGCGAGGGGGTCAACAGAAGTTAAGCAGCGACCCTGAAGTAATAGTACATTACGGTTTTCAACTCCAATACACTGAGTGCAAAGGGAAAAAATTGATTTTTTTAAAGCTTTGAAAATTAAACCAACGACAGTAAAAGTGTTTTGTTACACATCAGCCAAAAATGTAAACTGTCCCATAAAAGCCAATCAAGTAAAAACAAGCATCACCACAGACACAGAAGGCATGATTCTGTTCTTATTTCAGGTGATGCCTCCTTAGGGCTGTCATTCCCTAATGGCTTTATTACTACAACTGACAGGAGGATTTGACTTGGCCCTGGGGTCCAGTGCAGTGTAACAATACAGAGCTAGTTTTCTTTTGGAAAAGAGGGACTTGAAGAAAGAGTTCTGAGAGGAAATAGAGGAAGAAATTAATTGAACATTAAAAAAAAATTAAAAGCTCCATTTCAATCTAATCACATTATTTTTAAATCTCAGCATAGGATACCAAAAGCCAACATTCACACCTAAGGCATGTCCTGTAGTGTCTGCACAGCAGCCCCCACTGCCCTTACATACAGCATGCATCACCCACTTCTAAGTAACATAAAACCAAGCATAGATTAGTCCTGCATTATCAGTCCTTTAATCTCAGAGCTGCCATTTCCCCTTTTTCAGGGAAATCCAGACACCAGTTCTTTTGCAGTCTGCAACCTGTGTTAGCCTGCTGATGCCTCCTGGCATAGGCTGGGCCCCTCTCCCCACCAAGCTGCTCCAGCAGCTCTAGAGGCAGCTGTGTTATCATAATTCATCACCCTTTCACAAGCTGATTTTTAAGTCCTTTATTGTAGCTGCCCCTCATTAGGTGCTTGGTGGAGGAAAATGCAGGAAGAGAGTAGTCTGGTGTGTTATTAGTGCAAATTCTTGTTTATCTGTATGAGTTCTTATGTGTGTGTGTGTATTCTAAATTTAGAACCAGAAGAAGAAAATACCTGTCAATGAGACGAACCATCTTTATTCTAGCTACATGGAGGACCCAAAACATAGCATTTGGGGGTAATTATATCATAGAAAAACTGCTAAATGTTGTTCTTTACACAGTAATATGTAATAAGGTGCCAATTCCCTTCTTTCCCTCTATTAAATAATGTCAGAATCACAGAATATGCTGAGTTGGAAAGGACCCACAGGGAAAGAACAAAAAACATAATAAAGTTTCTAACTGCTCAGGACTAAAGGTGAGTAAAGGCATCTTTTAGATACTGTAATAGAATCTTCTATTAGAAATATTGCTGCCACAGCATCTCAAATCACATTTTAAAAATATATATCCAGATGCCAAATATAGTTTTGTCTGTTCTGAGGACAGACAGATCCTTAACCTCTGTAGACACAAATAAACACTCCAGAATCTGGGGGATTTTCTACAATAGGTTGAATTTACCCTGCACTGTAAGGCACGTGGCACTTCCAGTCTCTGACAGTGGGAAAGGCACAGACAAGTATACGTTGTGTTGTTTGGATTCTTATTTCCAGATGGCAGCATCCTTCCACAGGCTACTTGTTATTTATTAAAGCAACAAAGGCATTTGCACATTTCAAAGTTTTGGGGGGAAAAGTAAATCCTTTGTCATTTATTATATAAAGCTAAATTCTATACTAAGCTAAGTCTTTCTTCAGCTGTGTCTATTGATGACCTTAACTGAGGACACCAGTGTTATAAACCATGAGAACAAAGGGGTACTGGTTTGTGGTCTTCAGCAGGCACTAGACTTAAAGGAGCCAATGCAAAGCCCTGTGATCACTGCTTCACCATGTGGCAGGTACGGCCCCAGGGCATGGTCAGCTCCATCAGGACCTGAGACCACTTGAAAATAGGGGGAAAGCTGGACTATCACTAGCCTGAAAGATGGGGTGCTCTTATTCCACTCCTCGCCCGCAGTGAGCTTGAGCAAATCCCTGTGGTGCAGACTCACGAGCAGTGTTCCAGTGGAGCAGGGTATGCAATGAGTGAGGCACTGCTCAGGGGAAGATGTGCGGGAAGTCACCAACCAAATCTCCCTGTAAAAGGAAACAAAGTAAGCCAGGTGCAGAGGAATCTGCTTTCTACCAGGCAGCATGCTCAGGAGAAGCAATCAAACTGGTTGGTGAGAAGTCCTGAGGGGAAAGAGCCATCTGCCTTCCCTTGTAGCACTTGGCCACACACTTACTTGCAAACCTAGATTGTTAAATGGGGTTTCATAGCATGATAGCCCTTTTCTAGAGCTGATTTTGGATAACAAAATAATTCCCTTCAAATCTCTGATGGGGACTGGGTCTTGGCTTCTGAGAAGACATGTCTTTGGATGATGAAGACATTTTCTTTCAGGGGATCAGTCATTAAAATACATAATGCGTGAGAACCAGAAATCAACATCCTTATGCAGCAATCTATTTCTTCTGGTTCTCTGGCAGTGAATCTCATGTTCACTGTAAGAATGTGCTGTTTCTGGAGAGTTTGTGGTGAGTGCCTATAGCTTGTCCTTTCCTGTGTACTTCTCTGAAAACTGTGTAGCTACAGGTTTGACAGCTGTTTTGTTTCCCCTCTCTCTCATTCTCATCAGGACAATAATGTCGAGGAATCCGCATCTCGCCATTTGAGACAAGTGCACAAACCAGCAGGTCATTGTGCTGCCCATATGTGTGAACATACATGGTGGCACATGTTTCACCCTCCTGTGAGGGGATGTTCAGTATAGCCACCAGACCACTGACCAGACTGGTGCAGGGAGGCTGTGAATTAAGCATGAGACTAAAGTTTTCACAGGTCCAGGCAAGATATTTGGCTTTGCTTACTTGGATAAAGTGATCTGAATTCTTGTTTTGCACCGTATACACCTAAGTCCTTACAGCTGGAGAGGGGAGGGAGGTCCTGACTGGTACTCTGCCTCAGTTCCCACATTTAAACTGAATGCAAATTACTCACTGCCTACCAGACATTTTCATTACGGATAGACCATCTAATAAGGATGAATAAATTTTTGGATATTCTAGTGTTAAGGGCCACGTAAGTTCTTTAAATGAGTATGACAAGTTCAAAAATTAATGCAGAATATCTGATTTTTTTTTAACCTGACTCCCCAGCAGACAGCCAGCAGCAGAGTGCAGGGATCAAAGTAAGTTACCCAGGGAAAATATCTGTATAGATATCTGTTTGTTCCACAAATTATTAATTCTAATTTCTATCTGTAAAACTAAAAAAGGCTTAGCAAAAATGTAATACTGTTTTCAAACCTGAAGAACATTAACTTCCTTCGTAGCTGGGCATTTCTCTTCTTTGCTAGTTATATAGTATCACATTTGCTTTTAGTGAGGGAGAAAGAAGAAAATCATGAATCATGTTGTGGCTTTAGCTGTTTGGGACCTGCTCTTGTTTCCCTTGCTTTGTTTCCTCTCCATGCTGGTCTTTTTGCACCTCCTACAGGAGCGGGAACTCAGGCGTTTGATGGATGTAGCTCTGGAGCTGTGCTAAGGGAAGAGATGCCTGTGCACAAGGGCAAGAGGTGGTTATGGGAAAGAAAACAACAAGAAAGGAGGTTTCTGAGACCATGATTATGCAAGAAGAGTCCCTAAGAGAATTTGGAGAGCAGCATTAGTGTTATTCACTTTCACAAGGCATGCAAGGACCCAACCACTCTAATCAGATAAAAAATGACCAAACAACTGTGGCCATTACTTGTCTTAAACCATTTGTATAATGTTGAATTAGATGGCATTGCACTGGAATGACCAACATGTTTAAAATGAAGGAGAAGCTATATACTTTGTTGTAATGTGATTTAAGGAAGGCTTGATAAGGCAATTCATTGGCATCCATCTGTTAGCTTCAGAACCTGTACACTGTTCTTTTTTTATCAATTACAAACATGTTGTGCAAAAGCACACTGCAAACTGGGTCATTGAATGTGTAATTACATGTTGTACATAACTTCAGAATCTATTTTTCCCTTTTTTAAAGGGGATTCTATTAATATTTAACATGAACAATGTGCAGCTTTAATTTCCATCAAAAAATTATCTAGAAAATGTTATGTCATAACAAAGATCAACAGAAAACAACTTTAAAGAAGTAGTAGTCAGACTGTTGGGGTCTTTTTAATTAGGGTACTCTTTAAAATTAAACACATAGCCTTAAACATAATTAAAATATGTATTTTATAAAATGTGTCTGTATAATGAATAAAATATATAAACAAGAACGTAAGATAGTCATATATTATGCAAGTATGAAACCTAAAATTCATTTACAGTTTATATTCTGAGGACATTGTAACAGAATTATTTTCACAGGGAGCTGTTAAATATATACAGATAGAGTAGGTCCTTAAAAACATCAGTGCCTAAATTTTTTTTTCTAGACAAGCTATTTTTAGCAGTAATGATGTAGGCTTTTTTTTTTCTTTTAAAATTTACTCATAATTGTTAAGGTTAAAAGTTCCCAGTGTGCAATGCACTGTCCTTAAACATAGCTCAGATCAAATATTTTGGGCATTTCCTTTGGGCAGTTTGCCATTGTTCTATTGGATTGGAAGTTACAGCAATTTGACTGGTATGTCTATTAATCTGTTTTTTCCCTTAGCTATTGAAAGCAAGTATTGTTGTGTCTGTACTGCAGCTGAAGCAGTTTCGCAATTGAAAACTTGCCCGTTTGCTTTCTGCTTACACAATAATCTATTTTGATACAGGGTTCTGTTGACTGCTGCATAAAGTAGCAAGTGCTATCACCAAAAAAATGTACAGCTTCAAGAGAATAGTAATACTTTTTTGCTATCTAGAAAAGGCTGTCTTGTGTGATTTATATTTCTGGCACTGTACTAAATGTGTCATGTGGGTGTTGGAGAAGGACAAAATATCTTCTGTTATACAGGCTCCTCCTGTAAGTATGTTCCTGGGTCCTCCTGAAGATACTTACTTTTTTTAAAATAATATAAATGGCAAAGTGGCATGAAGTACTTTTTTAGTGCGCTTCAATTTTTTAGTCAATTATTTCATAATATAAGGTAGACATATCAATATACACTCACTATTTGCATATTGTTAAGGTCAGAATGTGCCATGAAACTTGAAGCTACATAGAGAAAAATAGTAAAATGTAAAAAGAATTTCTGCTAAGTGGGATTTTTTTTTCTTTTCTCGAATGTTTCTTGAGGAATTTTAATTCACTACTTAAAACATTCATTAAGCAAATTTTTACATAGTATGGTATTGTAGATCTCTAGAACACTGCTGATCCTTTGGGCATAGTTTCAAACAGGTTAGGCCATTTTAATAGATAAAACCCAAACCCAAAACCATCTGTCCCCATTCCTGGGTCTGCAAACCATGTCTCTCCCAAAAGCAAGCAAGCAAACAATCAATCTTTTAGTTTACAGGCTACATTCCTCAACAAATTCACCTGAATCTCTCTAATGGCAACCTCATTTGAGGTTTACCCCTCAGAAAAAGAAGTGAATTGGGACATTTTTGATAGAGTAAACCACAAAATATAGAGGCACTTGTCATTTTCCTCCATGTGAGCAGACTCTTTTATTCAGGAAAGAAGAATCTGCTAACGAGTATACCATTTCAGATGGGGTACAACCTTTCTTTCTAAATTAAAACTTACGGAGGATTTGAGTGTACCCAGTTAAAAACAAGCAAATAAACAGGCAAAACCCTATGTATTTTGTCATTCTGAAGAAGATGCCAGTTTAATAAGCCATATTGATAAGTTATTAATATGTTTGTGAAAATTATTCAGAATTGCAAATTATTTGTTCTGTTAGGCTCTTGCCATTGGACAAACAAAAGGTCTATCATCAATAATTGTGGTACCTGTGCACCAAACATGCAGACTTCCAGAACTGCTTGTTTTGTACCATTCTTCAGATTTCCACACAGGATCACAGACCACACAGAATATTCACAGTTGGAACAGACCCTCAAGGATCCCTTGGTCCAACTCTGAAGTGAATGGCCTGTACAGCGGTTGAACCCACCACCCTGGCATTATTAACACCATGCTCTAACCAACTGAATTAATGTCAGGGTCACTTGTTGCTGTCTCCCCATATTTTACCAGATAGTGCTGGTGGTACCAAGGGTCTTTTGTCAGGACTCAAAGTCTTTGAACTTCATCGAGGTGACACTGAAGCCTAAGATTTTCTCTGACTAGAAGAATTAAAAATTATATCTAATCCTGTTAACTAAGCATGTCTGGTTTATAGGCAACTGGGGCAGCCTCTGTGGCAATGCAAAATGCTAAGGTAACTAGTAGATATCAAAGTGATGGATGAGCTCCAGAACCATGTCACGTAAGAGGGGAAAATTGCATTGTCATATTGCAAATTCAAACTGAAACAACAAAAAAATCAACAAAAAATTTGTCTATCTTATTTCTTTATGGTTACTATGTTATGTGCCAGATGGAAGAGAGTTACTTGCCTACAATGAACTATCACTCTCCACCATGTGCCTTGTGTTCCTTCCCGGGGGTGTATTCACTCAAACAATAAGCAGGGCACAGCACCTATTACACAAGGTTGCATAAGGTAATGGAGAAGAACAGTAATGCTTCAAATATCTGTGATGGTACGTTTCAGGTCCAGTTCATACACTGTGGTTTTGACCTGTCTGAAAATTATTTGATCTAATGATGCAAGTCTGTTCAGTGAGAAATGACACAAAGATAAAGCGAATTGTAAAGTGATTATTTAAAACATTGAAATGAAGGTGCCTGAAGTTAAGGGTTTCAATCCAAATTTTGGCTATTAAATAAGAGATTCTGAGTGTGTCTAGAATTTCTTGAGGTCCCAGGACTGCAGTTCCCTTTGACCTTAGTAAGATTTACAGGCAATTGAAACTCTCAAAAATCAGGTGGCATTATTCATGATAATCAGTGTAGTAATGCCTGAGGACCAAGAAAGCCTTGAGGAATTTGCAACCCAATATATAAGTTAGAGATACTATAGAGGATAAGTGTAACTTAACCAGCATGATTGAAACAAATCACCTATTTCATCAAAAATCCATTTCCTTTTCATGTAGAAAAGAGAATAAGTGAAGGGTTGAATGATCAGTGAGAGAAGATAGGAAAGAACAGGATAAAAAGGCAGATATGAAGATTGAAAAGCTGAAAAAGGTGAAAGATTGAAAGCTGAAATAAACAGACCATTGCCAAAGGAAAAGTCTAGTCGAAAGCATAGGCAGTTCTCTGAAGATGCAGAGGTCCAGAGATACACATATTTTGCTCGCCTTTCCTCATGGCAGCTAGCATGTGTGTTTGCGTATAGATGTATGATTAATTTTTTATGATTAATATTATTAATTAAAATTATTGATTTGCATATAATGCAAGTTCAGCTTGGTTTTAAATAACAGATATATGCACCTTGATGAATCAGTTCCATGGTAAAAGAAATCCATGCAACCACTTCTTTGAAAGATTTTTATATTTTCCCTTTTAAGACTCTGCAAATAGTCCTATTTTCAGAGTGCTCAGCACAGGAAAGATAAGGACTTGCAGCGGTGGATCCAGAGGAGGGCCACAAAAATGATCAGAGTGATGTAGTATCTCTTGTATGAGAAAAGCTGAGGGAATTTTGGTTTTCAGCCTAGAGAAGGCTCTGCGAGACCTTATTGAGCTGTTCAGTACATATAGGGGCCTGTAAGAACGACAAGCCTTTTAGTAATGCCTGTAGCAATAGGATGAGGGGTAATGGATTAAACTAAAAGAGGATAGATTTAGGTAGGACATAAAGAAGAAATTTTTTAAGATTACTGTGGTAACACACCAGTATATGTTGTCCAGAGGGATGGTTGATACCCCAACCCTGGAAACATTCAAGGCCAGGCTGGGGGGAGCTCCAAGCAATGTGGAGTTAAAGACATCCCTGATCCTTGCAAGGGGGTTGGACTAGAGGACTTTTAAAGGTCCCTTCCTACCCAAACCATTCTATGATTCTACAACTATCTATGAATTTTGGGAGAAAAAATTGTACAACAGTCTGTGTATGGTATGCACTGGGTACCACCTACATTTCAGCTTCATTTCCAGAGACTTTTGAAGGAATGCACGAGGTGGTGAGTTTAATTGCTATTTATAGGAGGATGACAAGCTAAATATAAGGAGTGAGCCTACATGTCTCTACTTATAGGTGACATTTTGTGCAACAACTTTCTGTTGGACATTTTTTCAAGAATTCCCACTGCTATTGCAAAACAAACATTTTGGTCAGTTTTCCTTTTTTTTTCAGATTTTTTTTTTTTTTTTCAGTTAAGTGCCTTACTTAATTTTCTTAGGATCATTTGTAGTGAACTAGGAGAAGGAACATGTTAGCTTACTCTGATTTTTATCTTTAAGCAGGAAATGGGTTGGTAACAGGATAGAAACATGAAAATATCTATATTCCTAGATACCTAATATGTTGCATATTTGCTGACATTATTTCTCTCCCTTGACTCTCACTATTCTACCTGATATATAGTCAAAGACAGCTTTGTCAAAGTTGAACTGAATAGGATTTTTCTTGCATTTACTTCTTAGTAGAAAAGTTAAAGTGAAACACAAACAGGGAAACAAAATGAGACTAAATCCAAATGCTGCCTTTCAAATCTTTACATGTGAGAAACAGATGTTCAAGAGAAATTTCACGAAGCTAGTAAATTAGGCAGATTTAGAAGCATTGAAAGTAGCGTTTAAAGTGTTGCTAAAATGCAGAAATAGCACTCCTTTAAAACTGCCTTGATTGGCTAACACAGATAAAGGAAGTTACATAATGCCACCAGAACTTTTTAACCTATGGATCTTTGGCCACTGTGTTTTCTCAAGGTCGTCCAGAGAAACCTCCTGCAGGCTAAGACAGCTAAAGAGAAACTGCAGGGTAATTTAATCCTTTTTATCTTCTGGATATTCTAAATTGATACAGAAGTATATATCTAGGAGTGTACTTCTAGGAGTATATTTCTTTATCCTTTTGATTTGCTTTGTGTCAGCAGCAATTTTGCACGTAAGCTCAAGGCAGCAACACATAACCCTGAGAGTCCTACTTACATCTTCAATTTATTACATGATTAATCATGTTGTTACAATGGATACAGACCCCTTTTACAAAAAGATGCAAATTATTATTAATTGCATGACAAAACTTCACATGAATCACACTGAATACTTTACTAAAGTAGCTGTAATACACAGTTCCATTAGAGACAAACTAATGCAGTGTTTATTAGTGTCCATTTCTGGCTAACATGTCCGTGTGAATACCAAATACATTACTAATGTTAATGCTTTGGCATAGCATGTTTCTAACATAACTATGTTGATGATCAGTCAATTGTATTCTAAGTCTTAGATATCAAAATCATAATAATGTTGACTAAATCTTTATATATTAACATACCATATGTATTGCAAAATACTTGTCACAGAACAATACTGGTTTATAACCTATGACTTTATAAAGTGGTTGGAAAAATAAAAATTAATCACTTGAAGAAGTAGGACTCAAAATTAAAGCCTAAGGTGAAAAACAAAAGGAAAACAGCTTTCTATTGAGGAAAAAAAAAAAAAAAGAGTTATAATTAGTTTTAAATTATTTAGGCTTAGCACCCCAAACCTTCAAAGTATACAAAAAAAATAAAAGCACTAGGTTAGTGGGGGGGAGGGCGGGTGTTTTCCACAGCTGTATGCTAATCATTGTGTTGAGTGTGAACTGACTTTTTCCTCCTGTTATGAGCAACTGAAGTCTTTGTTCTGGGAATGATCACATAATTATATAGAAGATTAAAGAATTCCCATGAACAATTTGTGCTCATTTCTCCCTGTTAAACCCATTTAACCCAGTTGAGCGTGCCTTCTCACTTGCTTCAGAGACACATTTTCATTAGAAAAGTAGAATACCCACCTGCCCCTGCAGCTGATAATTTTTTCTGGCTTATCCTGTTGCCTAAACATTTCCCTAAACTTGACAAGCTCTTCTCCAAAGTGTAATCATTTGGCATTTTTCATAAATAATAGTAAAAATAAACTTTTCTTTTTACCATTTCTTGATTTAAAAAAAAAGATAACAGTTAAAAATTCATTGAACTATCAGAAGGGAAAATTCCTTCTAGTAGTTGGAACCAAAGTTGGGAGACTTATGAAGGGCCAGAGGACCACAAGAAATTCATTGTCACATCACAAGCTACCCTGGTTTAGTTACTTCACCCCATTTTCAACACCTGAACACTCAAGTCAAGCTTTGTTCTGGTATCCTCTTCTAAGCTGCTCGCTATGTTGCTTTTTGGCCATATTAAGATAAGGGCAAAAAATTCAGTGTATTGTAAAACAGTAAACATGCTGTAAGTTGCTGGTGTGTCTAAGGTTATGTTTTGATCTATTCTCCCCATTCCCCCTTTAAGATTCACTTTGAGTATCTTAGCAGAAGTAAAATGCAAGCCCACTAAGACTAATATGGTCTGCAGTTCACTATATCTTAGTCGTTACATATTAATTATCCTATAGAAAAGTGCACCTTTTCTTTTTGAGCCTTTTTTTTTTGAGCATGAGATAAGTTCCTAAGAATGATTATATCTTCAGATGGTGAATTAAAATCCAGATATGAATGTTAACTTCCCTGATATTTTTTAAGATCTTGTGGAAGGCTGCTGCAGGAAAATTCTGGCCACCCTTCTGGGCAGCTGCATACCTGCTTCCACATAAAAAGGGACAACAGTATAATGCACAGGCAATGAAATGGTAACAGCCTAGGAACTGTTTTGAATGTTGCTACTGTGTGTGTTCTTAGTATTGTGTTTCCTTCCTTTGTTGCACTTTGTACTTTTTCAACCTCACACAGTGGAGAACAATTTCCTATTCACAAGTCTTAGTAATTGACTGGTATCTTGGAAAGTAAATGACTGTTTTTCAGTACTGAGCGGAGAAGAATACTGTTCCTTGTCAGGTGCCTGGGTTCTCACATGCTGTAATCGGCATGGAGCAATACAGCCCACAATAGATTTTTCTTCTTACGTGCTTATGAAATTCCATTTTTGTTAACTTATATATGAATTCTCCCCTCTCTCCCCCGCCTTCTCCCTTTCTTCCCACACACAAACTGAAAATGAAAGACAGAAAATGCCAGGTTTTGACAGATGCATTACTGCAAGCTATATGTATATATTAAGCTCTTTCTGTCTAATTTATACAAACAGAGAGAGGTCTGGAAACTTTCTCTGTATATGAGAGAATTTGTATGTACTCTTGTAAGGAAGATTATCCAGTGAGAATCTTCATGTCACATACATACATTAATGAAATTTGGAGTAAATTTAAACAGTATGAATGGGAATCAGATATTAAATCTGGACATTTCCGTTGCAGACATAATGTCTAGACTGTCTTTACAGTCAACAGAAAGAATAAGGAGCTGCTGGAATTCCATTTACTGCATTCTAGGGTGGACATCTGCCTGAGGATAAGATTAATTTAACCCCTGCCAACGTGATGGCTACAAAAAGTGGGCATTTTTTAGATGACTTCAGTGTTTATATATGGCAGCATATCTGATTAAGAGGCAGCAGATCAGATCAAAGCTCTAAGTAATCCAAGAGTCTATCTCCAGCTGCTTCAGATACAGAAACAGGTAATGAAAAAGTCAAAAGCTGTGCCTGAGGCCTCAGCCACAGCTGAGCAAATAATGAAAGAACTATAAGGGGGAGTTGAGGTTACCCTTGACTTGAGAATTATCTCAGCACACATATGCATGGCACAAACCTGGAGACAGAACTTAATGAGGACAATGCTGTCAAGGAGGAACTGGGTGCCACCGACACCATGGAATCAAAGAACTACAGGAACATTTAGGTCAAAAAGGACTTCTGGATGCCACCTAACCCATCCTTTAGCTCAAAACCAAAATAACTTCAAAATTAGATCATGTGGTTGATCAGTTTTATCACCTGCATATTTATCAGGCTATTGTTGGTGAAAACAGGGCAAGGATGAGAGAAAGTCACCATCATCAAACACTTGGACTACATCCATGGGCATCTCCATTGTAATGACGAGCGGATACAAGAACACATGAAGACATGTAGCAACAGTATGGAAGATTGATACAACAGCAACAGTGCAACCACCACGCCCAAAGTGGGGCTCTGAGCAAGGCCTGGGCCCCTCAGTGCGGTCAAGGAGGAGGACACACGTTGTACTTACAGTTTAGAAAACAGAAGATCCTGTTCCCTTCCAACACTGCTTCCAAAGTTGCTGAGTAGCAGCCAGTGGCAGATGTCAAAGCAAGTACTGGAACAAGCTGCAAATACAGTGACCCTTTCTAAGACAAGATCTGGTTATCTGTGTGTGAAGCATGATTGTTGATATGTACCATAAATATGTCTTGTATTGAAGATTAGCCAAAACTAAGGGACTTGCTTGTATTCTTTATGATTATGAGACTTTGGGAGCAAAACAACTCTGAGAAGAGAATATTGAGCACTCTGAATCTGGTATTAGGTTTTGTTAAAAGTTTTGTCTTGTAATTTATTTCTGCTATTACCTTGGATCATTAATTTACAAGCATGTTTTGACTAGACCAAGTACAATATTCATCATCTGTATACAGTATCCATCTTCTAATTTATTCCCAGAAAATAGGTCACTTGAAAACAATTCATTTTTATTACTTAGAATTTATGACAATAGCAGCATAAGCTTACAGAGGGTATTTAGTCAAAGGCTATTATTAATTGGGAGAAGTAAGAAACCTATGTAGAAAGCTTTAACAATATTATTTCATGTGTATTTATATCCTGTATATTTGTTCTTTAGCTTTGGAAATTGAAACTGTGGCAAGGATAACTGAAAATATAAATTCTATAAATTTGATTCAAAGTACTGAAAAATTTCAGAAAATTAAATGAAGTATAATTTTTGTCTTAAATATTTCAGTCTGGGTCTGCTGAGACAATAACCATACACTGAATATAATTAGATCTTTTGTTCTTAGTGAAATAAGAAAAATAAAAATATTGAAGTTCAAGAAGTTAAAAGTCTGAATTTTAGCACTTTCTTTATAAAAGTTCTGTCAATTTTAAAAATGGAAAATTATTTTGGTGAAAGGCCTATCTTGCTTCAGGTATAATCCAGAAAAGTCACAATTCTCTCTTAGGAGATAATTACTGGTGGGTAATATGATGTTATTTGAGTTATTTTACAATAATTCTTTATTATCATATGCTTTTATTTGGGACGTTAAAATATGAGTACTATTACTACTAAAATAAATATGTTTTGTTTCATAAGGGACAATGTGATAAATTTCTACTATTATTAGTCTTATCTAATAATTTTTTATTCTTGTATTTTTTACAGATATAAATAGTGTGACACAATGAATGGAGATTTAAGAACTATAGCATAACTGTCATTTTAGTGTTTAATAAAATTCCACAAGCAGTGCTAGCCTTTTGCAGAATAAATGAGAATTTGAGTACATGGGCTTCACCTTGCAGAAATGTTCAAAGCCTGTTTATAATGTGGAGATCAATCATCTCACAGAGATTTATCAAAATTCCAGAGTTCAGGTGCTGGAGCACTTGGCTGGATCAAGTGTATTCTCTGTGTCTTAACAGGTACAAGTATAGTAAGAAAATTCTGTGTTTCTGTCTTACTAATCTTGTTTCAGGAAGAAAACAGCATGTGTGATCCTTTTGTCACAGTTCCTTATTCAAAACCTTAAGGAATAACATTGGGTAACGTACAGTTAAACTCAGCCTTAAGGTAGGTGTGTGCGTGAAAGCTGTGAAGCTGTGAGTGGCTTCATTAGAGTGACAGCGGGGCAGGTGACAGCTGTACAAATTCAGGACATGGAAAAGGAGCAGTTTCAGTGAGAGTTTGTCACCTGTGCTGCCAACCAGCCAAGCAGCCATCCGGGCAGCCGCTGATCAGCGCACAGGGAGCTCTGGGCCGGCAGAGATCTATGCTTCTTTTTGGTTTTCGTTAGAACCCATTAAGGAAATGAGCTCAAGAGACAAAGTTTTTGGGTGGGCTGTGAAGTTGGGGAAAGAAATAAGGATACAGCAGTGGATTACAGAAGACAGGGGAAAGTGAAACAGGAGGTTTTACGATGCAGCAGAGAGGCACTTATGAGCAAAATGCTGGAAAGGCAAGAGAGAATGATGGACAAACATCATGCCTTGTTACTTCTGCCACCTATGAAACAATATGCCAGTCAGAATAAAAAAAATGTTAACACAGGCATATATAGAAAGATATAGACTATGTTTATGGTATAGAAAAAGTGAAAGAAAACCAAAACAAATCCAAACCCAAAACAAGAAGTCCTGTGTGTGATGGAATGAAGCCAGGCTTCAACGTGCTTTTCTATCTGTAGTCTCAAAAGTCTAATAAAGGTCAGCGTTCCTTGAATGGGAGGTACTAGCAGAGATATTGTCTACTTGGCAAATGCTCATTTTTATGAAATTTGTTGGAGTTTACTAACTTTGAAACATGACAATGGGTTTAAAATTAAGTATGTTGTCAAAATAAAGTAAGAGAAATAAATACAGGTGGAGCAGGAACACTTCAAGCTAAAAATAATGATCATATAAGGCAAATGGGCATTATGGAAGATTACAAATTGTCAGGTTATTTAAGGTTAAATACTGTTAAGCTACACCTGGTACCATAGAGGATGGCAATCAAAATCACGAGGCAATCCAGAATTCCTTCCCAATATCTTTCTCATATAGGCATGGGCCGACATAAGTTTCAACTGTGTGGAAGGCCAACCTATTCAGCAGAAATATAGTTTCCTAAACATGCTAGTTTCCACCCTTTGTCAACCACTAAGTTAAATTTATCAGTAGCACTATGGTATGCACTGTAGAACTGGAGAGCTGACCCAAGGGAAATTTGGTCAGATATAGCTACCAAGGTTAATAATAAACACATATTTTAATAAGTGTACATACTTGGATGTCACATTGATGAATCACATGATGAGCTGATATGCAAATCCATTATTCATGACCACTGTTGATTTAGCTTAATATGTTTCTAAGACTTTTCTTTTGCTTCTACTTCTTGAAACACTGAAGGAGTCAGTTAAAATCCCTTTCTAATGCAAGATTACAGAAATATTTAAGTAATCATTCCTCAAATAACAGATGTAAAATTATGATTCCCAAACCTTAAGAATCTGGATTTGATTAAACATTTTATTAACATACTGTAATTTAAAATTCACAAATGTGAAGTGAATTCATAGCTGTAATTATCAATCTTACTCTGCACCAACAGAAATTACAGAGAACTATGTATTATTACATTTTACTAATGTATGGGATCCATTTTTAATATAAAGTTACTTTCTGAACATAATTATTTTAATAAAAGAATGTTAAGGTTTATTCTCTGAAGGGTTACTCATTCATATTGCAAACACTACAGTATCATGGCATACTTTCAGATTTTAGAATAAATCTTCAGGCAAAGAGTTACAATCAATATTGATCCTGGTTTATGTTTATGTTTTCAAGGCACTACATAATTTCTCCACATCTTCTGATGCTACAGCATAGAGAGGATTTGGAAAAGAAGTAACATTCACATCTTCATTAAACAGATACTAAAAGAAAAAAGATAGAATGAAATTTAAAATGCAAGTCATTCAATTCATTTGTTAAAAGCCACATATGAATGGCTGTAGATTCATTATAGAAGTAACATATGATGATAAGTTCAAAGAAAACTACAAAATCTCTGAGCTTTTTTAGACCAGACTTTCAGCTGATAAAAATTAGCATAGCTCCACTGAAAAAAACTGTCTGCCACATATACCTGATCAAGTCATTTAACTTTCTTCGGCATCTGGTTCCACCTTTTTTTCTTGTCTCCAGAGCCCCTGCTCTAATAGGCAGGTAGTATTATATTAGGAGGATCTGTGTACAATAGTGTAATTGCAGTAGACTACTAATCTTGGTAAATGGTTTTGAGATTTAAATAACTGGTTCTAATATTCTTGAATGAGGAATGTATGAGAAAAGAAGTATTATGAACCCTTCAGGTAAGGATTTCAGTTCTAAAAATTTTGTTCAGCATCTGCCTATATTGGAACATGTTGAACTACGGTCTGGTGTAACAAGTAGCTGTGATAAGCAACATTAGTAAAATTGCTATTATGAGGTCCTTGCCAACCAATTCAGACCTGGTCATCTTTCTCAGATTTCCAGAGGTACTGACATTATGAGTAGCAATACACCATTGACTTTAAGTGACATTTTTCCCATTCCTCTGCAAATGAATTTCATTTACTAGCTCAACACATATCCTAGAAATGTGTTATTACATACCTCATGCCATGGAGAAACACTGATTTGAACAGCAGGTGAGGTGGCATACCCAGGAGACTGTAAAAAGAAAAAAAAAAAAGCTGCTTCAGAATATTTTTAGTGAGCTGCAAATAATATTCTGTAAATATTTTTCAATGTGGCTGCCTGAGTAATGGACTCTTTGTATTCAAAATTACGAGGCAATACTATAGGCAAGAGTATGGCAGTGCTAAGCTCACATGTTTTGATGTTCAGAAAGGTCCAGGAGAACTGTTCTTTATTTATGAAATTTAGAGGTTCCCACAAGTACATAACTGGTGGGTATTCAGCTGACAATAGGAGCTTTTGTTCATGCGTTTTGTCATATCTTTTGATTAGTGATACACCATTCAGATTTACGTCTCGTCAGACTTGGAGAAAATTCATAACTCCTGTTTTCCTTTTAAAGGGAAGAATCGGTGTAAACATGTATTTTTCCAGTCTTAAAGAAAATAAAGGAAAATCTGGTACAGGACTGGGCTTCAATCACAATGCCTGGGGCTGTCTTCCATGAAAATGTCCCTCCTGATGCTGTGCTTCTGTTTTTCAACTTGTTATTAAATGAAGCCCGTCAGGAATCTATTTTAACTAAAATAAAAATGTCCTGATAAATTGGACATGATTGTGATGGGAATGTTTCCAACTTGGAGCTCTCGCAAACTCCAACCTGTAAGTGAATTCATTTGATCTAATGTCTGTAAAATCAGGTGTAAGGACCTTTTTATAGAAAGTAAATGGCATGTCATAGTTAATCTTATTCAAAATCACAGTGGAATCTTACATTATTGACTGTGCTAAGGACATTGAAGTTTGCTTTTTTTTATTCCAAACCAAGCCTAGTTCTTTCAGGGCTAATAAGAGTAGTTTCAAAATGAGGGCAGGAAGGATATTGTTTTTTATTCCAGGGTACTTTGTCTATATTATTTTTAAATATAAACAAAATATCAGAGATACCTGAATTTTAAGTCAATCATATTTCTCTTGTTAAATGTAAAACCTAAATTTTAGATCTTGTAATTTGGTAATTAAGTCTTGCCTTGAAATCTTTTGCTGTAATATGTTCACTTTTAGATATAGATTTTATTCAAACGTTTCTTTGTTACTCTATAAGTCTCTTAATTATGATCAACAAAATATATTAGGGGAATGTGTGACCAAGTATTCCTTTAGTGTCAAGGTGAATTTTACAGTGATGGGAATCGTGACGCACATTTAAGGTACTGGGAAATGTTATAAACTGTTTTATTAATGTTCAGTGAGTGTGTAAAGGCAGCTTGGATGCTGAATGGTGCATTTTGTATTTTATTGTTGGTGTTTCTCTTGTTGCATGTTTTCTTTGTTCGGAGTGTGTTTGTGTTTTCTGGGTTCTTTTTTTGGTGGGTGTTTTTTGGTTTGGTTTAGGGTTTTTGGGTTGTTTACTTTGGGGGTTTTTTTTGGTTTTGTGTGTGTGTTTTGTTTTGTTTTGTTTTCCAGAAGCAAAATGAGACAAGTTCCAGTGAGCTTTTCCTTATCTATGTTATAATAGGTATAAATATTGAGATATTTTCAAAGCTGAGCTGATTTCACATCTTCCTATGTTTTGAAAATGCATCAATTTTTAATTCTCACTTCTTTTATTAAATAACATTCAGTGAGGGATTACACTGTTTTAATAGGCTTGAGGACTACAACCTCACATTTTCTGAATGTATAGAGGCAGCTATTGCTACTTACCTTTACTTTCTCAGACGAACTAAAGTCTTTGTACAATGGATTGGCAAATGAAGCATTAGCAGTTTCATGTACTTTCCTTGAAAAGTCAAGCCAAAAAAAAAAAAAAAAAAGAAAACACCATATCACACAGGTTGTCAAAGAACCAAACAGTTTCAGGTTGAAAAGTAAAAAATAACGGATGGATAAATATATTTCCGACTGGGCTCCACTGAAATTAATCCAATATTGTGTTTAAATAATCAGTAGGTTAAATTAATAATTTTCCATTTGTTGCTGTTGAAAATGTTGCTGCTTTTGGATACGCATATAACTATTCAGTATTCATAAAATGCAAGTACAGTGCTATGTATTAAATAAAGCATATTATCTTAAAAATTACATTGCTATAATTTACCTGTGATGAGATAATGTGCTTTCTGTGTTTTGCTACTATCATAATAATAATTCAGTAATTAGCAAGGTCTTAGGATCCAAGTTCAAGACCACATTAGTTATTTAATAGTTAAAAGCACTGTTTTTCCAATTAATTGGGAAAGAACTTGAATTTTGGGTCAAAAAGATCAGTAATAGTTTGAAATCCATAGAAGCTACCCATACCTTTTGCTGCAAAGCCAGAAATAAAGAATCTCTGAAAACATTGAAATACAAAGGTTTAATGAATGAACACAATACCTTAAACAATTTATGACAGATGAATAGGACAAATTTTGCTAATTAGGGGTCTCCTGTCCATTACCTCATCTAGAGGTTTAAAGATGTGCTTTCCTGATAGAGATTTTCACATATTCCATTCCGTTTGGAAGCACTTATGACTTGTGCAGTTAATCCTGTTAATTCTGCAAAGGCAGAATGGGAGTGGAGCTTTCTGCCTGCATGTAATTTTTTTTTCCCTTATAGATGGCTGGTTGCTAATATTCCACAGTGCTTGAAATCACAGAATCATTTAGGCTGAAAAAGACTTCTGAAATCACCGAATCCAACCTCTGACTGACCACCACTTTGTCAATTTGACCATGGCACTAAGTGCTATGTCTAGTCCTTCCTACCTCCAGAGATGGTGACTCCACCACCTCTATGGACAGTCTATTCCAATGCTTAACAGTTCTTTCTGTGAAGAAATTCTTACTCATGTCCAGCCTGAACCTCTACTGGTGCAGCTTGAGGTTGTGTCCTCTCATCCTGTCACTAGCTGCCCAGGAGAAGAGGCTGACCCTCACTTGGCTACAACCTCCTTTCAGGGAGTTGTAGAGAGTGACAAGGTCCCCCCTGAGTATCCTTTTCTCCAGGCTAAACAAATTCATAAGACTCAGCCCCAAACCTCCTCACAGGACTTAAGCTGTAGACCCTTCACCAGCTTCATCACCCTATTCTCTGGGCTTGCCCCAGCATCTCAGTGTCTTTCTTGCAGTGAGAGACCCAGAATCATCAAAACTGTTTCAAGACTATATAAAAAGCAGCAGCTGTATTAGTTAAAATTACTGAAGAATGAAGCAATGCTCAGCTTTGCTTTTGAAAGCATGTGTTATTTTTTGTTGTTTTTTTTTTTTTCCCCAGTTTTTAAGAATAAGAACATATGCTCACCTTTGTATACAAAGTTATGTTTGTACAGTATTCTAAGACAAAGATTTTCCAAAAGCTTTCTGTGAATCTCAGTGATTGAGACATGGATTTTCTTTTATTAAAAAGTATTTCTATTCCTAAGCTGCTCCTACAAGTGGTTGAAGCAGTGTCTTTCTAGGATGGGATAGATGGGGTCTGGTTTACTGTGGCAGGCAGGACCGAGGGGACAAGAGTAGTCACAGAAGCACAGTTGATGGAGGTGTTGGGAAGGGAATCTGTGCCTCAGCAAGAGCCACAGAGGAGATATGCTGCGTGATTTCTTTCACAACTAACTAAAACCAGAGTGGCTGCTTAGGAGGAAGGCACAAGTAGGCTACAGAGATATATGATGATATGAGTTAAATCAGTGTAAGAAACTAAGTTTGGGTTTTAGATTGAACCAGACACACCTCAATAAAATTTTTCACAGGAAGACTGTCAGAAAGTAATTACTTCTAATGCCATTCTCATAATTTATTTTGATTACCTGGCACAACACAACAATGTGGAGAGCTGATATTAGAACCTGTTGAGTTTTTCATTTTATCTTAATCTTAACTGTAATAAATCATGATATCCTCATCTTTTAGTTATTTTAGTGAATCTACAATACAATAAATTATTTATATGCATCCTAAAGTGTGTATTTGCATCTTAATCCTCCTGAATAAAGCCCACAAAATTTATACAGAATTTATTTTTTACTGTAAAATGAAAGCATGGCTTACAAAAGCAGAGGCCAGAAGCAAACTCAGATGAAAAGTTTTCAAGGAGTTTGGCTCTGCTTCTAAATTAGTGCCCAAAGGGCCAAATTCACACGGTTTAATTTTGGTGTCTCATTTAGACATCACAAACAAACTATATGACCTAAAAGCATGATATGGAATTAAGCGCATCAGTTCTGCTTACAGTCAGTGGAGATACTTCCAAAAGGCAATCCAAGTCACACAGTCTCAGTGGGAACCACCTTTACTGTGCCAATAGCAAATGATAAGGATAGAGATAGGCCTGATTCTCTTTCATCTCCCACTCCTCCATTAAACTCAAGCAATTTGTGCAAGGCCTGTCTAGTTTATTTGGGCAAGAACATACTGAGTACTTAGGTCTGTCCTAAGGGCAGGAGGATGCTGAACACAAATCTCCAGCTTTCTCTGCAAGAAGTATAACTAACCAGAAGGATACTGTGCCAAACTGTGGGCACCAAAAAGAGTGTTGTCTGAGTTCTTCAACAGCATGTTTGTGGTTGCTGTGTTTAGTGCTGAAATTGGTCCTGTCTATGTGTGAGGTTTACTCAAGCATGAAAATTGAGTCTTGCTTAGGCTGCTCAGCAGATTTCAGGTGTTTCTCCACTTTAGAACTGAATCATGAAGGAGCATCTGTATCGGTCACCTAATCTTAGGGATAATGAGAATTTTATGGCCTGAAATATGGACACTGCTTGAATTTATGCACCCAAATGTAGGTGGAGAATGAGCTTTCTTAAAGTCTCTCTTGTTCTTAGAAACCTTTTTTGCCAAAGCAGGGCTTGAAAGTCACCTTGTATATGCTACTTTACATGTAACTTATGTGCTACACATATATGCAACATATATATGCACATAGATGCATATATATGAATGTATTAATACATTCACATATACAGTTATCCCTATTTATGAATGTAGCAATCAATTCTTTCTAAGGGATACCAGTAATTATCCATAAAAATTCTGAAATATTTTCAAATTACTTAAAAGACTTCAAAGAATATGCAAGTGAAAATTGTTTACATGTTTACACAAGTGCTGTTATCCATCAGTTTGATGAGGTGGTAACTGCCTGAATCACAGAATCATAGAATATGCTGAGTCGGAAGAGACCCACAGGGATCATCAAGTCAAACTCCTGGCCCTGCAGAGGACCGTCCCCAAGAGTCGCACCATGTGCCTGAGAGGATCATTCGAAAGTTTCTTGATCTCTATCAGCCTTGGTACTGTGACTACTTCCCTGCAGAGCCTGTTCCAGTGCCCAAACACTCTCTGGGGGAAGAATCTTTTTCTAACATCCAACCTAAACCTGCCCTGACACAACTTCAGGCCATTCCCTCAGGTCCTGTCCCTGGTCACCACAGAGAAGAGATCAGTGCCTGCCCCTCTTCTCCGCTCACAAGGAAGTTGTAACTGCAGTGAGGTCTCCCCTCAGTCTCCTCCTCTCCAGCTGAACAGACCAAGTGACCTCAACCAATCTTCATACAATTTCCCCTCAACAACCTTCACTATCTTTTTCATCCTCCTTTGGACACTCTCTAAAAGCTTGGTATCTTTCTTATACTGTGGTGCCCAAAACAGCACACCATATTCAAGGTGAGGCTCCCCCAGTGCAGAGCAGAGCGGGACAATCCCCTCCCTTGCCCAGCTGGTGATGCTTTGCCTGATGCCCCCCAGGACATGGTTGGCCCTCCTGGCTGCCAGGGCACTGCTGACTCAGATTCAACTTGCCACTGACCAGGACCCCCAGGTCCCTTTCCGTGACACTGCTTTCCAGTGTCTCCTTCCCCAGTCTGTATGAACATCTGGGATTGCCCCCTTCCAGGTGCAGAATCTGGCACTTTTCCTTGTTGAACTTCCTATGATTGTTGATTTCCCAGCCCTCTAATTTGTCAAGGTCTCTCTGCAGTGCCTCCCTGCCTTCGACAAAGTGAACAGCTCCTCCTGGTTTGGTGCAAACTTGCTTAGTATCCCTTCCAGTGCTGCATCCAAATCATTCAAGAAGATGTTGAAGAGCACAGGGCCTAAGATGGAGCCCTGTGGATCCTCACTAGTGACAGGTCACCAGCCTGATGTTACCCCATTCCCTATTACCCTCTGTGCTTGATCTGTGAGCCCATTGCTCGCCCATCCAATGATGTTTTTATCCAGTTGTGCTGGACATTTCGTCCAGAAGGATCCTGTGAGAGACAGTACTGAAAGCTTTACTGAAGAAGTCCATGCTTGGGAACTGAGGTGACACATTCTCATTACTTTACATGTTGTACATATATTTCTAGAATTAAACACAAGTATACCTTTAGTTAATCAGAAATATGAAGCTCCCCTTATTAGAGAAAAGCAATGGTATGTCCACTACTGTACTCTGCCACCAATATAGATACTGATGAGGAAGGTGTAAAAGTGCAGTCAGTGAGGTGACTGTTGCCATCTGGTCATCAGTTCACTCTTGACTGGGCAGTTTAACTAAATGTATTGTAGTGGCTTGAGTTAAAATCATTTCTGCAATGCTTGCTGTTACTTGACCTAAATGAAACATTGCCCTGATAGAAAATGATAGCTTATTGCTGTAGTAAAAAGCAATATGCCCATCACAAGATCTCACAGCGGGGAGAAAGTCATATGTGTTACCATTGTGCTCAAAGGGTAAGAGTAACTCATTGCCTGAAAAATTATCGTCCAATTGATCAATGGGAAATGTTTAAAATCTCATTTGTGACAAAAACTCATAAATTGCAAGGTCAGAAGGCTCTACCAAAGAGGGAATAATTAGAGTTAAAATTGCCAAGCACAGAACAGTTAAAAAAAAAATAAAAGAAAAAGACTCAAACATGTGGGTAAAGCAGTTCAGAAAGAACTGGGTTTTCTAACATAACCAGAAATACCACAAAAGGAAAGGAGATGTTTAATCATCTCGGAATGAGGTAACATGGGTCATTGCTTTGCTAAACTCAACTGTATTCTTTAGTAGCAAAAAGTACTGCCTTGTCAGGGGTTTCTCCACTACAACTTCACAGAGATGGGAGGAAGTTGAGTTGTATGCTCCATAAAATAACCACCAGGGTATAAAGGGAATGTTAAATAATATAATGCTTTTTAATGGAAAATTAAACTATCTAGATTTCATTTGTTTCGATGCAATAGCTCATAATTTTCAATGTACCTTTCAAAGGAAAGTCAAATCTTTTATACAGGACACAAATTTGTAGAAAATATAGTACTGGAAGAATGCTTATCATCTGGACCATAACAACAATGACAAAATCCTAGTGGACCAAAGATTCAATTACAATTAAGCTACTAATTAAAATAATCCCTTTAAAGGATTCTTTATAGATTTTCTAAAGCTTCAGTTGTAAAGAGAAACTAACCTCAAGATCTCAATTTCTAAAATATTTATAAAATCTTCTCAACTGAATTTAGATTTGCAGAAGTAGTCTATATTTTCCATATCCCACAGAAGAAACAGGAGGCATGATGCAAGGAGCGAACACTTTCCACAAGCTGCATTATCTACAAATTGCTTGGACGCTTTGTTAATATGCTGTACTGTCTCAGTTTCCAAAGTCTGCAAGTTGTACTTTTTGAGCCACCTTTAGAAATTGATTTTTTTTTTTTAATTACTCCTTTGCATCTTTCCCCTTAGTGATCTTGATGGCTACAGACTAAGATTTGCCTTAGCTAGTCTCTTCTGGTTTCTATGCAATCCTTCCTGTATGTGGTGGCCATGAGATACACATTTCAGAAAAACTGAAGACTTCTGACCGTAATACTGTGTATCATCCTTCAGAACAAAAATACTCCACAGAAGAATGCATGGATTTGGACAGCAACATTAGACTAATACACCAACTCCCAAAGAACAGTTATGGCTGATGTTTCCAAATTTTGGTTTTATTTTCCGCATAAAACTGCACATTTTTCTCCCATTTTTCAAGGACAGTATCCATTTCTGTTCCAGTTCACAAGCTGAAAATGATTCAATAAATGTCATTATACTGTCATTCTGTTTATCACTTTGGGATACAGGAACAGAGGCACAGCCAGCAACGACCTCTGGCAGCCCTTCAGATCCACTTGGAGAGCCTTGCCTGGAATACACTACCCACTCCTCCACACCAGACCTCCAGAAGGGTTCTGGCAACAGAAACTGGGAATCATCATAATTATAAGTAAACCTTAACCATGGAGAAAGGCTAAAAGCACTGAGTTTTCGGACTGAAGAAAGCAGTCTGTAAGGAGGCATGACAATCGTCTTCAAGAACAGAAAAAGATTTTTGCAAGGAGGAAGGGAATGATCTGTTACTGTCCATGGTGAATAGGAATGAACTTAAATTGTAAACAGACATATCAGCAGTTAGAAAATAACTTTCTAACAGTAAACGTATTTCTACCCAAGGTACCAAGATTGCCTGAGGATGCCATGAAATTCATGTTGTTAGAGGTCTTTAAATGCAAACTGAGGAGTGACACAATTGAGTCCGTTATGCGGCAGAATAAAAAATGGCTTTGTAGGTCCTTTTTTTCCCCATGATTTTCTATAATTTTTAAATACTTGCTCAGAGCACCTCAGTTTTTCACTCTGTTTCCTGTGTGGCAAGATACATTTTTATATGCTTTGGAAAATTCAATGGACAGTATTTATTAAGATTGACAGGACTGGTAATAGCTGTGATACATTAGCCTTGCAACTGATGGCACAGATCAAGAATAGGAAAGAAACAAACTGAAAGGATCCAGGGACGCTGAATTTTTTGAAGGCAATAGCAAAAAAACCCCAAAACATAGGTTGGCTGGGCAGAAAGTCACTTACTTTTCATATTCTTACTTTCTAAAATAAAATGAAATATGGGAAGGAATCTGTAATAAAATGGAAGCTAAAATGAAGCTTTGTTTCTCTTTGGTCAATAAGTACAGATGTCACTGATGGAGTGGAGTGACAGGCAGCCTTCCCTTCTGGACTAGAAAATCAACTCTGCAGTGAAAACAGGAATGCAAGAAACTTGTAAGTTTTCTTAAACGTTTCCTAATTTGGAGTTTCTATACAAAAGTTTCACATATCCCCAGCTGGGATGTGGGAAGTAGCTTGCATATCTGAATGTCATCATGGTAATGAAGTACACTGTTGCCAAGCCATGTAGCCAGCTGCTTTTGTCCATTAGGAAATAAACTTACATGATGACTTCCAGAAAATCCCACTCAGTCACTGGAGCGTTTAAAGACTGCAGATCAGAAATTAAATTCCTTCAAAGGAAGGAAAAGGAGAGAGAGAGCAAAGGGGACGTGGGGCATCCTTTCTGGGTTGAAAGGAAGGGTTAAGACGCTATTAGTCTTTCCAGTGAAAAACAACAGGAGAACAAGCTAGCAATTATCTGTGGACTCCCCAGCCTGCCCCTACTGCCTGATTCCTGGTCTTCTGGTGTAAAAGAGATGAGTTCTATTGGACTATGAAACTTCTCTAGCTCTTGCGCACATTCCTATTTCCATTAGCACACAGTGCTATTTCCATTGAGACACTCCATTTTAAGGTGTCCTGGGAGCTAGCGCCTGCAACTGTTAATGTGCTTCTAGAGAACCATCTGCCAGTGCCGGCATGTGTGGTTCTATATCAGTAAGGAAAGGAGCTACTAATAGAAATTCTTCAAAAATAGCTAGTAAAAGAATTTATCAAAAGGCAGTAAATATAGACTCAAGTGTGTGAAAACTTCCCTAGAGTGATTCTAGTGCCTAATGACTTCTAGAAAACAACATGATCCAGGAGAGTTAAAAGTGAACACAAGCCTTTGAAGAGAAAATTAATTTTAGGAAAGTATCATTTATGAGCCAGTCAAATTCCTTGCATCCATCAAATCCCTTAAAAAAAAATTAGGAGTAAAATCTCATGCCTCTGTGTGGTGCTGTCACATTGTACATTTTACAGACTTACGCGAACGCAAATCACTTCTTATTATAAAGTCTTATCTTAAAAATCCAAACCTCAGTGTGGTAACATTGTCTGCATTTTGACTAGTCAGTTCTGTTTACAGATTAAGCAGTTAAGGAATAATTTGCCTTAATTCACTACTATGTTTCCAACTGTGATTTTTGTATACCAAATCATGGTAGTCACTAGATAGTTGAAGAAGGAGAAACAAACTGCCTGGATGAGCTTATATTCTCAAGTTCAAAGTTTTAGATTTAATTGTTTTCACAATTTCATAATTTCAATCAAGTTGTCATTGATTAGCTAAATAATTTTTTAGCAGGTTGTCTCTAAAATGCATTTTAACTTACATGTTAAGTCAACCAGTTAAAAACAATGAAAATAATAAAAAAAAAGGTTTTGTATCATGGGCAAAATGATTTGACAATCTCAGTTCCTAAAAGACAAAACTTGTAATCACAAAAATTTCCATCTTATATTTTTTAGTGCCATAGTAAGAAGATTCTCATTCATCCCTGTTTTAACGCACACTTAATAGGACACTTGAGTGCTTGGCATCATATTGAGACAGGGTACAAAAAAGAATGGGTGTTTTTTTAGCGTATATAATTGCAAGAAAGGAAAAAAAATATTCCTTGAATACAGGTATGTGAGTAGAACAGATGTGAATGGCAGTGCAGTAACCTTTAAGCAGACATTTATGAAAGGAAAAGGGAGAAGGGAGCACTGAGAACACAGGAGAAGTAGCATAAGAAACAATACTTTTTTCATTAAAACACCATCAAATATGTTTTGAGAAAATAAATTTTCTTTCCAAAAGGCACTAATTGAAATAACAAAATAAAAAAAAAAAAAAATAAAATCTAGCAGCTGTTTCATTACAACTAATCTCACTTTTCTGAGATGTCTTTCCCTATGTGTGCCTTAGCAGGTTGTATTGATGTGAATGAATGAAGTCTAGAAGCCCCTATAAAATCAGATAAGAATACATTATTCCTGCTTTACAGAAAAGCAAGGAGATGTAAAGAAAGCAGGCGAGGCTATGTACTCAATTAACAGGAGCACAACCAGTAAAGGCTCCTGCTTCAACATTCTGCTTCTGTGTCCATAGACAGCTCTACCTGTCAGGGGAGCATGCAGTGATAGGAGACATGTCAGCAACAATAATGCCAGGACAGGAGTCTGCATGGTTTAGTGAATAGTTTGGGAGATAACAACATCCCCAAAGAGAGAAAAGCCTATAGCAGAGAACGCGTTTAAAGGAAAAGAGACAGCTTTGAAGATGAATTCTGGAGAAGAAAATGAAGGGTGAGGAAAATCTAACAACATGAAAATGGACAAGACAACGCACAACATGAATTGCTGAAAGGGAGGAAGGACAGTGGTAGGTACTTGCCGATAGAGTAGGACCTAGCAGAAGAAGTTAAGAGACGGGCAGAGAAGCAACGCAGGTGTTAGAGGAAAACAAGAAACAGGAAAAAAAAATCTTACACTAGGGAGGAGAGAGAAAGCAGAGATTATCAGAATGATGACAGGAAGGGCTAGGAAATATATCTATGAAACAGTGAATCGTCAGTGTAAGGCATATCCTAAAAAACCTCTGAACTCTGAATTCTATAATTGAAGAATACTCATACAATGCTGCAATCAAAACATTCCAAGCAGTCAAGCCATTCCTCATTGTTTCCAGTCTGAGGTCCACTAAGGTCAGCTTTTGTTGCAAAGCTAGGTTTTCTGCTTAGTGTTGCATATGAAGACAAACAGACTGTGGGGAGATTTAAAAGTTGAAACCAATGAGACTGGGCAGTTAGCCATTGCTTTGTGCCACATTTGTGTCTGCTTTACGAAAAATAGAAGTTTCACTTACGTTTCTGGCACTTTCTTCTTCAAAAGAAAATACAAGGCAGCAGCTGTAATTTTAATCAGCAAGAAACCAATACTCAACCCAATCCAAATATCTGCAAAATCAGAGCCAAGATGAAAATAAATAAAACAAAATACACAAAGAATTAATTGAAAGATATTTCTTTTTACACCCACCATTTTGTAGAAGACTTGAAGTTGGAGGCTGAAGAGGCTTAGCACGCATGTGGCAACGGTTTCCTTTCCATCCTTTTCCACATCTGTGAATAAAACAAGAATTTTTGGAAAAGGGAAAAGCAGGACTCATAAACAGTGAGGAACACACAGGAAATGCAAACCATTTGAGCACTTTTGCCAGCCGCTAAAGCTTATCCAGGAATCACAAAGAGCAGCATCAAAGTTAATATAATGGAATGTAAGTGAGAAATACATAAAACAAATTTAGAAGAGAGAAAAATAAAATAAAATTAAGTTCAAAGCTTAGAATTGGCTTCCTTGTCCACATTGCCATCATGCTGTTCTCACACAGCAGAAGAAATTTGACTTATTTCCCTGTATCCCCCATGTGATAGTTAAATACAATTCTGAGTTGAGGAACTGGGACTGTAATGCAGAGAAACAGAAACAATTAGAGACAAGAAAGATGTTTTTTTTTCTCCCCAACTAATCTGTCTCTCTTTTGTTTTACTGTTTCCTTGTAAAAATGATACCTTTCCAACAAATGCCTCTTCAAAACCAAAGCACTACATTTGAGATAACAACTTCAGTCATGTAAAATTATTCTGAAGTTGCTCTTTGGTAAAATCTAGTCTTGATTTGAAGTGACCAGAATGCAAAGAAATGGCACAAGCTTTGCTGTTTGTTGCTTAATGGTTAATCACAGTCACAAAAACAATCTGTATTGTTTGTCATTTTAATTTGTGTAGATTTAGCTCTTGTCTACTTGCTTTTATTGTGGCCTTCTCCATGAGAATGAAGGGTCCTTGGACACCTAGGTGAGGGCTGTCTGTCTTTGCTGAGATACGTGCAGTTTGAGGAGTCCCAAAATGGCTGTAGGCACCTACATTTACAAACCCTAAATGACAGCTAGTGTAAAGGGTTGGTAGAGGGAGAGCCACATACTGGCATCTAAATTTCAGGCACCCCGCGTGATGACTGAACCCTACCCAGGGTTGCTGGAATGACTTCTACCAACTTTTCATTTATCTGCATGAGTGGTGATTTAAGAGCTTCATGAATTTGCAACTTTTTTTTTTTTAAAAAGGAACATCACAAAGAAATGATGGTAGTAACCCAGTTTCATTCCTACTAATGTTGACTACATGGGAAATTAGTTTCCCCTATCATGATTTCTCTCTTTACAGTTTCACAAGCAAAGTGGGCTGAATTGTATATTGAGTTTCTTTCTCACTGTAACACCACCATTTTTTTTTTCATAGTTACTAATTTTTACAAAATAATACCTATTTTGAAATTGTGGCTTCCTCTCCTTAAATGTGTTATACAAAACCTCACATATGCACAATTAAATGTTTATGTTAAGGCTATTTTATTTGAACATGTGAGAGAGGACTTCATGTTGTTTGCCAGGTTTAGGACACAGTACTGCCTATGTGCCTTGCCCTACCACGGTAAGTTAACTAGGCACTCCAGAGTGAGAGAGTATCCCATTTTACCAGAAAATGACTTCGACTAGTGGATGTAGGGAGAGGAAGGGTGGGATTCTTGCAGCAGCAAGAATCTGTCTGTTATCTCAGTGACATTGAGGAGAATCCTGAAGGGATCAGGCCATGTCAGAAAGCAGATCTATATCCCAGTCTCAGACATGACAGGAAGAAGGTTTCTTCCCTGGAGACTAAAAGAGACTGATGTCGGATTTGTTACAACTCAGTGACCGACTGAAATATTGTGGGCAGAGACCATGCCAGAAGGGAAGTACCAGCCCTACTCAAACACAGTGGACACAGAGATATTTGTTTAACCCATTTTACCCCACAAATCTACGGTTTCTCTGGTTAAAAGGTTACCTTGTTCAAGGTTAGTAAGTGATATAACTAATGAAGCCTAGCTTTAGAAACCAGAGGTAGCAGCATATTCTGACATGCTGACTTTTAAGTAAAAATGGCATAATCTCAGCTGACAGCTCTGGCTGAGCTGCAGACCCATTGTATTCAGTGACAGAAAATACCTGGTTTCTTCAGTCCTCCTTCTTCTTCAGCATATTACAGAAAATCATGTAATTCATAACCTGCTCTTTTATGCAGACTGATGATTTTATACAAATGTCAAATTGCAGCTGGGCTCATACCAGGCTCTGTGGAGCCATGTAGAAACATTGCAATCTGATGGTAATCACCCATCAAAATAATTTTCTGATTGCTCTCGATTGTATAATTTCTTTTTCCCCCATTTGCCATACTTTCTGTCAAGCTAGATATGCTTTTAACCAAAATTGTCCTCTTCTTGTCACTGCAGAACTTACTTGACTGTAAAGAAGGAATAAGAAAACAGATTTGCAGCTGTGCACAAGTACTACTCAGCCATGGCAAGAGAGGTGCCATCTGCTGCTCTGGAGCCACCAGGGCACAGTTCAGAACTTCAGCGAGGTAGTTCTCACAAAGCACGTCTGTGTATTGGTAAGAGTATAGGAAAGTTCTACTACACAGAAATAATTTAATCTATCTTCATATGCTATGTTTCCATTTATTGATGGAATATTTCCCCATATTCATGCTGTGTTTGAATTATGGATAAAAATTTAAGCAGCTTTTAGTCATATAGATAACAGTTTATCTTCCTAAGCATGCATACATGCAGGTTTTATAATAAACCAAAGCTACCTTACGTTGGCCATTTATTTCCCTCCAAATCTCTAAATTTGAACAGTATTTTTTTTAATGTTACATGACACACACCACTTAGGAATCTGATGTCAGATTATCAACATGTAAAATTATGTCCAGTGAAATGATTTTCCACTGTTCCATCTTGGTCACTGCCACTGCTTGGAAAAAAAAAAAAAAGGATAGAGAATGCATTAAGGTGGAGCAAGATAGTGCCTCTGAAACTTGGTAATTTATTAGGACAAATTTAAAAAATTAGATAGGAAAGATACTGTAAAACATGAAGCATGGGGTCTATTCACAGTAAGGACAACATAGCTAATCCTCAAAAACCAGTATGGAAAAGGAGTGCTAAACAACAAAAAACTTGAGGATTGAATATATCAGTTGGTTAAGAGCTCCTACTTTTATCTTCACACGTCAATTTATTTGTAAATTACTAAAATTAACAATCACCCTTGCCAATGAGGTAAAATATAAGACTATCAGAAAAATCTGTTTTATAATTTGGATGTTCCTTCAACTCTTTATATGGTTTGGTTTTTGATTACTAACAAAGATCCATCTTATCAAATGAAAAAAAAAAAAACTTGAGAAAGTAAGAGTTACAGCTAGTTGAGAAGACTGCAACTTTTACTGAGGCTCCAAGAAAAATGGAAAAATTGTTCACTTGTTCATTGTTCAATTGTTCCTTGGCTCTCAGCTCATAGAAACACTGCGTCTGGTTTTTAATGAAGCCAAGCATTTCTGTGCCCAGAAGAGACGGAAACTTGTCTTAAATATTCAAAACAATCTTGTTTCATAGATGCCTTGCAAGATGTTGTTCCTTTTATAGCCATCCTCTGTAGAAACTCTAGCCAATTGCAATGATAGCTGTGGTGGAGAAATCACTTTCTAACTTGAGAGGACAGAACAGAACGAGATTTGTAATGGCACTAATATCTGCCAATAACTTCCATTAGAGAAGAAGAGAAGATAACAGTTCTAGACTATGAATGTAAATAAAATATAAATTATTCTTATCAAACTACTCCAGTTATTTCACTCCATTGGAAAGTGGATGGGTATTTTCAAAAGAAATAAATACTTTAGGCATGATTTTCTATAGGATATTGGATGGTTTGATAAGAAATCCAGAAAACTTAGAATATTTTACAAGTTTTAAAGTGCTATACCACTATATGTTATTCTATATTTAACAAAATCCAGAAACCATTACAGGCCATAACCAGCCAATCAAACTATTGCAGAAGCTATGTAAAACTTATACAACAAAACACAGAACCTATTGTGTTTAAGGAATAAGGTACATGTACCCTCTTCTCTGGGTCTGATTCTTCACGGCCTTCTGCCTGTGCTGTCCTTTGCAGGTGTGGGAAGTAGGTGTTGAAATTATGTTCTTCTATTCTAGTGGCATTTCCTGTAGACTTCACACTCTGTCCAATGTATGTAGATTGGGAGAGTCCCTCTTTTCATTAAGGAATAAAATAAAAACATCAGGAAAAACCTGGTATTAATTTATACTGATTATATATATTTTATATATAGTGATGGAAGAGGTTTAGTTTGTGCTGAGGCCACAGAAAACCTATTCTTATGTTTTTGTAATCACAATATTATAGTCTCAGCCCTCAGACTTGGTCCTTGCCTGTTACTGCAAAAACTGTATGTGAATAACCAGGCTTTATAAGAAATGAAGTCAAACTTTCTACTGTGCAGTCCTTGATACACGTAATCCTGAAGTGAACTTTATTTACTCTAACAGCTCCAGGTAGGTCAGAGCAGCCTATGCAGGCATCCAGGAGATGGCTCGCTTGAAGCACAGCTAATGAAGGAGAACACTCCTAACTACCCACCCACTGCTGTGCATGGACTGCACTTCCAGTGCTTTGCTTTCAGCTGGGAGGCAGATAAGTTGCTTCTTCAAAGCCACAATTAGCTTTCTTTCTGATGAGAGCAGCTGGGAATGCACAAATGCTGATGCGGTGGAAGGACCTTACGGAGTACAGATCAACCATGTCTTCTGGGCTATGTGTTAAATCTTCATTAGCAGGGTAATAGGAACTTTGAAGAGCTTGCTTAATAATACTATCCTGCTATTTTATTTTTAAGACAGGCAATTCTGAAAAAGCTCTGAATTTACCTCTTGAGCCATGAAGCTGAAATTCCACTTTATTTATGTAAGTTAATTTCCCTGGACTAATGACATCTTGACTAATTAGCAACACCACATTTTACATGGGTCTTAAGCTTATCTGAAATACAGATATAGCCATTGCAATCCATTTAGACAGGAAGCTCCTCATAGTTGAAACAGGAGGAACAACAGAGAAAGACAAATGAAATAGCACTCGAATGCTTCCATCCCAGTGCACATCCTAATCTATCCTGCCTGACAAAATGTCTTGTGCTATTAGCAAGTTCTTATGGTAAAGTCACCCTGGAAGGCAGGATGTTAACCCCTCAAATTTGCTTCTAGGATTTCCAACTCATTATTCCCTAATATACATATTAGTAGTGCAGGGGAACGAACTTATCATTGCCTGTGTAGCTGCATCCTGTGCTGGTGGTTATGGCTCATCTCACTTGGAGCGAAAAATAAAAACCAGACAAGACGTCTGTTGTTTTCTGATGTTCAGTCAGGGCAGGTTTAATTTACAAGGACATGTCTGGCTGATACAGTGCTTTATTTCAGAATATAAAAGCACATCTTTTCTTATATTTATCTGAAAAAAATTCTTATAGAGAAAACCTAGTCTGTTATGTCTTGTGTTTATTCAGAATGACCAAAAGCTTGTTAGCCAACTATTTAGTGTGTTAATAGTATGTAGATTAAGGTATAATATGTGGATGATTGTAGTTATATATTCCTGTGAGCATGAAGGTACCCTTTGCAGTATCCTTTAGAGACTGTACTTAGGAATCTGTCTCAATGCACTGAGCCAGTACCTTTTGTGTGAACTCAGATTTGCCATTGCTATGTTTCTAATACATCTGCTATGTTTATAATACATTACGTGGGGGTCATTACGCATGAGTGCTGATATTATCTGGGAACTTTGCCATACGTATTAGAGTGCAGGCTGCTCCAGGAATGGTGAGAGAGAACACAGGGATAAAAAACCCCACCAAACCCACAAACTAGTTCCTTGCAGAAACAGGGACTTTACATGCCTCTGCTATACCAATGCAGAAGTTGCTCTGCACACTAACCTTTGCAATCAGTATTATACAAAATAAGCTTCACTAGGCTCTTGAATAGTGATGAAAGCAGCAACTCTTCATTCGACTATGGAGAAAGAAGTAACCTCTGCTTCAGCAATGTTGTTATCCTTTTGCACACATACTCTGAAGACCCTCAGATGCTGGTAACTTCCAGAAGCACAGCAAGGTAGAGAGGAACATAGACACCAAGAATTCCTCATAATTGGCCATAAAAGAAAGTTAACTAAATATCTGAATAGAATTATGTGATGTGACTGTGTATGATAACAAGGGCCTAGAGATGAGGCTATAGAGATACAGCTTCTATTCTGAAAACTGCTAAAATTCATAACTAGAAAATACAAATGAATGAACAAAAAGGAGAGCAATATGAAGTATAAACAGACTCTAAATGTACTCTGAGAAAAGATCTATGCATCCTCATAGATTATTCAAGGAAAGTAAGGGCTCCCTTTGTATCATAAAGGCATGCAGGATGCATAACAAGTAAGACAGAAGGCATTAGATATTACAATCATTAAAGTCATATGGCAGAGACTGAAAAGATCAGATTTAATTTATACAGAAGATGAGTGGGAGCAGATATGCTGAAGGTAAACAAAATGATATATGGTAAATGGAAGAAAAATTGTGTGTTGCTGTCTATCGTCTGGAACATTCAATCAAACTGAAAGGAAATGCATCTTAAACTAATAATAAGAAACCTATTTGTCACATAGTTCTTAACTGACCTGAGGGAGTCCTTGCCATAGAAATCTTAGAAGCCAAGAACTTGATGATATGTACTAGAGAGAACTCCTCAGAATAGAGAATGAAACTCTTTAGAGACTGCAGAGCTTAATGTGATAACTGATGGCAATTAGGAAGAAAATTCATATATTGGCATCATCATCATCTTTTACATGTAGCTTTTCTCCCAGGGTGTTTTGGGAGCTACTCCCAAGTCCCTAGCATGACACACTCAGGTTACTCATTGCTGTTGTAGTCACAATGAGAGGTTTTAATTACAGCCTCAGTTGAATAGGAAAAAGATAACTATTATAAAGCAGGACTCAGTCAGTGTATCTAATTGCTTTTTATAGAGATGCACAATGAAACTACAGTGACTGATTTTATAGGTTTAGAGAGGGACTTAATTTTTCCAGTGTTAACTACCTGAAAAAGGAGGTATCTAGAGGCAGTTCAGACAAGCTTAGACTGTGTGTGTGTGGAATGAAGAGGCCAGTTCTCATCTGGGTCCTTTACCATTGCCTGTAACAGTGTCACAATGACTAGGTCATATTAGAGAGGTACATTTAGCTGTTTCACAGCTAGGCAAGAGGAGCAACACCTTCCCGCTTGCTGTTCAGTGTTGAAACAGAAAACAAGCGGCATCTTGCGTTAGAGTAGGAGCACAGGGTTGAGTTTTGTATCACGGAGCCTGTGAATGACATCCTGTTAGGTTCAGGCAAATCATTTATTAAATGGGGAAGGGTAAATGCTTTCTCTAATGTCCATCATTTTAAGTAGAGAGGATTGGAAAATTTCAGAGCAAATATTTCTTCACAGAACTTAGCTGACACGTGAAAAAAAAAAAATATTTCACAGAGTATTTGAATTTAAATTTTAAAGAAATTCTGTCAGTGTCTGAAACCTCCCTGATCAGCCTGATTTCTTGTCTGGCTCCTACCCTAAACACCTCAGAACAAACTCAGATTTTGAAGTTATTTTGCTGAGAGTTGCACTGAATTGAATAACAAATTATTTATGGCTTCACTAAAATTCTTCCTGTTTCAGACCAGTGTGATAGTCTTGCCTATGACAATTTTTTTCAGGGTATTTAATCCTATCATAAGGAAATGCAGACCTATACAGAAATTATTTGCTGTGTTATTTGCTTTTGTGCCTTTACTCTGTAATGAAATAGGCCCCAGAAGAATTCACTGAAGGTTGATATGTGATGCGCAGTCTAGTTTATGGCACATAGTTCTGATATTCAGCTACAGCAAGGAAGCAGAAGTATGTGTTCACAGCAGATGGTCAGACCTGTAATTCACCATTTCAAACAATTGCATCACTCTTTTTTATGCTATTTTTCCCACTTTCTTAAATAATAGTTTTCTGATAACAGATTTTTCACTACTGTATCACTGAGTTAAAAGCTCCAGTGGGATAAATCTGAAGCTACTCCTGGCACTGAAGAAAATATTTTGTGCTAAACTCAGTAGTGAAATATTTGTTTAGTTAACCATTAAAGAAAATAAAAGCTTTAAGAATTCCTCCAGAAAAAAAAAAAGAAAGTGATTTTCTGTAGGACAAAACCAGTATTTCAACCCCACTGTAAAGGCCAAAACACCAGTGTTGTTTAACTCTAACTGATGATGACACAAGACATTCACGCAACAGAGAAAGAAACAGTTTAAAACAATGTAGTAGGTATATTGATCACTGACAACTGGAGATCAGAGTCCAAATTACAACTGAGTCCCGAGTTTCCACTCCCTGTTTTCGATTCTGGGGGTGCTTTGTAAAAATCACCCTCAGAATGAATGATCTTATCCATGAAAAACTCATTTTAAACTTGCATAAACCAGTAAAAATTAGTAATTTTGTGACATAGAATCAAAATATGCAATCCTGGGAGCCCAAGGATTGGCACCTTGCCGACTGAGGGAAGTTTGGGGCAGGTACTCCAAGTGATGTGATTATCAAGAGCATTTCACTAATGAGAAAAGCAACTCATCTTCTCTTACTCTAAGGAACCTAGAGATTGAAGTAGTACACATTACCATTTAAAGTATGAGATGAACCTCCTCAAGAAGTCTGTGTCAGTTCAGCAGCACCTAAACTGTTCAATTGAATTGAAAAAGTTCAATGAAGACATAGGCCTTGGCTTAAATCAGCTTACGGTAAAGAAACAGTCCTTCATGCCAGCCTGCCTATCCATCTTGTTTCCCAGTTCTTTTTTCCTCCTTTTTTTTTTTTTGTTTCCTCTTTTAGTCCAATCTTACATGGATTTCCTTCTTGTGTTTATCTTCTGTTCTTTCCCTCCCTCCCTTTTGCTCATTGTGGAACGTGAATTTGGAGCTGATTCTTGGTTTGCTCTTGAAGAACACTCCAAATATGGGAAGAATATAGACAGAAAGAGGCCAAGGAGAGAAAGGGACAGAGAAACATAAACCTCTAGGAAACACTTTTTACATGTTTGTCTCTTAAATACATACACCAGTTGCAGCTTTTAGAGGACTGAATAAAGATTAAGTAATGACCTTACAGAAAGGCTGACCATGCTGCTGTTTTGACAGCTGGTAGCAAAATCATTTTGCTTTCAGAAACAGCACTGACTTCCTATTTAAGTAAAATTAGAAAATAATGCATGAGATTATAGAAGAGACCTGTCATTTCACAGAAAAAAGCTTTTTGCTTAAATGACAGTTCTGTTGATAGAACAGACATGGTTATGTATCAGTAGAAAACCTGATAAAAGATCTGAATATATTTATAGTGCCTGTGTTTGTCCACAGAGACCATCCTTTTCTTGCTTTGTTTTTGCTACATTGTGCGTTTGGTTTTCAGTTGGTTGTTAAGTTTGTTTGTTTTATTGGTGGGGTTTTTTATTTTTGGAGGGGGAGTGTTGGGGGATATTATTTTTTTATTAGTTCTGTTTTGTTTTTTAATGTTTGCTCTTATTGCTTTTAATAGGTAATACTAACAGTCCTACATGCTCATTACTTTATTATCTGCACTACAAATAGTTAGGTAAGATATAATATATATTTATTGCAAAATCAGTTCACAAATCTGTTTTTCACTGCACTTTATCCTCTGAATAGCTTCTATTTAAATGAATCTACAATGCCCAGATGAAATAAAATACTTATTTTAAAAGCTTGAGCAATGGATGGTCTGTATTAAACTATATATTTGGCAAAAATAATGAAAAAAAAAAGTGATAAAATTATTTTGTTTCCTTTCCTGCTGCCCCTTTTCAGCATTGGTTTAGTCTTTTTATCAGCTGAAATGATCTGCTTTAACCAGAGCCTGCCAACACCAGGCATTGCTCCTGGCAGGTGGATTGTAGTATATATTGGAGATTATAAATCATTTTGTCATTCTCAGACAGATGTAAATTTATCTGCTTACACAGGAGACAACACTGCACAATAACATCTAATGCTGCTTCTCACCATTGTACAGGCTAGGTGCACAAGTACAGGCTAAGATTACATCAACACAAATATATTCTTTAAAAATTTTTGCTTGTATTTTAAATGTATATCTATACCAAAAAACCCAAACAAACACAATAGCCACAAAACTTGTCTTTTGATTACCATCCATGTACATGGTTTACACTATGAATTACGTATCACCCAAAAAAGGCTTAAGATCTGCAATAAGTTCTACACGTGTCAGTGTGGCCCATAGAAAATAATGCAGGGATGTTGTCTCTGCATAATTTAGAAATATTAGAGATGAATTTCACAGATGCTTGGGGAGTTCTCTCTTGCTAACAAGTTAAATTTATGAAATCTTCAGAGGAATGACCTTTAAACAATTTATGAGAACCTAAGACACTTTAGATGCAATAAAAATAAATTCATCACAACCTTTCTCCCACCTCCACATTCTGTTAGCATTGTTATGGTTACAGAGTCAAGACTTGAGAATTTAGGAGAACCGGGAGTTAAGGATTCCCATGCAATTTCAGTTCAAACCCCCATGCATGCCTGTTCAGGCACATATTTAATTGGAAGATCACAAACTCTCCATGCACCTCCCTCTCAAATCTAAAGCTTTAGTTCTGATATTCAGTGCTTAGCATTGCAACAAGTTTATTATTATAGCATACAGCAGCAGTGATTCACAACACCTAATAAAATCAAATTAATAAAAAATCCCCCCCAAATAAACAAAAAACCAAGCTAACCAATCAGGAAAAACCTATTGTTAGCTAATTACTAAATCATCACTCCTGTTCTCAGTGTTTGAATCTTCAAACTTCAACACTCAATACTATTCTATTAGTTGACATGAAAAGAAAGTTGAACTCCAAATATATTCTTGAAACTTTTATTTGGGAGGGTAGGTCTATATCTGGCTTGTTTGACTTAGTTTGATAGAAGAGCTTATTTCAACTGCTATACTTGGCACTTTGATAAAGCAAAGTCTTTCCCATGATCTTTCACATATTGTTAATAACATATGGCAAGTTACAGCTAATGATAGAAAAATTTCTAACAGCAGCTATTCAATAAAGTCTCTTCTTGGTTACAGCCCAAGAATATGCAGTACAGATGAAGAACTGGGAACAATTCCCCAGCAGTTAACACTGCTGTCCAATGAATCACTATACATAGAACAATACAGAGCAGCCTTGATGCTCCTTTACTATGTACCACGAGGCAGAACAAAAGCCTAGTTAACCTGCATTGCTGGTTAACAACCCTAACAGACAGAGAGAGTATCCAAAAGTCTGGGAGATCAAAGAATCATTGCTATGCTCTATTTTTCTACAGATGGTTTTATGTCAGCAGTTGGGACAAGGTGGCAGAGAGCCATGACAAACATTCTGTGTTAATAAGGGACAGATTTACATTTTGTGAAGCCACAGGACTAAGAGTTTTATATAAGCTGAAGTCAGCTTTTATGTAGCTGAAAAACTGATTTAATTAACCCACTTCTTCTCAGAATCTAAAGACATTGCAATTTGTCACCTATTTGGAATAAAAAGTGTAAAATTTTTTCTGCAGGGTTCCTAGCAGATGGGTTATTTTAACTAGTCTTGAAACAGTCTCTGTAACAAAGCTGGTACAGTGCCCTGCCTTTATTCTTCAACATCAAATAGCTGAAAATCTCAAGACAAGATAACTTAATTTCACAAATATATTCAAATAATTAGAGTAAGCAATGTACCACATTGCTGCATATCAGTCTTTTTTTTTCATTTACAGTAAATAAATTAATATTTTATTAAATTATGACATATATGTTCTCAAATATGACCCGAGTTAGCTGGCTCCATAATGCGGCAAAGGTGACTGAAATTATTTGCATATGATAGCTTATTATCTTTTCAACGAGATTAAACATTGACATTTTCAATTTCCTTTGCTAGGTGGTTGTTTTTTGGTTTTTTTTACTAGAAGGATTCTCACATAGTGTTTTTTTTTTTTTCGTTCTGTTAATGTTAAAACAACGATAACCCGAAGTTTATCCTTCTTTTTTGTGAGGTGACCTACTACTTTACAGTTTCCAGTTGTGTAATAAAAAAGTTTTCTGCCCATTTTTTCCTGTCCTTTTTCTGGGAAAGACTAAATTTTAGAGTTCAGTAGTCTACAGCACTTTTTTTAATCTTTATCCAAAACTTGTATGGTGTAATTTTTTGTTATATTGTGATATTTACCAAAACTCAAAATCAGAACCGATCCTACATCTTCCAGAAGATATGGTGTAGGCACCAAATATACATAGAGAGCTGTGGAAATAGTGACAGTGCAAGGGTAACTTCTTGGCCATTACTGCTGTTTTATCACAGGACGTACCATGTTTGATTTTCATATTGAAATTTCGCAAATCTCAGACTGTTTCTTTCTAAATATAGATCTGTAGATATTTTAATTTTCAGCTTCATTTTAAATTTCATTAAGCAATGTGATTAGCTTTGGTGGAATCCCTTGATGGAGCAACAAGGTTGCTCTTTTCCTGGGAAACTACTGACCAGCCAGAGGAGAGCTGGAGAGAAGAGCAGAGAGACCACAGATGAAATCAGGCCAGGCAGGACAGAGAGGCACTAACAAGTTGCCAGGCTGTGGCTCACGTAGAAAGATGAGAAACAGCTGAAAGGAAAGGGGAGAGAGACAGGCCCATCAGAGGCAAGGGAATGCTTCATTGGGATGGAGGGGAAGGAGCAGAGCTTGCAGTTACTTGTTAAATGTTCGAATTAACTGCAACAAACTGGAAAGTGAGAACACATCTGTGAGGACAAGTAGGCAAGGGGACAGCCATGAGTAAGTGCTTTTATTTCTACTCTATTGTCCCTAGTCACATTGAGTTTTCTCAATTTAAATAGTATTCTAATTCAGATTCCAGTAGAAGCTGGCTTTTCGTTTAAAAGCATTTTTAGTCTGGGCACATCCACTTTTAAGACAAAGTATGTTGCAAGTACATCTTACTGGATCAAAAAATAACACAACAGTATTATTAGGGAAAATTAAAAACCTTAGGGGAGGTCATAAAATACTGAGACCTTGTCAGCCACAGAACTACAGTCTTCTTTTGGATGGCCTCCCTCTTTGGGGTGTGGCAATATGGTAAAACTTCCAGTAAAAATCACTGGCATCTGTGACTGCAAGTGTGTTCTCATGCACAAGTACAAGAGGAGTCATGCAGCTGCTGGGAAGTGGCAGAGGCTTGAGCCTGTTTCTGCTTGTCTAAAAAGGTGGAAACCAGAGGAAAACATCCTGCATTATGGGCTATGTCTGTAAGCCAATTTTTTTGACTTACGTTTTAAATTTTTTTTAAAGAAATATATAGATACTTTTCAGCTATGAATTACAGTACAAGTGATAAAAATTTGCATTTTCTTTATTCTCTTATTTAATTCTTTATTTAAGGTTGTAATATCTTGAATTATTAAACTGTATACTATGGTTAATAGCAAATTTAATAAAAAAGATATTTTGCTAACTGGGTTTAATAATGCCTAGTTTTCCATTTGTTCACATTCAGTCATGCTTTCAATAAAATCACTTTTCTCATGTCGCCGTGATTTCTTCCACCTTTAGTCTGTTTCTTTCAGATCTCTACAGTACTCTCAACTCTCTCACAGGAGCACATGCTGCTGGACAAGGGTTAGGATTGTGCCATATGATAATTGTGTTGGTTAATACATGCAGGGCAAAGAGGGTAACTATTGAGCCCATGCTGCCATTTTGCCTTATTTTAAAGACAGCAGAGGACTAAAAATTAGGTTTTCATGTTTTCCTTTAGTAAATATTTTTTTCCCAAAAATTCTAGGGATATCTCATCAAGACTGGTCAAATTTGACAGATCAGCAATATGGGTTTGGGTGGAAAGAATTATGGTCTGACAAATAGAATAGTATCCCAGTCACACTAACTTTTTCCTTAGTGTATCAGGATTTAAAGAAAAAAGTTAAAAATAGAGGATTTCTCTCTTCTGTTTGTGACCAATGTCTAATAAGACTTGTATGTCCCAAACAGACATACCTTTCTCTTGTCATGATGTCTGAATAGACTAAGGGAAGGCTCAGCAGTTATTTACTCTGCATCCCAGAGAGCAGCCCTGTGCCAGAACTGTGTATTGATGAATGGCACAAGAGAAAATCTTGAAGAACGGACATGCTTTTATTGTAGCCAGCTGCCAGCTTAAACTATCTTCCTTCCTTCCTTCCTCCCTCCCTCCCTTTCCCCTTCCCTCTTGCTCTCTCTCCCTTTCCTGTAAATTAGTTGTGAAAAATCTTGTAGTCAGGCTCACCCCAGAGAAACTGAAAGGAAGAACAACATCTATTTCCTTCTCTTAGCTCTTACACAGTAAGGAACAATACTGGGAGAAAACAGTGTTTTACCAGTATTTACACCTCTATCATCTTATTATCATTAATGTGATGCCTTCAACTTAATTTTTAGCTCTTCAGGTAATCTACCTCCACTTCTATAATTAACGTTGTCCTATTTCAGTTATTAACCAAACACATCCCTCTCTTAATGAAAAGGTCTGTGACAGTGATGAGAGATGGTCAAGTCTTTCTGTGCATCCTCCCTCCACTCCCTTGCTGTCTCTGGCAGACAATGTGATTTACCCTAAGATAAGAACACCAAGTGGGTGTTACAGGGGGAACTGTCTGGATGCTCACATAATGAACGCGTTCCAGAGCTGGGGGGGCTGTGATGATTGCAGCTGACTGTTGTGCACATCAGTCTGGCAAAGGGTGTAAAATGCTGCTGGGGACTGGGCCAGCTGTGCAAACTGGTCTCCCGAGGTTGCAGGAATCTTATGGGTGTAGTCCCACCCCAGCAGGGACACACTTTTGGATGTGTGAGTAAAAATGCTAAGATCCAGTCAAATACAGAGAGAAAACACTACAGTAACTATGCTGGTGCTTTGTTGCCTTGTAATTGTGTATTTATTCTGCAAGGCCAAAGACTGCAAACCTGTCTGTTTCTAGCTGAACCTGCTCATATTATAACCCTTAAGACCTGCTTATATTATATACTACATTGGCAATATTTAGAGACTGTATTAACAACAAATCTAATCATAATCATCCACATAATCAGGGTCATACTTCTTGTGCCTGACCAAGAATCTTCGCTCTACTACTCTGTCGTAATGTCTTAGAAATGATTTCAAATTGCTCAGAGTTCCACCAGTTTAAAAACACTACTACATATCTCCACCAGAGAGATTTCAGTTCTACTTTGCAAGGTCCTTACACCTCCTTCTCCCGAGCTTAACTGAGCAAAATAAGTACAGAAGACTTAGCTCCCTGCTCAGGCTGACCTGATAAAAGGTTAAATTAATTGACTTGTAGGAGAGTAAATAATTTCCATTTGAGAATAAGAGCTATTTGAAATGGTTCAGAGAACAAATTTTGGCTCAGGCCTCAAGAATACACATGACCGAGGCCCCTGCCATTCCCCTCCCCCAGCTTTTTAGTGAACTCAAAAATTACTTGGCAGAACAGAAAGCTGAAAAAGGCAGGCAGGCAGGCAGAAAGAGAGAGAGCGAGAGAAAGAGAGAGAGAAAGGAAGAAAAGAAAGGAAGAAAGGAAAGGAAGAAAAGAAAGGAAGGAAGGAAGGAAGGAAGGAAGGAAGGAAGGAAGGGAGAAAGAAAGAAAGGGAGAAAAAGAAAGAAAGATATTTGTTTCTCACCTGCTCACAGCAAAGACTTTTAAGTGATGGTACCTAAAGAATAACATTTTGGGGTGCTGTACAGCAATTATCAAAGTTTGATTCACATTTATATATTTGTAATACTTTGTAAACATACATACTTTCTGCTTTGAGCAGTTGAAGTTATAGCAGCCTTCTATTAGAAGAAATTTGATTCAGGCTCTTTTTCTCATATATCCAGGAGCAAAAGAAATGTTTATAGTCCTCTTCTGTGTTCAAAGATTTACTTTGAAGACAAACAGTTAGATGGAGATATAATCATATATTGGAGCAGTTAGGATTTCTGAAGATGGAAGAACAATAGTGCTGTCCATCCATAAGAGTTTGCAGTTTCTGAGGCTCTTTGCTTGATTTCAATTGGAATTCCAATAAAAAAGTATCTTCTCTATAATTTTATATTTTTGACAGATGGTAAATACTATATGACAACTTTGTAGGATATTTCCACAGAGAATCTTACAAAGAAAAAATGAGAAAGCAAAGCAAACTTACCAACCAAAGAACAAAATAATGAGTTATTCTAAATACAAATGAAAAAGAACATCCTTGTCACTGGTTTCACATCATAGAGACTTGGTTGGCATTACTATAGAAAAAACCCTTTTCATTCTGGATCTGAAGTAACCTCAATATAAAAACCTTAAGATTAGCAAAATAAGACTGTAACAAAGAATAAAACTTAATCAGCTATGTTAAGAGTCATGAAAAAATCCAAGAATTTTAAATATGGGAAATCCTTTCATAAGGATTTAAAAAAAAATTCTTTGAACATTCAAATGGCAACTACCACTCAAATACAGCACGTGTACTTGAAGGACTGGGCTTTGTCACAAACTTCAAGTCAAATAATGAAAAAAGTCAAGATGAAGTGTTGTCCTGAAGTAGTTTATACAGCTCAATACCGTGATGAAATTGTTTCATCGTTCAGCAGAACAGCAGCTTATTTCTGGTCATTTAAAAGTTTAACTCTGTGAAGGACTGTTTATCAACAAATTCAAAATTAAGAGGAAAAAATAGACCCAGGGTTTCATTACAAACAGTATCTTCAAGTCTAACACAAAATCAGTTAAAAGTTCAATACCAAAGTAATTCCTTTTGGTAAGTCAAATAAAATGCTGCCCAATTTATGGAGTGAACATTGGTGTAATGTCAACTGGCTTTTTCACTTTACACTTCCAGATGGAAAGAAGAACATTTACATCAGCTGAAGAATTGATTGTGTTATTGTTGTGGTGTTACTTACTACTGTGATATTTCTTTTAGCGCTCAAGAATGAACCTAGAAATACAAAGCTTATGGGGTGGGGCCAAAGCATTGGCAAGACTAGAAACAAGATTTGTTGCAGGCATATACAAACTGTATAACCTTTATTAACATCAGTGCAAACTGAAGGATTTACTCAGTTTTGTAAACTGAGAACTGAATATTGTTTTTTTCATTTCACCATTGAAATGCTGCCAGCACCTTAGACTATCAGTCTATTCCTGTTTTAAGGGTTTAAGGGTTAACTTGAGATCAACACTTGGTGTTCATGCACTTGGCAGTCTTGTGAATAACCCTTTATGTGATTTTATTTACCTTTGAGGTTAATTATTTTTTCCTGAGCTTGTTCCTAAGCAGTTCCGTTCCAACTCTTCTTTTATTTCTTCCTCAAGAAAGAGACTTTGAGAACTTACTCTCCATGAGGATTCAATAAAAGCAGCCTTCCTGTTGCTCTGGTCACCCACACAGCAAAAAGGAAGTTAAACTGTTTGCTGACATATCTCTTATGGCTTGGGTCTGAGCCTTTGCTCTTGAGCCTGCTGCCAAAGTCTGACTTACACAGACAATACTTTGTGGGTGGTGACTTCACTGGGAATCGAGAGCCAAGAATTGGAGAAATGTCCTGTGTGCCATAACTGTGGTGGATAGGAAAGCATTACTGGACCCACACTTTTAAAGTTACAGCAGATGTGCTTATTTTGTGGTAACTATGCAGTGGAAGAAAGCCGTTCTGTGGCCCCTAAACTCCAGTTCAGCTAATCATAAGGAAGGTTAGCAAATGCAGTGTTTTTCTCATGACATTTCATAAACACAGGGTTTCAAAGTGAATGTGGATGGAAAGGCAAATAATCCTTCCATCCCTTGTGATCTGCATATAATTGTGGTTTGCCTGAACTGGCTGAAAGCTTAGTGTAATTATTTGGAGAGATTGGCACTGTTTAGAGAGCTAATGTATCTCCATCAATTCCCTTGCATTCTTTGGAAAATATAAATGAATCTTGATACATTCATTGATAACAGATATGCAAGGTCTATCCTAGATCCAGATGTGGAATTTCTGTTAATATCATTGATACTTTACTACAAGGAATTTTGTTTGCAGTCAGTTCTAAGAAAGCAGAAATGAACACATAAACTGGTGTTTACATAAAAGAAGTGAGTAGAAATTAAAGATGGAAAGATATTGATTGCTGTTTAGGATATCTGATTTATTCCTGCATAGAGCATGTGACATTATGAACAAGAAGGTAAAAGGCACTTTGAAAGCTGAGCACTGATTCCAGGCAGAATAAATCATTCCAGTTTTGTTTGAGTACATTACTGAAAATGGTATTTACTGATTAGTCTTAATTAAAGTCTGGTACTTCACAACTAAAGTCTAGCAGAATCTATTCATCAAACAGTTACGTACATCTATCATTGCCTTGTTCAGACTTTAGTTATTCAGAACCTTCCGTAACATTAAAAAATAAGCAGCAAAAAAATTGTGCTGTTTATTAATTTCATTTTCAACTTTTTGAAATAAGTACATAAGAAAATCCATATTAATCTCTCAAGACTCATATTATGCTTCCACATTTATACGACAGGGGTTTGGGGATTTTTTTATTTGAAAACTTTTTCTGGTTCCTCAGGGCACTAAGAAGTTTCTTAGAGCATGTAGAAACTTAACACCTGTTTATGTACTTAAAATTTACTATTGCAGTTCGTGTGTTTGTTATTAAATCCGGGTCCCATTTCATCAAGGCAAACAAAACTCCAGAAAGTCCTTCTCATGAAGAGCTTGAAACAAGCACACCAAAAGTGCTGGCAGAAAGGAAACACTATTAGAAGCCTGTAACTGATGAAGAAGTAAATCATAAATGAAAAGGATGAACTTTATTAATAATTAAATGATATTTCATCGAAAAGCCTTTTGAAAGAAGGTAGGATAAGGGCTTTAAAATTGCTTGTATGTTAGGGGAGCTGCACATCTTAAGCTCAGAAGTACTCAATTCCAGATTTGCACAATTATTCTTAGGACTGCCAGGCTTCATAAATCTGAGTCTGAAACTGCTGCTTGAACCACTCTAAAAATAACAACAGCAAGAAAGTATTTCCCTGTGAGTTCTTTGTTGCAGAAGAGTGAAATTGGTCAAGAGGAATGCACACACTTGGCACTGGTCAGAATACTTAGCTTCAATAATTTTTTTTAACCACTAAAAAAATGTGGTTTACAGTTACCCTGCGCTTCCTGTTTCACTAATGCTACATGTTTTGGGTTTGTGTGGCAACATTTGGGAAGCAGGGGGGCTACGGGAGTGGCATCTGTGAGAAGCTGCCAAGAGCTTCCCCGGTGTCCAACAGAGCCCATGCCAGTCACAACTCCGAAACTTACTTGCTGTTGGAGAAGGCTTAGCCCATCAGTGATTTTCCTCAAGTCTGTTGTGCCAATGGTGGTGACTGGTGAGTGCTGTCCTGATCCTTTTCTCCACCCATGAGCCTTTTGTTACATCTTCTATCCCCTGCCCAGCTGAGGAAGGGAGTGATGGAGTGGCTTTGATGCACATCTGACATCCAGTCAGGGTCATCCCACCACACCACACCAGAATATGAGCCACAGATAAGAGTCTTCTGACACCTTTTGTATTTTGGTGGCATTAGAGGGGAGTCTGCCATGGAATATTGGATAGAAATACTTTGTAATGAGGACACACTGCATTCACAAGAAGGAAAATTGTTATTCATAGTTTGAAAAATTATTCCATGTCCTCAAAACATCTTGCCTTCGTCATGTAACATATGCGTGTTTCTGATGTGCTTGAAGAGTGATAGCCCACGCTTGTACTGAAAGAAACATTCTAAGAATGAAGGCAAGTATTCTTCCTTTCTAAATATTCCAGAGATTTTGGCTTAGTCAAATGGGATAATTTGTGTCAGAAATAACTATGTAGACACTTTTCTGTCTAGATAGCATTTTTCAGAATATTTTATGAAATGTCTACTTTTCCCCAGAAAACTTTGAAGTGTTTGTTAGTGTAGTTAAAAAGTTATTTCTTATCTTGACAGTTTGAGCAAGAGTAACACTATGACTAGAAATAACACTATAACAACACTAATAAAGTCATTGAGGAGCTGGAGTGTGTCCAGGGAAGGCAAAGAAGCTGCAGAAGGGTCTGGAGCACAAATCTAATGAGGAGCAGCTGAGGGAGCTGGGGATGTTCAGCCTGGAGAAAAGGAGGCTCAGGGGAGACCTTGTTGCTCTCTACAACTACCTGAGGGAGGAGGTTGTGGTGAGGTGGGGGTTGGCCTCTTCTCCCAGGTAACAAGCCATAGGACAAGAGGAAATGGCCTCAAGTTGCACCAAGGGAGGTTTAGGTTGTATATAAGGAAAAAGTTCTTTCACTGAAACAGTGGTCAGGCATTGGAACTGGCTGCCCAGGCAGTGGTGATGCCTCCATTTTAGGAAGTGTTCAAAAAAATGTATGAATATGGCACCTAGACATGTGGTTTAGTGGAAACATGGCAGCTTTGGGTTAATGGTTGGACTCTGTGACTTTGGAGCTTGTTGCCAGCCTTAACAATTCAATGGGTCTGTGATTCTACTCTCATTTTCATTAGCATGCCCATGAGGGGAGAAGATGAATGGAGAAAAAGTGATCAATTTTCTAACTAAATTTTAATTTTGCCATGTAATATTTAGCAAATTATTTTGGTTTTTAATTTATAGAATTAGGGTAAAATCTCACTGAAATATTATTATATCATAGTATTGTATAAACTGAATGCAAATTTTTCTTCTTCCAGTTCCAAGTAAAAAGAAGGTACAAATGAATGACTTTAGCCCATGGTATTAACAAAGATTTTATTTGGGTTTGGGGGATTTTGGTTTTTGTTACTTGTTTTGGGATTTTTGTTTTGTTTTTTCAAAGACCTTGTGAACTGTAAAATTCTTTCTTGAGCAAGCCCAAATAAGGGGAAAGCTTAATTTTTTTTACTATTTCAGCACATGTGTGCTTCTGAATTAGCAGCATAGCTTTGAATCTTGGAGTCTAGCCTGCCTTAACAAAAGAATTGAACAGTTCACTGCTGTGCATTTTTTGTGACTGCTTGCACATTCTTCATCGTTGTAAGAAAATATATTCAAATAAAAATAACCTTAAAAATTTACCAAATTATTTGTTCCAGCTTTTGCACACCAATACTAGCTGTGAGGACTGCATGCTACTGGAACAAAATAAGTAATTATAAAAGAAGGCTAGAAGCTGAAGATAAAAGCATTGTAAAAGAAGCTCAAATGTCAAAGGCAAGATTATTGTACTATGCTTTGATTCCCTGGATTTACAAGAGATGCATATGTCTAATTCATTCCTGCACTCAGTCCTTGATTCATGCACATTTGGAATGGAGTTATTTTGAAAAAGAAACTTATTTTCTATTCAGTAAGTATGAAGAGCTTTGTGAAATTGTACTCTAAACTTTTACAAGGATGCAGAGACCTGTTGTGTTTCTTGTACACTGGGTAGGGGACAGGTTATAATCTCTGTTGTAGCAGACATTCAAATTATATTTGCTAAATGAGAAATGATAGATAGACTTGGAATAAATTAGAAAGCTTTGGAAAACAGTTAACATTTGATGCAATAAAAAAGAGGGAGCAGAGACACAAAAGGTAAAATATAGTCAAAGCAATGGTCAGAAGAATCCTTCCAGCAGCTGCTTTTGAGGCACATCAGCCTAAAAACCTTGTAGTCATCCAAGTAAGGAGAGTCAATGCTACAGTAACTGAGATGCATGATGAAGACAACTTCAGCAAAAACTTTTGTTAAATGTGAAAGGTAAGAAAACAACTTAAAATGAAAAATCAGGAAAGAGTGTGCAAGGTGCAGATGCAACTTGCCTGTAGATATCAGGGGAAGCTCAGAGTGTAGAATTGCAGAGTTGCTCAGGATGATCAAAGAAAAGGTTTTCTGGAGGACTTTTTCACAAGACTTAAATTCAAATGACATTGACCTTGTAGGAGGTATAAGACTGCATAGAGGAAGCTGATTAGTGTTTCACCATATTTTTCATATACACAGTGGTTCTACCATATAAAACATATAATAGAAATAAAATACTATAAGGTCCATTGTTGTTGTCCCACTGTGAGACCTATTAAAATCTTATTTTGGCCCTTCTGTCTGATATATTTCAATGACAATAGAAACAAATACATAATTAATAAAGCTAAGAAAGAGTAATTTGATAATATATCAACTTCTATATTACATTTAAATGCTCAGTTATGTTGCATAGCCCCATCCTGAAATGTGGTTTCTATAATAGTATGGTTTCTGTAGATCAGAATAAAGCATCGGATATATCAACAAGTTCTCCCTTTAGAGTGACTTGTATCTCACTGTCTGTAGTTAACAGTGTACTGAAAAGAGTTTTAAAGGCACAAGGTAATAGAAAGATAACTTTAGAAGCATTATATGTATATAGATTTATAGATATGAAAGCTAAATGAATACTTACTATACTGGTATAATTAAGTATACGTTATTGGCTACACGGCTGTATGTTCATTTTTAGCTTTTGTCTGCTATCTTATGATCCATCAGAAAAAAATTCTCTGCTATTTCCATTAAGTAAAACGTTCTCAGTCTGTGGCTTTTTTGCTTATCTTATTACAAAAAACTAAACAAACAAAGAAAAAAAAACCCCTAATGATAAGCTTTACTGATAGTGTAATAGAAGCTGTGACAAATGGAGAAAAAGTTGATATCTATTAAAACACTGGAACTATAACAATGAGTAACTGCTGTGTAGCCCCTCAAAATGTATTCTGCCAAATCATTTCACTGTCAACTCTAGAAGCAAAAGAGACAGGAAGGTAATCTTCATGAATTTCTATGATTATGTAAACACAATATTTTTCACACACTAAAATATTAACAAGTTTTAAGAGATCTTTCTTCCATTTTCCAAAGTCCCCCCAAAAAGTTCACATTAATAAAATACTGATTTACAGAAAATTGAAGGAAATAAAAGCTTTTTTTACCAGTTATTGAAGTCCATTAATAACTCCTTCTTTTTTTTACAGACTACAATACACATCAAACCATACACTTTAATTTACCTGATAAAAATCAGTTGATTAGAAAAGAGTACTTTAAATCTGAAACTGAAATTACCAGAGGAGAAAAAATTATTTGTAAACTGAAATTCTGCTCTGTAAAAGGCAAGGATTGGAATATTCAGCACTATGCAGCACTACTTAAAAATGTTTTGTTCAGTTCCCTGTCATGCAAAGCTGCACTATCAGTACCTTGCATAGGAAACTCAAGCATGCAAGGACTGCCCCACAGAGGCTCCATTTAACTGTAGGTAGTCACCTTGTTAGCTCCATTCTGTAATCTAAGCAAATTCTTTTTCTTTGCACAGCTTTTGCCACTAAATGCAGTTGAGCAGGCATTTCATCAGTGGAAAATACAAGAGTTAATAAGGATGAATGCCAAAAGGATTGAAGTACAAAATTGGAAAGTTTTAAGTGGAAACAAGGAAACTCATGAAGCAATAAAAATAATTTTCTAATATACTGAGTTAATGACCTAGAGCTAAAGAACATTTAATGTTAGAATTTAGACAATCCTTACTATAAAATGCCAGCTAACACTGACATGAAAGAACCCATTGTCACATATTGTTGGTTCCAGTACTGTTTTCTTTGCTAACTAGGGCATTTGCTGAGGGTTAGCCTGGTTGCAATGCATGTGTTTATACACAGATGATACCTGAAATCCATCCAAGGAATTTATACAGCTGCTAAGGTGCCCTAAGTATATACAGAGCTAGAGATAAAAATGGAGAAGCCAGTTTAGGCTTGTTGACAATTCTTTCTCTCTGAACACAGAGAGAATCACCACGGTTTTGGCTTTCATGTGGCTGCTTAGACAGTGAGTTTAGTTAGCACGATTTAGTTCAGCACAGTTAAGAAGCCATATGATAATTTATCTGGTCTGCTGATACAAAAGCACACATACTGCAAATAAAATATCACACATCATGGTCGATTAGTTTTCTCCTCCTCAAGGAAACAATTTTTGGTGGGTTGACTCTGGGTGGATGCCACGTGCCACCAAAGCCATTTTATCTGTCCCCTCTCCAACTGGACAGGAGACAGAAAATATAACAAAAGGTTTGTGGGTTGAGAGAAGGGCAGGGAGAGATCATTCATAGTTAGTGTCATGGGCAAAACAGACTTAACTTAAAAACACTTTCCCCTCCACTTCTCCGTTCTTCTTGGGTTCCTCCTCCTCCCTCTGCACTGACACAGGGACATGGGGAATGGGGCTTGCAGTCAGTTCATCACTGTTGTTTCTGACACTGCACAGGGAAAGGTTTTTCCATGCTCTAATGTGGGATCCCTATCATGCTGCTGAAACAGTTCTCCATGAACTTCTTTGCTGTGGGTCCTTTCCATATACTACAGCTCATTGCAAACTGCTCCAACCCAGGTCTCTTTCCAATGGGTGCAATCTTTCAGGCACAGCCTGCTCCAACATGGGTCCCCCACGGGTGCACAAGTCCTACAGGGAAGCCTGCTTCAGCATGGCTCCTCTCTCCATGGGACAGCAGGTCCCTTCCAGGACCTTGCTCCAGCAAGCTTCAGGCCTCTACCTGCTTTGGTGGGTGTCTCCTTCATGGGCTGCAGGTGAATCTCTGCACCACTGTAGTTCTTTCATGGGCTGCAGGGGAACCTCATCTCTGGCACCTGGAGTGCCTCTTCTCCCTTCTTCTGCACTGATCTGGGGACTGCAGAATTATTCCTCTAAAATAATTTCATTCCTCTCTTCTCTGAGTGCAATTACATTCATGCAACACATTTTTTTTCCATCTTAAATATGTTATCACAGAGGAGTTACTACCTTTTCAGATTGGCTTGGTCTTGGCCAGCAGTTGGTCTGTGATGGACCCAGCAGGCATTGGCTATTGCCTGCAGCGGCTTCTCACAGAAGCCACCCCTGTAGCCCTGCCTCCTGCTACCAAAACCTGGTCAGGCAAACCCAATATACAATTAATTTAAATCCAAACCTTTTTCACCTCCATCATTTAAAATCAAACAAACAAAATCTCAACCTGCTGCAATTTATTGAATTTTGAAGCCTAGCTTGATGACTGAGTGTGGGTAGGACTACAGAGATGGTTTCTGCAAAAAGCTTCATGTTCAGCAAAGCCAATGCCAGCTGGCTGCAAGATGGACCCAACCCTGGCTACGGCCAAGCTCATAAGTGATGGTGGCAGCACCTGTGATGAACTTACCACAACAGTCGTTCTCCATCCCCCTGCACTGCTGGAAGGGTAGAGATGAAGAAAGTGAGGAATCACAGAATCAGTTAGGTTGGAAAAGGTCTCTGAGATCACTGAGCTCCATCTATGACTGAACACCACTTTGTCTACTAGACCATGGCACTAAGTGCTACATTCAGTCTTTCCTTAAACACCTCCAGGGATGGTGACTCCACCACCTCCCCTGGCAGCACATTCCAATACGTAATCACCCTTTCTGAGAAGAATTTTTTCCTCATGTCCAACCTAAACTGCTTCTGGTGCAGCTTAAGACTATGTCCTTTTGTCCTATTGCTAGCTATCATGGAGTGAAGTTGAGTCTGGCAAGAAGGGAGGGATAGGGGGAAGGTACTTTAAAATTTAGTTTTATTTCTCATTATCCTTCTCTGATCTGATTGGTAATAAATTATATTAATTTCCCCAAGCTCAGTCTGGTTTGCCTGTGATAGTAATTGATCAGTGACCTCTCTCTGTCCTTCTCCCAATGTACAAACTTTTCATTATATTTCCTCTTGCCTGTCCAGCTGAGGAGGGGAGTGATAGAGTGGCTTTGGTAGGGATCCAGCATCCACCCAGGGTCAGACCACCACAGAGGTTTATTCCTGAAGTAACTCTGGTGTTGACATGCATACTGTAACTCTTCCATTGGCCATATTAACTTGACGTATATTAAAGGTTATTTCGAAGTTCATATGTCTTACAATCCAGTGCATAATTTTAAATGAAAAATATTTCCATACAGTGAAAATATGACTTTCTTATTTTAGCTTAAAGTCATGTGTACTTTTTTCCTAAAGGACATACAAGAGTCTGTGTGGAAATAGCACAGTTACTACTTCCCACTTAGAGATACAGCCTAGTGGCTGATTAGAGCAATAGCAAACATGAAAGATCCTTCCAAGCATTGAGAAAAATCCTCTATGTTTGTATGTGCGTTTAAAATTAAAATGCATGGAGCTTTTCAGATCAGTCAACACTGCAAAAGCTGGAAAGAAAAGTTCAAAAGTTCTTAATTTAGTAGAATTTTCTGCTTTTGGGAAATCCCTTAGCCACCTAGCAACAGCACAAAGGGTATAATTCTTGGAGACTTAAGTTCACACTGACTGAACAAGAGGGAAAATTGCAAACGTGCAAGATAGCTTGAGGACATTGTGTCACCAGTGGGTCAGACTGAGTAGGCCACATACCAGGATGTGGTTAGTACAGAATGCAAGATATATGTCTTTTCTACACAAGTTATACAATAACACAGATTCTCAAATACAGACGTCCACCATCCTCATCTTTCCTGCCATCAGCAGAGACTTATCTGCATTACAGTATTTCTCACTGTAGTCATAATTCAAGACTCCTATTGACATGCTTCATGATATATATGTTTTCCCAAAGTCTCCTTTACAATACAATTTGTATTGTAGCAGCCTCCAAGTGAGTCCTACAGAGAGGGCTTCAGTGGTGAGCTAACTGTCATTCAATTAAGTCTTGAGGTGCAAACATGCAGGTATAATCTTAGGGAATGAGAATACTGGTTTTTACACCAAGTGCTGTCTCTTACTTTCTTTTAAATCCAAGAAGACTGAATCTGGAAGAAGACTGTTACTCAAGCTAAGTAAGGCAATCTGAACTCAGACTGTGTAAATTATCGTTTGATTTAATATAATCAAAAAATATAGGGTAATTTAAGTGCCAATAAATAGATATACTTAAAGACGTTTTTTAATTTCTGTGAACAAAAGACAGCCATATGAATGTGAAGAAGATATGGCTGCAGCATCTTCACAATGCTTGTGTTTATACTTCCTCAGTTGTTCGCTTTTTTTTCTCTTTTGAAAACATTTTAGAGCTATTCTTTCCTGTTTAGAACAAAACAGAATAAAAAAAATGTGGTGGTATAAAGCTTTTTATGTATGTTTCCTACTCTTGAGCATCTGGTATTAGTAGGAGTAACTCTTCAGGGAACCCTCCATACCTTGGCAAACATCCAACATCCAACATTAATTAACATTCTCCCATATAAAAATCTCTCATATTATCACTCAAAAGCATCCTCTCCTACACATACACTTCTCAGATCCTAAGCTTTGCCTTATTGTAGACAAATCCATCTCCTGAATTTTAATTGTAATAATTATTATAGTTTTGTATAAGTCATTCTGAGGTAAAGGTGCACTGCATTTAGTAATAATACAAATCCAGCAGTGGTTTCCTACACCTTGTAGTTACCTCATTTCACTTTGAATCTTTTTAAAGAGTGAAATGAAAATCAAAAGAGAAATACAGGATATTTATCAGAGAAGTTGAATGCTTTCAGCATCTTAAGCATTGCTAATCCCACTGGGGAGAAATTTTTTCACTTCATCATTCTCATATGTCCAAGTAATTTTCACTGTATCTACTAAATTATACCCTTCTCAATAAGATTATAGTATCTTCATAGAAAAACATCAATTATTTTGTTCAGACACAAAATATAATTCTCCATCTGATCTTGAGAGTTGCAATGATGTTGATAAAGTACTAAAAGTGCCTTTTACAATGAATTACACAGCTACTTTTATTCCCAAAGCTGTGTTAACGCCTCTCAACTCCGAAATTTTGCAAGAAAAGGTTGTACAAACTGTTCATCAAGCTCTTCAATTTAGAAATTATCCCAGAAATTCCTTACTGATTTTCCGTACAGGTAAAAATCTCCCCACTCAGCCAACAAATCATTAAGAGACATTTTGAAAATACCCAGTGAACAGTTTGCTTTCCAGAAAGACCAGTAGGCTGTATGTAAAATAAGCCCTTCTATTATGAGTGCTCTTCAGATTCTAGCAATGGGTCATTCAAGAGAGACTTTTTCCATTTGTCACAGTAATAGTTCACCTCAGGAAAACAGAGAAAATCTATAAGCTACATAGTTTGCTTCCAATTTTAAAGATATACTGATCTTTTATTTTCTGTACAAAAAGAGATCAAAACTCAAGAGTAAAATGAGAAAGTCTGATTTATATTTGAATCAAGTGCTATGGAAATCTAAAAAACATGATCAGAAACATTTGTTGTAAAACCAAGCTTTGGGTCTGCTCAGTCATATTTGTTTAATTGACTATATCATCTGGCTTTCAATTACAGTCAATTAGCATTTACCAAGAGACGACCTTATTTTAGTTTTATTATTTAAAAAAAGAAAAAAAAAGCAAAAGTCAGATTCCCTCAGGAGTCTTTAGATTCAGCAATCAACTGATTCAGACCACTCCCAAGAGAACTTCACAGGTATTGCTACCTCATTGGAGAAGGTGGCAAATTGCTCTGTGTGTTCAATTAGGTTTGACCAAGACAAATGTCACTTGGGTTTTTTCATCATTTCTAGGAGTTGTAAACTGCATGAAGCAGTTGGCTTCAGTGTGATAAAGAGCTGACCTCAGGATTATACTATTATCTTCAAAGAGGAAGAAGAAGAGCGAAACTTGAAGTAAACTACTTCTAAATGCATAAAAATAGCCAGTGTATCCATTTGTAATTAAATAATTGATAATTTGCTCAATGGCAATGTTCTTACTACATAAAACTGATTTGGCCAAATGTATTTACTTTGAAATCATTTGATGCAAGTGGGCAAAATCTAAAAAATAAAATAAAAATCCAACTTATTAGACAGATTTGACATATTTTTTCTATATGTAAGAACAGTATTACCTAAATTCTGATATATATGAAGGATTCAGTGGATTTTAGAATTTTTTCCCCAGGTTTATTTTTTGTTGTGAAATGATCACTGAACATCCTGTGAGTAGGCAGTCAGCATCAAACGCAAAAGCTATTTCATTCCAACTATTACAAAACAGACCAAATGCTAAGATTTATGAATCTAAGTTTCTGTCGCATTGCACCATAATCTCTATGGGATTTCCCTTTGGAAATGGCTTTGAAGTTAGAAACATGAAAAACCAAAATGCAACAGTACTGTTGCATTAGGCACCTTGATTTTATGAAACCTTTCTGAATAAGAAAAGATAAAGAATAAACAAAAAATAATCTATGAAGTAGAAATTTTAGGAAAGAGTTTGCTCTAAGCAAATCCTTAAAGTACATTTTCATCAATTTATTGTGTTTTCCTTTCAGGGCAAATTGAGTCTAATTTATTCTGGAGAACAGACATGTTAACTTGTCCTCCCATCCTCAATTTTACCCAACTCCGGCAACCTGAATTTGTTATTTTATTTGTCTACATCACTTTTCAGATGGCACTTGGGTAATGGAAAGACATGAAAAAAAAATCTTTTCTATGGTAGCTGTGCATGTTTGTATATATGTCTTTGTTTCCCAGAAGCATACCATTTGTTGCAATGTCTTCTCTTTCTGACTACTCATCTCAGCTTTTGTTTTTATTCATGGCTACACCCTTGTTTCATTCCTCCTCTATGTACGATTGGTTTTCATGACTATAACCTTCTTGGGTAGGTATATAGGCATGATACAGCTTTATCAATTTACCTATTTCAACTTGTTCAATAAATCTAAAAGCAAATTATTAGGAAAGAAGTGAAATCGGTACCAATTTATTTGCTTTGTTTCTTTGAATTTGCTTTGTTTGAAGTTAATAAGCTACTGTGATTCAGCAGCTACTGTGTCAGCAATCCTCCCTCTAGCTAAAGTGGGAATTTCTGAGAGCAGCAGGACAGCTGAAATGGAAACTGCCATCTTCTCCCATTATAAACTCACTGTGCTTCTGAATTGGGTGTTTCTATCCTGTCAGTCTCTCGGCTTTGCATTTCCATCAAATCACAGTCTAGAGGTTTCCAAGCACTTTATTTTCTAAGTCTGGAATACTATTTTCACTCCATTTTCTTGACATTCTGTGTGGTATCAGAACAATTCCCCCACTTTTAGTTTTTAAAGATAATGCCCACCATCAGTCCTCAAAAATCCAGTAAAACAGTACAGGTAAGAGTACATCCAAAGTCAAACATGTTTAGAAAGAAACCAAACAACTACATTTCTCACTGGAAGATATTGTCCAGTGAGGATGTAGAATTTCCCTCCTTTGCCACATATGAAAAATGAAAATTCTCTAATGAAAAGATACCAAACAGTCTACTGAGGCATGGTTTAAAGCAGCATGCCACTTTCCTTCTCCAATATTTATTGTGCTTACCAGAAGTTTGTACTTTGAACACAAAATCAGACTCTGAAAAAATGTCTCAGCTACCAAAAATGTTTGGGTTTTTTTTGTGGAATACTGTTTACTATTTTACCACTGAGGATAAAATACTTTGTTTGCAATTTCAAATAGAAATTTTTTTTATAATAATGAGTTCATTTTAAAAAATGAGAGGGAAAGAAGAAAAAGATAGAGAACCAAAAGCAAAAATTCCCCTCCTCTGAATGAATTACTACCCTGTAAAGTCAATTATTTTTCTTAAACATAAAAGGGAAAGTAATCTTCACTTTTATGAAATAAAGGAAGCAAACAATTAAGTTTCTATATTTTAGGCCAAATCAGCATTTAGATACACAACTACAAACATAACCTTAATTAATTATCTGTGTATAATGAATCTTTGCAATTCTAATCTCCATAGCTCAGTTAGCTAGATGGTGAAATCAGTTGATTTAAAAACTGTTTAAAGAAGATGTATTTCTTATTTTTAATATGATTGTTTAATTACAGGCCAGTGAACATAATTAGTTTTGTTTTGCTAAAGGATGGAACCTTCTCATGGTTCAGACATTAATAAAACCACTCTCATTATACTCTTTATGGCTAGTCAGTGTAACTGCTCTGAAATTAGATGTATTACACTGCAAATATTTGTATAAAATAAAAGTCAAGCATTGTATTATNCATTTACTGATTTGACAATGATTTGATATGTATTATAGGTGAAGTTTAGCACATTTTAATGTGCATGTTTTGTATTATTCTTGTCCAGCTGGATGAGAAGGAAAATTGTGTATTAACAGTCTAATAAAATATTTTCTTCTCTTTGTTTGTTCCTTTTTCCATACTAGTACAGTCTTTGAGGCCTCACCATTCCGCTTCAGTGTGTTACAAACATGTTTTTCCCAGCTTACTTGTTCTCCTTGAGATTTCTCTCTCATGTTTCCAGAGGTCTGTGGTCTCACTTTAAAACAAACATGAAAAACCACTGGACAAACAGTTGGGGAAAGCATATATATAATCAAAGGAATGATTTTGAAATCAGAGGATTGAAATTGCAAAAAAGTCTAGTCATTATTGCTCAAATTATTGTGATTTGCATGTGCAATCACAATAGCTGATTGCCATTACCAGACTCTTGGCTGCCCATTGACTACAGAAGAACCTCAATCAGGACAAGTAGGAGTCACATTTTGTGAAGTAAGAGTGGCCATAGAATTTCAGACTAAAGTTTCGTCTAGTCTGGCAGACAAAGAAAATACCCATAAAATATAAAGAATAAGATAAACATGTTTGATGTACACCCCAAGAACCCATCTGACCAAATGGGATAAGTAAATGCAAGTGGCTTTCCAACCTAACCCAAAAATTCAAATACTATAAGGACCAGGACGGCCATCAAGCTGTTTTATTCAAGTAGGAAGCTAACCATCATCCACAAAGCAGCACCCCATTTACTCACAAACTCTCACAGAGAACATCCACCAGTATATCAATAGTCATATTCTCAAATACCTCTCACTGATATTAGTGCAATCATTATGCATCAGCTAAGAGTTCTACTCAGTAGCAAGAACAGAATTTAAAACAATCTGATAAACCAACTCTGTTACCCACTCCTATATATACTGAAACTTTATCTAGACTTGTATCCACTGTTCCATTTTTCACCTGGTCTACAGATATCTCTTCACAGATGGATGCCAGAGCTCACCTTCTGCCTGCTACTGATCCTTCTTATTCACATAGTACTGAAAGAAAGCCCCAATCCCCCCCACCCCGGAAATGAAAACTGGTATACTTCTACAATTTTTATTTTTTTAGGTACATCCTTACTCTTTTCTTTCTTTTTATTACTTTGATATGTGAAATTAAAAAAAAATAAAATGTGTAGTTTATCTCTCTTGTTATTATATGTATGAGTAATTCCTTCAAAATATTATAATGGTATTGATATCAGACTGTTGATCTGGCTGTCTGTTTTCCTCTCCATTTACAGTTCTCCAGCCACTTCCCTTGCTGGTAGAGTTTTCAGGAAGATTTTCACTGTTGTAACATGCGTTGCTTTCCAGGTATTCTTGAACAGAGAAGACCTATTTCCCCAACACAAGCACAAGCAGCTCTTGGAGTTATGTTAGCCCATCAGTTAGGTCACTTTCATTTCTGTGTCTTTTCTCTGATTGCCTATGCATTGAGTCAGAATTAAATATCATGTTTTTTACTGAATGCTTAGGAAAAGTACCCTATTCACCAGTTTAATTTACTATTTTTTTCCAACTGTCTTTTATTTCTGTATATAAAGGAGACTTGCCAATTTTGTTTCCTTTCTCTTGCAAGTCTGAACTTAAATTTGAATCTTATAATTCTCTTTTATACTTAAAATCTCAATTACTCCTGCAGTGTTTTGTCCCTAGAAGCAATTTTCTTTTTGATAAAAGATTTAATCTACAAATTGCAAACTTCCTATTCCAAATCCCTTTATTTTCTGCTAATTTTCATTCTATTTCATCTGCCCTATTTCTCTGTGGTTTTTGTCCCATTTTTCTCTTTATGTGTTCCAAGAAGTTTTGAAACAACCACCTTAATGAAATTCCAAGCTTCTTGCAGAGACCATTCTCTGTTCTATAATAAAGGAGATTCTTTGGGAAATCTGTGGGTAATTAACAGTGTTTTCTGATAGCCAAATCAAAGTACCCTATATAAAAGTGCCTATATTTTCTGAATATGTTATTTATCACATTTGTTCAATGAGTAAAGGATAAACACATCTTGAAAGACAAAGAAGGCTTATTAATGTGCATTTCCTAGCAACTAGGAAACAAACCTTAATGTCTAGTCTTGACTAAGATAGATACACTGACAAAACAGCGACTTTATTAATTTGGCAAACTCTTTGGCAAGATCCACTGAAGCATATGAAGGACAAAAGCAAGATAACGCATACCATTGCTTTCTTTGCATTTTGAAAAGTCTCCTGTAATTTCCCAATGGGAAAGACAGTGATATCTTGTGTAAATGAAGCCCTTCAGCTAGCCTGAGACACTTTCTAATGACTTGTACATTCCACATCCAAACTGCATACATTATTTCTTTTTCAACATAGAGTATTTCTAGAAAAAAAATGCAAGCATATGTATAATCCTGTTTTTGGAATAAGTGGAAAACCACTACTTTCTTTTTCCATACCAAAAAGGTGAAGATTATATGTCCTGCTGTAAAATGTTCTCTGAGGTACAAAACATCAGCTGCATATAAGGCACAGAAGAATGCATTGTTAAATTTTGATGTGAAACATGAGACAGGAGACACTGTCAGGACAGCAGGTTGTCTCATGTGATGACATATGAAAGTTACAGGAAATTTTATCTGATAAATAATATCCTTCTCAAAATGGTTTAACTCACCATTTAGCTCACCATAAATAGAAATAGTGTAGACACAGAGAGACTTTAAAAAATACATTTCTATTGAATGTCACTTCAGTCCCTGGGGAGCAAACCATCTCATGCAACAGCATATTTATCTAACCTCAAGCACTAGTCAATTGCCAATGAAACTTACTGGCATAATGGAATGTCATCTTTGATGATGCATCTTCCTCCATTTTTGCAGTATTCTTCAGGACAAACTGCAAACATAAAAGTGAAAATTATAATTTCCCTCTCTTTGTTATTCTGTTTGCCATTGTATGATTTTCAAAATGGCAGAATATTCACACTTGTAATTTTGGTGCTTAACACTTCCAATAGGTGTTGTTTCAGACCTGATCTTGGTGATGCAAATGTAAAGGCATTTGCATTATAAACAATAGAGCTTTCTTGAGCTTGTAGAAATCCTGAGGCTTCACTTGAACAGGCTTCAAATTTTTCCCAAGTCAGATTTTCACCTGTCTCCAGAATTTTCCCACTTAATCTATTTTCAAACAATAGGAATATATAAAATAAGATCCAAAAGAACTGAACTAATATTTAATTAGTACCCTAGTCTACCTTATTAATAATAGATTTTTATATAGGGGTGATGAACAGACATTTCTGTATGAGCAACCCTTTTATTAAAGACGTTCAGAATTTTAACTCTCAGAATCACATTCTTACAGGAACTAGAGAAATCAGGCTTTAAAAAAGTAAATGTGTTTTGGTAGTCACTGATATCCTGTTAAAAACTCTTGATGTCCCTTAACTTGGATTTTGACATCAACACGTCATTTTACTGAAGCTTAGCTTTACATTGTTTTAGCAAGAAAAGACTCAAAATCAAAATAGAATCTCCTCAATCTTTATCAAGAAAATAACTGATAAAATGCAAATTAGACCTAGAGAGTTTTGGATATATACTAATTGTTTATTGAGGCATATAACAGCGCTATTCAGTGTGGACACATCCAGTTTTAGGAATAAGTTTTGAAAATTAAATTACTTACTTAAAAGATCTGTTTTCTGATAAAATAGTGGAAGATTTGTAATTTATTCTCATGCAAATCTATTAGCTTATGTTCTATATTCTTCTACATTGAAGTAATTTCTGAATATGTTCCTTTAAATTTAAAACAGTTTTTATAAACCAAGTTTACCAAGTATGAATTATTTCTGCGTTGTAAAATCAGGAATTTTTTAATGTTAAAGTTGATTTTTATTCTCACATGAGCAACCTGGTCTAGTGGAAGGCGTCCCTGTCCAAGTCAAGGTGGTTGGAATGAAATGATCTTTAAGGTCCCTTCCAATCCAAATCAGTTTATGGTTCTGATACATAGTGAACACAATACTTAGGGGCAAGTTTCACTCCCAAAGAAACTAGTGGATGCCTCCTTCCAATAAGTGTTGGGAAAACTTACTTTGTGAATAAAAATTTAACATATTATAATGACTTATATTATTGCAGTAAGTATGATACATTGTGAAGTTTATCACATAACTCATAAAAATTGTAAAAACAGAGAGTTAAATTCTCAGCTAATGCATTTTCAGCAAACCCAGCGGAGTACTGTGAACATAAAACTGGCCCAGAGTTTGCAGTTGTCTTGGGGAAGAGCTGCAAGAACTTTGTGCCATTGAATGGGATGCTTTGAATGTAGATTCCATTTTTTTTTATATCATTATCTATGTAGGTTTTTTTAATTTTGTAAATAAAAAGAGTGTGTTATTGTCCACCTATCTTTCCCCACCATTTAACTGTTGCAAACTAGACCTGAATGTTGTGGGAAAAACAAATGCTTTTTGGTTTGTTTTCCAACCTGGACTTGCAATACATGAGAAAAAAAAAGTCCGAACAATCCTATTAACTCAAAAATGTGGGTTAACTTAAGTGGATTACTCAACTGGCAAAAATCAAAGGAGTGCATAGTAGTATAGAATAAAGGGTTGTTAATTTTGTTTTTTTTTTTTTAACAATGTTTTCATACCTTAAGAAATACTCCTTGTGAAGACATTTAATAAGCATATTATTTTTCTCACTTTTTCATCTGTCATATTTTCATCAGGAACCTCAGGCCTGATATAATTTGATAAAGTTTTACCAGAGGAAACTCAGTCAAGTTTGAGGACTGCCTAAAGATTCAGTAGAAAATAACTGTACTTTCTCTGTTTCAAATGATATTTTCATGAAAAACTAAGTACCTGAACAGCTGGACTCATCAAGGCTGAAGTCAATGCAGTCTGCAATTCCATCACAGCGCTGGGAGACAGCTATACATTGATTAGTTGATGCACATAACAAAGAGCCATTGAAACAATCTTTAATGGCTGAAACAAAAAGTAACATGGTGGTTATTATCAGCTGTATTTTTTTTCACTGTTAAAAAACTAGCAGAAAAAAGTTGATTCAGACTGTAGGCCATAAACTTGCATCTGTGTGACCTCTACAAGCTTTCATCTTCAAAGGCATTCAACTTTACTATTGAGTTGCTAAATAAGTAAACAAATACAGAGCACAGATGGTGCAGAAACTGAATTTTCCCATGTAATATTTGTGAAAAAGAGGAGGGTATATTAACTTAAAATGTTGAAAGCATACACTGGAAAATCCTGAAGACAACCCATAAAAAGATATCACAAAACATGATCGATTTTCATTCACAAATAGTGTTTGGGTCTGTAGAAAAGTAGTATGTACATCCCATTGGTGCTAATATGTTTGTTCTACACTCTAATTGTGTGATCAGGAAAAAAAAAAAATTGGATTAAATAGGTGAGATAATGTTCCCTTCACTAAAACTGACAGCAAGAAGAGGGTCAGCTGAGTAAAACACCTAAAACTGGAAAATAGTTCCAGGATTTTCTTGTTAATGCAACAAATAATAAAATCCATCACATTAGTGTGTATAAAACAGTGTTAGCATAACACTGTACAACCTAACTGCTGTGTGAACCTTACGGGAAATTCTGTCTGCATAAATCTCTTAAGTCAAGAAGAAAAGCATTTCTGTGGCAGAAACTGTGGTTTTAGTAGAGATCTGACATACTTTTTGTGTGTTTGCTCTTCTTTGCCCTGGTTTTCTTCTGAGCTTTATGCTTAATCTCTGCAAGATGCATTTTGACAACTGGTCTTTATCCCAGATGAAAACTTTCCCTGATGAATTCCTGAATTCAGAATCCCAAATATATTTGACCATCTATTGTGAAACTTAAATGACTGAAACTACTATGGGACATAAAGTGGAAGGTGTTAGTAAGCATTGAACTGAAGTTTTCTGAAATCACCAGTTAGATTTGATCTGCACCAAGCAAATACAAAAATAAATTTCAATCTAAAATCTAAAAATTATTTTAAAAACACTCTTAATCTGTGCTACTATTACAGTACACGTAGGCTGGAGTTACTAGCACAACAATCAATTTTACAGATTATACATAAATTTCAATAAAATTAATAAATTTTTTGAGATATTTCCTTTTTCTCTCTGACCTTTCTCTGCTGACAAACTTCTATGGCTTTTCACATGGTCAAAGTAGAAAGCTAGAGATTAAATGCTGTACTCTCATGGCATACACAATTTGATCTGAGCACCAGTTGTGACAGTGATCAGCTTTCCTCTGAGTGCATTCCAAACTAGCACTAACCACTTTCTTTTTACTTTGCCTGCAACCAACATCTTCTTCAGAGAAGACACATGAATTGCTGCTTCTGTATTTCTATCTTATACTGTCAATACTTACATGNTATACTGTCAATACTTACATGTTTCTATACTATAAACTGAATTTTGAAGTAACAATGTGATTACAGGCTTGACTAAGTTTCCACCCCACTGAGAACTCCAAAGGTGTGCAACATATATTAAGAAATTGTGTTCTTTGAATAGACCAGGCATTAATTTCTGCTCAATCCCTGGGCATTGTTTAGAAGTAAAAGCAATAAAATCAACAGACACCCACCCCCCCCCCCCCAAATCCAAACCAAATAAAAAAAAAAAACAAACACAAAAAATCCCAACAACGTCAACCAAACAAAAAAAAAAATAACCCAATATTTCAATTCTTTGGGGAATACTGATAATTATGGAAATCTTCTGGCTTTCAGATTTTGAGATTCTACATTAGCTGTTGTCATGTGGAGTTGGGATGTGCACATAGTAAGACACAGCATAGAGGTCTCAGATAGAGGACAGACAGAAGTGGAAAAAAAGTCAGATGAAGTTAATGATGAGAAGTTTACTTGAAGGAAGGAACACATAAAATTTCTACATTCCTTTCATGTACGTAGAATTTAAGGTAAGATATATCTCCAAAATTATGTCTTTTGTCAACAAAACCAGAGAGCTCACTTCTAAGCAAAAGACATGCACAAATAGTCTGACAAATCCATGCCCGTTTGGTACACTAATTTGCTAAATTAAATGGCTTGTGCAGTGGCCTGCATTTATATTCAGTAGTTTTGATACAAAATCTTTAAGAAATCAAATTCCTAATCCACTGGAAACAGATATTCTACCATTACTTTTTTTTTCTATGCAGCTAATTGTTTTGAAATTTCTGGAATGAAACATTTGGCCTGAGTTCATATACCAATGATATTTTGAAATGGGCAGACACTCAGTTTTGTGTATCTGAAACTCCACAGTATCTCATTGCAGTTACAGTTCAAAGCCTGTTGTCCTTGTATTCTGTTTGTGAGCCCTTTTCCTTGCTTGGGGCAGAGATTGCTGCTACTGTATGAACAGGCTTGACTTCAAAATCCTTGAAAGGTCAGAACTACCTTGAACGGTATTGAATTATAGAACTGCAAAAGTCTATCTGTCATATTGCAATCAGAGAACACAGAGGCAATGCAAATACAGCTGACTGATCTATGGAAAAAATGTGGAAATGCTTGCAGTTATTAACAGAAATACAACAGAAATGTTTTAAGCATTTACCAGAGTTCATAGGCAAGGAATAACAATGCCTATGCAGAATTATTTGGAAATGAAGTGTCTCTGGAGTTAATGCATTATATGTGATACAAAGAGTACTTTTTGACAAAGGAATGGTGAATTTTACACTATATGTCATTGTGTTGCTCTTTTTCTTTCCTAAGACCTCGCTGGTTTAGGCAACTAAGTTAGCACTTGACCTAGTTATAGTGGCTGGGACCAGTTTATCACTGTGTGGGTATAACTAGAACTGTGTATTCCATACCCTCTCTGCCATTTATCATGAACTGTTAATGATGCATTGCTTGCAGCAGCTGCCCAGGAGACACCTGACACCTCAGGCTATGAACTGGGTGCATGAGAAAACAGAGATAAGAGGGTTCCCTGTCTTTGCACCAATGCTTCAGGTGTGAAAACTCCCTGCTGGGAATTATTGACACCTTCACACCCAACCTGAGGGGTCATGTCTGCTAATGGACCATCAAGTAGACCAAGCTATTCTGTGACTCACTGAGTAAATTGCCCATTGTGAAACCCCTCACCCTGGGGGAGGTACTGGGCGTNATTTTCCTTTGTATCAGTGTATCTATTGTAATCTTTTTATTAAATTGCAGTTCTGACTTCTAAACTCTTTTGAATTGGGTTCATTTCTCCTGCTGGTTTACTTTTAAATCAGCACAGTGCTACCAAAACTACAGCAGTGAAAGTGACTTACGGCAGCCAACTTCATCTTCATGAAGGTGGCAGTCAGGCACTCCATCGCATTTCAGGAGGGATGGGATACAGCCTTTAGAGGGACACAGGAACTCTGTTTCCTTGCAGGAGCCTGGAGCCATGGTGGTAGGCCTTTCCGTGGGACAGTTCATTTCATCACTTCCATCCATACAGTCTTCAATCCCATTGCATTTTGCAGCGAGGGACAAACACTGCTGCACATATGCACATGTGAACTGCTCACTACTGCAAGTTGGAGGGTGTGGATCAGCTGATCCTACAAGATGAAAACAGAATATTTATTGATTCTCTTTTTTCAGAAGTCTTTCATACTGCCTTTGAGATATACATAGGGACTGATGAGAGTGCAGATGATTTTGGTTATTAAACTTTTTTAAAAGCCCAATTCAACTTCCATAAAAACACAGCTCCCAAGTGCAGGACACAATATTAAAAACATTTTGTCTCATATTAACTCCATTGTTGTTGCTGCAGCATTTTGCTCCTAAAACTCAATTTCAGCATTTATTTTGATCCTATTACTTCTTTTGGCATGCATGCATTAGAAGGGTTAATACCAAAGTATTAATAAATCTTGTCTTTCACCTTGTATCTGGAAAGCGTCAAAATAACCCTCAAGTTACAATCTTCTTCTATGTGTATTCTGAATGGGTAAACAAAAACCACAGACTGTGTAAGTCTCGATCAACAAGGAGCACAATTCATGAAAAGCTATAATATAGGGTAAGGTCTGAACCTTCAGAAGAGCAAGAAAAAGATTTTCATAGAGTAACAACAAAGATTTTTACTGATCTAGTTTATTATCACTCTGATTCTATAGATTTGTTTAACGTGATAGATAATTAAATCACAGAAAATACTAGGTAAAAGTAAGTTTCCAGAGTACAACTAAAGAAAAAAAAGTGTGTTTTTTAAAATTTCAGACTTTAACTGATTCAGACAGCTGACAAGAAAATAAATAACCCATGCTTACTTGCATTGCTGGAAGAAAATAGTGGAAAAAGCTTTTTGTGATTATGTATATTAAAAAAATTGTCTCAGACTCATAAGTCCCTCTTTCTTCCTACAAAAATTATTACAACTGAATTTTACCAGTAGAAGATTCAGAAGTATATGGGAAAAGTGAATTCTAAGGAGCTGGCTATGCCAATGCTGTGTTGCTTAACACCATCAGTGTCTCCTGTGGAAGCAATGTGATGGATTCCTGCACTTTTGCAGGGAAAAGAAAAACATCACTAGAATTTAGCCCTACATATTTAATCTTCTCAAGGTCAGTTTGCAACACGTGACTAAAGAATATAATGTGATTGTTAGAGACAAAGAAAGCCAAATTAATGTCACCATCTCTGAAAAAGACAGGATGAATTTTGCTGTTGACTTGGGCTGAAGCAGAACAGATGAAGAACAAAAGTCACGGGTGGGTTTTAGTTTGTCTTTTGAAATGGTGCAAGCAATGTTCTCCAACCTCAGATGTCAAATGTTACTGCAGCATTGAAGCATGACACACTGTAAGCGATTACAGGGATGTTGGCATGATTTTATGACTTTTAATCCACTGGTCATAGTAGTATAATTGTGTATTCTGCAATACCAGGCTGGGGTTTTACAGCAAGAGAACTTTGCTGAAACATGCTTAGTTTACAAGATACCTGCATCATGAATAACAATACCATTTTGTAAAAAAAAAAAAATTAAGCTCTAATGTATGCAGGTAAACAGAACACTAGCTTTATTTTAACATCTGGTTCCCTGTGAAACAATTAAAAGGAAAAAGAGCTCAAATTTCTGTCTAATATAGACTTTTTCTAGATTAGAAACTTTTGATTTTCATACTAACTTTATATAATAAATCATAATTGAAAAGCTTCATACAATAAAACATTCCTGACATTATTTCATACCACTAGTGTTATTAAATTCTATCACACTGCTAGAAAAATGTATTTGATACACTGGACATGATCAAAATATAAAACAATAAAAATGGATTTTGATGCAGTGAAAATCATAACCTAGTGATCTTTTGCCCTGTTTGTATTCAGAGTTATGTCATAAATGCCTCAAAGACGTGTACATGGGACTGAAAAGGTCGTGATTTCATATGCATTTTATAAATATGTCAGTCAAAAAAAATTTCATTTATACTACTTCAAAAGGCCTATAGAAGCTGGCTTTAGATAGTCGATTATAGACATTTAAATCGCACAGTAAATCAATTTTGAACCAATTAAAAGTTTTCTATGTTTTGCATTTTTTCTCTCTTTGGTCCCATATTTTATCAGATAGTTAATAATAGTAGCTCATAAAGATGTTAGAATTTGGTATGTCATATAGAATTTGCATGTAAGAATTATTTTGTATTTTTAGTTTGCACTTGCACAGGGGGGAAGAGTATGATTATATTTAATAGCATTTTTTTTTCTTTTTGTTACTTCTGACCCCTTCCTCACAGTGCCTAGGGGGCATTTAGGCAGCAAAAATTACTTAAGCTGCCATCAGTCCTGCTTAGTCATGTGCTTTTGTCCTTGCACAGTCCTGTGTTGTCTTTTCTGTGTTTGCTCTGATACAGTGGAAATTAACCTCAGTTCCAATACGTTTGACTTTCCTCTGGTTGCTTGCTTATGTTGCAGGAAAGACTGCATTTGTAGCTCATTTGTGAGCATTTCTGACCCAGTTTAATTTTCTATACCTCACCAGTTCAGGTAAGTTGGCCAATATGTTTCTATCCAACTTTGTTTTGTAAACTGAAATCCCCTCTTATACTCAGTAATTCTTGAATGTGTAGCTTGTTGTAAATCCAGTCTTGAGTGTTAAACTATTTTCAGACTTTTATAGCACTGATCAGATTAGCCTGCTGGTACCGATCATGTAAATGAGTTTACGCATGTAAATAATCCCATACTAAACTCAGTATTTAGGCAAATTTTGAATGTTTTATTGAAGGGTGGATTTTTTTAAAAAATATTATTTTATATTGTGATTCCCCGTGGTTGTTAGAAAATAATTTGTAGGATGAAGTTCTTCCTTACTTGCATACTAGTTATTTCAGAGCATGCAATATTCACTGAGGGCAGCGAAGATGTGTTCAGTTTATGGCAGAGGTTAAATTAGGGGCAAAGTTAAACAGAGGTGTTATTGAGGTCTGTTTTATGTTTTCAGTATATTAATAAAACATCCAAAATCACACCCTGAAATCATCAAAATCATTTCAGATCAGAATCATGCATGAGATGAGCATATACCTCAAAATCCATAAGAATAATCCATTGTTTTTTAGCCTACATTATTTCCAATACCAAAACTCTACTCCCAAGTTCAATCTATTTTCTTTAAATAAAATGAGTTATAAATGCTTTTTTTAATTATAAATTAAATCTGTGTGGTAAAAATTTTGAAAATTTATAAAAACTTTGATTTGCATATAGCTAACATTAAAAAAAACTAATTAGGAATATGCAAATGTAGAAAATAATTAAGTAATTCCAACTGGAAAGAAATCTCAAAACAACATTAATACAAAACTAATTACTTGTATTCAAAGCTACCATCTATGTAATTATTTATTTTAAGCTCATCATTTTGCAGTATCTACTACTGACATACTTCCTTCTAAAGAGTGGCGATATTCATTCTGTTTTCTTGCCACTGGGAAGAATTTAACTAACATGTTAACACTGCAGTGTGGTTTGCAGTGAAAAATGAGCTGGCACTAATGAGCGACTCGTCATAAAGCCATGCCCACCATGTGCTGTCACACAGTGCTGCACTCACCCAACTCCGCCGTAGAAAATAACTTTAAACTTACCCATGTCCATGAATCTTATATTCCCCTCTCATAGATACATATGGAAGTTACTTAAACAGCAGAATCTGAAGTGTGCTTTTTCAATGCAAATCAGACTATCTGTTTGTGGCCCACAGGTCATTTCTGTCACTTAATATCATTAGATTTAACAATTACTTAATACTGACATGCCAAGAAAATGTTTCCCTCACCTTTCCCCAAATGCAGAAAAGATGTTCCCAACACAGCACTCATCTCCTGAGTGCTGTGTGGCTCTCATTTTCAGACCACATTCAGGAGTGGAGGAGATATTGTACAGGTCACTTTTTTAAAAAAACAGCATCTATTTGAAACTGTTTAAGGATTCGGAGATAAATCTACTAAAAATGATGAATTAGTTCTAAGGAAGACAAGATAAAAGCTTTTTGCATCCAGGATGCATAATCACTAAAAAGTAGGACTAAATATCTTCAAGAATATGTTCAGTATTTGCACACAGATGAAAAGTAAACTGAACAAAAACAATTCCAGCAAAAATAACCTCTGCACTGCAAAACACTGAGTCTGTTTTTAGATCTGTACGAAAAACAGCAGTAAATTGTTGATGTTCCATTCCAGCTAAAGGAATCATGACTTTTTAAGAAGCAAGTTGAGTACATGTCCTTACTGATTTTACTTGGTAGTCAGTGTTTTATTTTGCACTTATTTTTACCTTGCATATGGCAAATAACCAAAATTAAAGAAAAGGTTTAAGAATGTGCATATAACATCTCCTTGTATATCATTAAAAAATGAGGTCCTAAAACCTGATGTTTTAATTTGTTCCTATTCCTTTGCGAAATTCACTCATACAGCTGTGCTGGCTCAGTTAATATCTAAGGCCTGGAAGTGCTACTCCACAAGCACCTTCACACTTTTAGAAGTTGGATAGCTGAAGTAAATGGAAAAATACGAAAGTCAGACCAGTGTGTAAAGCAAACAAAATTTGGTAGGTACTGCTTCATGAACTGTAATAACTACAGCTGGATGTATCTGTATTTCATTGTCGTCAGTTCAAATAAGTGCTTTTAAGTACATTTTTATTGCAGTGTGCTAACCATCAAAACATGTTTACAGTAAATAGAACTCGAGCTGAGGATTTGGGAGATAGGCGCCTTTACAGTACACAGTATTAAGTCAATAAGTGCTCATAGTCAAGGACACAATTACATATTTGTGGGATAGGAATTTATAAAAGGCTGTACTGTTTGGTGAATGTTTTCTGTACACGTATGTTTTGTTGTACTATTGTCTTTGGCATCCATGGAGTGTAATGATCCTCTTTCCTGACTGCAAACTCCATAGGTTGGTACTGCAAATATTTTGCTCATGAATCAGAGGGATTCAGTCCCAGGAAACCACAGAAGTGCTATTATCCCAATGCTAATATAACATAAATGTTTCTATTATGCAGCCTTTAGCAAAGCAAGAAATACATAAACATGCTTAATTTGAATGAAGCGACACCTCCAGGCTATGCTCCTCCTTTCTGCCTTTTTTCAAATACCAAGATCTCTGGGGCAGAGTAGGTCTCCTTTTATATTTATATATCACCTGCAACAGTGAATTTTAATGAAGACTAATGGACATTGGCATTAGACTCAACACCAGGAAACATGGAATAAAGTGATCACATAGGTTATTAGGCAGCATTAACTCAATCATACCAGAGGTCTCTCTAAAGCCCATTTAAGCAAGTGGGACAATTCATATTGATTTTAATGGGCCTTGTATCAGACCTTTCAAAATTAACAACCTGTCTGATATATTTGCATAAGTAATTTGCCTAGTAAATCTAATGAAAACAATGGACTTATTAGCAGTAGCTAAAAGAGGCCAAAAATAACCCCCTCCAATAGTTTCATTAGACAGGAGTAAAAAGTAATTACAGGCCCAATCCGTTGAAATAGGTGTCAGTCCTTACTTTCACTTCACTAAGCATTGGATCAGGGCATGAAATCAGCCCATTCAAGGTGGCTGCAAGGAAACAATCATGTCAAAAAAAATTAATCAGGCCGAAGCTGCTCAAATACTTTAACAATCCATCCATGAGATTTTATCAGTTTCAGTAAAACTTCTAGAAAATAAAATGTTCATTTCCAAACTTGTAAAAAAGACAATAAAGGGGGAAATCAAATCTGGCCAATTCAATCTTTAAGTCTCTTCCCTTCATGACAAGATAGAGGTATGGATCAGGGTGCTGAAAAAGGTCCCAGAGACTCTGTTACAAAGCCAGAACTAACAAAAGCAGAACTTGGCCCAACGGCTTCAGAGTTTTATGTCTGTGCAGAATTTATTTTTAATGATCGCAGTTTGCTAACATACAAACGTAATAGAAAATAGACAGGTTTACTGCCTGTAAAATCAAGCTACGAATTAGTTTTCACTCAGAGAACTACTGCTTCTGGCTGGCATACACTGACTACCTGTGACAGCAATACAGCATTTTTGTCATATTTCTGCTAAGGACAGTCCGAGAAGTGCCAGCTGAAGTCGGCTGGACTATAGAACAGGTTTCCGCAGAGGAAAGAGCAGTTTCTTGGAATCAGCACATTTTCATAGGTGGTGTGAAAACACAGCTCTGTATTTTAATTCTCAACTTCTGAAAAAACGTACAAATGTATCATCAGCTGAGAAGAGCCCTGAAGAAAAGATTGATATGATTTCTGAGATAAATCTGGCTTGTGATTCACTCTTATTGAGGAGATAGGTAAGTTTTACATAATGAAGGAACTGAGGATTTTCTTCTCTGTAAGATAATATCATGAAATCATTTAATTTCAAGCATTATTTCTCTCTCCCTCCCTCCAAGGAAATACATTGATTTTTATGAACAAACTTAGCAAGGCAAAATATCATCTCAGTGATTTGAGGATTTTTTTGGTGTAAACAGATGGGATTTGGAGGTTCAATATTAAAGTAATAATTTAATACACTAGTAATAAATCCAAAGAATTTTAATTTCCCAAAAGGCATCTATCTCAATTCAGAAGACTTCAGTACTCTGTACAAGTTATAAGAATGCAGAGACAAATTGAAGAATTCGGATCAAGGTAGTATATTTGTTAATTTAAACTTGCACAACATAATGGAATTCAGGGCTTGCCAATAATTGTGCTAGTTTATACAGTGTAATTATCTTAGCCTAAAATTATTGCCAGTTCCTTTTTTGTGAAATCCACAAAAACCTTTGATTTTTGGTGCCAGCTAGGTCTGGCTGCACTGGAAGATACTAGAACAGGCTGAAGAAGCTCTCTAACGTACTATGCCCTGGATAACAATTTTTTCTCCTTAAAAATGCAGAAATGTCCTATCTCTGCCAAGTAACAACAATCTAAAGCATATACTGATTGGTTTCAGGGAAAAACTAATTAACTAAAGAAACTATTCACAAATTTCCCTGGTATCCTTAGTCCTCTGTTACTACTAATCTTGCTTTCCCCTCACCCTCCCCTTTGTTTCTACAGGCAGACTCCCCCAACAGCTCCCCCTGATTCATCTCTTGCCCTTGAGGAAAGAAACTCCCTGAGTTTCTTCCTTCTATCTCCCTGAGAAAAAAACTCAACCTGAGAGAGATTTCTGCTTCACTGCAAGCATGAGCAGACATGCTAACAGTGATTCCCCCGGCTCTGCAACTTAAAGAAATCAGAAGTTAAGTCTCCTCTACAGAGATTTTCCCCATGCTGTAACCCTGTAGTATCAGCAGTTCAGGCAGTTAACCCTTCCAGTATTTCCTACACTCTGGCTCTGGGAGTTTCAGAGATGGATCATTGACTCCATCTGAGGTTTTGTCAGATGAGTCTGGTTCTGCTGCAGAATTTTCTCAATGTTGCTTCACACACACACACAGGGACACAACACACATGGGCATGCTCCTCAGCAAGATTCTCTCAGTGCCACTGGGCTATTTTTTTGCACAAATCTTATACAAACACCTATTCTACCTTTTGGATTGTTGCCTCTTATAGATATGAGTTTCATTTATGCTTTTCTTGTAGTGAAATCGGATATACTCAAAGTGCTGGAAAGCATATAATATTATCTGCAAATGGATGGTTTATAGGTTATTTCATTATTTTACTAGTTTGCCCGTAATGCTTGTTGCTGGGCTGCCAGTTTGGTGTCTGTACAGGAGAAAAATTTTGACCAATTCATCTTTTGCTTTTTGGTCAAATGATCCTGGAAACAAAAAGGGCTTAGACACTTCTTGAGTAATACTCAAAATTACAGAGGTTTTTATCTGGCAGGCAGATAGCATTATGTAATAAAAAGTAGTTGTGAAGATAGTTATCAAATACGTTTGAAATATTTGAACACAGTAGCTATATGCTGTTTAGAAAAACTTCATAAAAATAAATAATTTCACGTTCAGAGGTGTGACCCTGAGAATAGCTCACTAGGTAATTATAACACTAAGGTTGTGGCTTTGACTCTCATATGAGCTATTCACTTAAGAGCTGGACTTGATGAACGTTGTGGTTCCCTTTCAACTCAGAAAGGATTCTGTGGTATCTGAATACTGTGCACAGAAAAAAAAGATATTCAATTATCTCTCATCTCTATATTGGAAAAAGTAAAGAGCTGAGAGTAAAAGAGTATTCAAAAATGTGGTTAAATATTGTCATTATTTATAAACACACAGATCCTGCTGTGAAGCTAATGGAAGTCTGTGGCAGTAAGAGCAGGGAAGGTTTATAAGCAATCGGTATTCTAACAGTATGTTGCATGAAGCAGAGATAAAATAGGGAGGAAAAGTCCTCAATATGTGGTTGAGCATTGGAACAGGCTCCCCAGAGAAGTGGTCACAGCACCAAGTCTGACAGAGTTCAAGAAGAGTTTGGACGATACTCTCAAGCGCATGGTGTGACTCTTGAGGATGATCCTGTGCAGGGCTAAGACTCAATGATCCTTGTGGGTCCTTCCCAACTCAGGATATTCTGTGATTCTATGAATATATATGTTATGAGAAACAAAATAAAAATAACTCTCCATGATGCTATCACACTAGTATTTCCAGGCATATGTACCTGTACTCTGCTGTTTCTACCCAAAATCCCAAGGGGATTTTTTTCTAAGGAATTGCTACTCTCTTTTTTAGAAAATTAGATACCTTCAAGGCACCACATAGGATCAAAAATTAGTAGTTCAGACTAATATCAATTTTTAAAACCTTGATCAGCCACATAAGATTTTTCTCTCATTTCACTCTTTCTGATATCTACGTATATGGAAATAGTCTTTATAGACACTTTGACTAGTACGAGAATCTGTCTTCATTCAGCTATGTTTAAATCATAAACACTCATAAGCAGTTTGAAACAGATGCTAGTGATAAAGTTAATTTCCTTCCGCCTTGAACAAAAAGAATGGTCTTATAATTCTGGCCCTTTGGGACAACTTTCTTCTCATCTTGGTGCCTGAACTTGCACCTACCACAACTTTTGGTATGATATCACTTACGTTCCTCTGTTGTCAGTGCAAATTATTTAACTCTGAAGGAACTTGAGGAGTGTGTCTGTCAGGTATGCATCTACTGTTAGATGTGAAACTGTATTATAAAGAAGTTTTAAAGAAATTCTACCTACCAGACAAAAGAGTGAATCACCAAGGTTTAAATAAAAGTTTCATGCATTTCAAGACCTAAATGAGAAAGAACTGAAAAGTTTTTCTATTCACGAACATAAGCCTATATTCATACAGTCAGCACCATATAATTAAATTTCTGAATATTAAAAATTTCCCCAGTGTAAAAAGGACAACAGACAAGTTCAAGGGGTGGGGGTGGGGAAAAGCAACTGAGGATCATTATTCTGAGACTATGTATGGCTCAGGAAGAGTGAATTACAAATTGCTGGCAAAGGGGAAAATAGTGCATATAGTTCCCCTTTTCTTATGCTCTCTCTCTGTTAGAGACAGTTGTGCTAGAGACAAGTGCTAGATGCACTTGTTCCTTGCTTACTATGGCTGACCAGAAGTTCTGAGTAGATCTATCCTAAACACTGGTTGAAATATAATTCCCTTTGTCGCATAGTTCTTTGCAAAATTGTTTCTTCTAGAAAGTTAGAAGTGGTGATCTATAAGGACTGATGTAGGTATATCTCATGACTGCCTTATGACGGCTCAAAGAAACTGAAGGTTCAGTTTCTGGAGGATATTAGGTTTTAGGGTACTGGAAGTCTTTGTGCACCTTTATAGGTGGCTTGGACTTGAATGTAAAGCCAAAACCTGTTTTGTAATTCACAGATTCAGATTTGCTGCTTCTATTTGTTTCTTCACAACAAGTGAAAGCTTGCTCATAAGAACAAGGATTATTTAAAACTATTACAGAAGGCCTAGTTTGCGATACGGAGCAATGGGGAGGCTTGGAAGAGTTCTGTCATGTCAAAGCAAACTTTTCACCTAAGTGAATTCTGTCAAAACCCACTGACAACTTTACTGTATTCCAGTACAGGCAAATCCGAACCTTTTGCTGGTCACCTGTGTGGTGAAGTCAAGAATTATAACAACCTCAGAAAAAACCCAGCCCACAGCAGCCTGGAAAACAGCATTTTTTGCATTCACAATTCCACAATTTCTACTGCAGACAAATCTTCCCCGGGAGAAGAAAGCTGCAGGAGGGTGTGGGGGCAAATGTTTAACTGTGACAGCCCTTTCTCATGCGTTGTTTATAGGCTAAAAAGACTTTTTTTTTAAAGAATGCTTTGTAAAGAAAGGAATAGATTAAAAGAAACAAACAAAACACAGAAGTAAAAGAGGCTCTAAATTAAAATGAAAGACGATGAAAAATAGTTCACAAAACAGAAGAAAAGGAAAATACTTCAGAGACCATTAAGCTAAGGAAGTAAACTGTAAAGGCAAACTTAGACTAAACCCAGAAATTAAAAACCAGATAATAATAGGGAAAGGTGGAGTTAAAGAATAGACACAGAGGCACATCTAGATTTCTTTTATTCATATTAATTATTTCACTAAGCAATACTAATGCTGAGATGGTGATAAGTGTGACTAATGGTGGAAAAGCAAATATAGGTTTCTCACTCTAGAGCCTTGGGCACTGCATTATATTTGGACTTCTGTTTATACCCAAGATTCATCTCAAATATGCATTTGAAAGTGTCAACTCTATTCTTTTCGAATAAACCCAAACATAAAGCAATAAATTAAAACAGTACAATTTTTGCTCACAAAGATCTGCTGCTAAATGGGGCCTAGCAGGTAACTTCACAGCAAAAAAGAGCTGGAGCAGCAGTCAGCGCTGCCTTTGTACTGAGATTTACCTTCCAGCAGCAGATCTCCACAAACATACATACTTTGCTTAGGAGATCTCTGGAGGACATCACAAAATATATTTCCTTTTTTTTAGTTTGTTTCTTGAGAATAATGTTGCAATACACTGAAGTGCTATTTGGCTAACACGTCACTATTTAAATTACACAGAATTTGTCTAGTTTCTCCAGTAACGCGTGAATCACAAAACACAGTATTCTGATTTTCATAAGCAGAATAAAGTTTTGATATTAGGCATTTTTGTGTTAGTGCTAGGATTTAAATTAAGTATATCAGTAATTTTTAGAATTTCTCTCATGCCTCCTATTTCAGCTGAACTAGAAATAATATGAGAAAGATATTAATGAATACAAAATCTGGTTCAATACTCTGGAATTTTTTATCCATTTGAAATTAGAAATTAACATATTTAATTTTAGTTTGAAAAATTAAGACATTAAATAGAAGGGTTTTTTTTGTTTTCTGTTTTGTGTTTGGTTTTTTTTTTAAATCAAACTATTACATAAAAGTTTAAAGGAAATTATTAGAACTGCATAAAAACTAAATTCTTTTGTCCCCAAGACGCACCAATTCCTTTAAAATAACACACAACCTTATCAGCAGATCATGGACCTTGAAAAGTGGTAAGAACACATCTCACTTAGAAGCTAATCCTGAACTTCACTAGATCCTGTGCCGCCGACAGCTGGCACTGCAGCTCCCTCTGCACCAGCTGGAAGCTACTTCTGCAATAGGCCTGTCTTGACTTAGCACTAACCTGACCACAGTTTGTTTAAATATTCAGAAATATTTTTGGATATCTAGAAACTCTCATGGCTAATGAGGGCTGACTACTTAAAAACATAAAAACCACAGCTGAATTAGAGCTGCCGGTAATGCTTTATTACTTAGAGCTCCCAACCAGCTAAATTGTGATTGCTTTTATTTAGAACATGTTGCCTCTGGAAATCCAAAGTAATTAAAGAATAGCTGAAAAATAATAATACAGAGAGAGGGAAAAGATCTGCAGTAGCAAAACTATCTTCTGAAAGGAAGAGGCTCATGCAAAACCTGTACTGCAGGTAATACACTTTCCTTTGAGCTAGGTCTTTGAATAAACATAATGAGCAAATATCAAAGCAGGACTGACAATGGACTAGGTAAACTTTCCCACCATTTCTGTTACAGAAAATTATTCTTGCTGAAATATATGCAGGACAGTGCTTTTATACTGTTTGAAGGTAATGCCTTCAAATTTACCAACTGAATTTTTAAGCAGTTATCAGCAATAAGTATCAGTAAAAAATATAACCTCTTCCTAAGTAGCTGCTCTTTGTGAGGAACAGTACTGAAAAGTCAAAGGTAGGTTCTTCTTCTTAAACTGTTGACGTTTATTTTATTATATGGATTTTGTATAGTTCTCTTGGCTCTTCACAAGCACAGACTTGGCTTATCTGGCCAGCAAGGATTATTAGGATAGAACTCTTCCAAGGACAGTACTAGATATAGTAGATGTAGATACAGTTTTTTGTCTAGAGAGCAGACTATGTATCAAGTCACAAATTTCATGTAGATAGGGCATAAAATTTTGCCTTATTCAACAGCTGTAAGTAACAAATATAACAAAAAAATTTTCTTAAGCCCAAACTTACTGTATTTGGAAAACAGATAGAGTGTGATACAAGTTAGATACTTTGAAGTATTCTGTACCTTGAAAACCTCCAGAGAAAAAGTAAGTTGAAGAGAAAATTTTGCTCCATTAAAATTACCTTATTTCTATAGTTATGATTATTTCAGGGTTTCTTAACATGTAGTTTCCATGGGACATTTTTTTTTCCTTTCTCTGAATTCATGCTTGTTCATAATAAATTACCAAATTATAAGTTCCACAAAATTAGAAAAATGAGTTGTATAAATGGTTGGAATAGAGAACCAGGTCTTCCAGTTAATTACAGGTACTTAAAATAAGTAATTTGAAAATTTCCCTATTATGAAAATGCCTATGTAATTCTTAATCTATGGCTAACAAAGGTGATTTACGTAACAAGGATAGAACAAGTGCCTGTTTATGTACATAGCTTGCAGCTCATTGAATAACGTTCCAAAATATTATTTGCCTGAGCCTATTCAGAGAAAACAAACAAAACTTTTGTTCAGCTTGAGACTGAGCAAATGCCCCTTGTGTGAACATATTCTTTCACTTTAAGCTTTAATCAGCATGTGGTTAATTCTTCAGGCAGGTGCTTATCACAATAAAAATAATAAAAGAAAAAGTGTCTTGAACAGCATGACAACTATTTCACACACAGACCATCCTATCTGAGCAAGAGTTGTTTTAATAGGAAGAAAAGTATTCAAGGAGATTTTTATGACCTTCATAATGGCATTTATTCAAGCATAATCATTCCTAGCTGCTCCTTGTGAATGAAGTTCTGCACAAAAAGTTTTCCGTTTCTTTTGTTTTCTTCCCCTCTTGACTTTTCAAAATAAGGAATGGCCAATATATCCATCAGAATCTGTATTTACACTTATCTTGCTCTTTTTCTGGTACTGTATTATGTGCTATATTTTGTTTGCAGAGTAAACCACTGCCTTTCACACAGAATAAACAGGGCATTATAAAACATTAGATTTTTTTCCTACACAAATCAAGTCACTTAATTTGTGTAGCAGGAATGAGATTGTAAATTCTCAGAGAGCCTGGCAGCAAAGCAAATACGCTACACTGCTGAGATAGTTTGTGAAGAAAGTGAAGACAAAAGATCTAGCCACATTCTTTTAAAATAGTTGTGAACCACTTTGATATTCATCCATCTCAAAATAAAGCCTTTACTGAATATTTTCATACAGGACATAAACAGTATAGTTGAATGATGGTAGATCCATCTCAACTATCATTCATAATACCACTAACAGGTCCTCAGTGGAAATAATATTCTGAGTTGCTACAATTACTCATATGATCAACTTCTAGCTATAACACAACACTGTCTTCCACAAACCATGAGAAAATTACTTTATTCAGACACTGCACTCAGACAATAAATAGACAGGATTCCCTCTGGTAGGTTTAATGGCTTTCCTTTAGAGAAAAAAATGAAAAAAAATTGCCATGAGGGTCGTATATGATAAATTTAATCTTTCCTTCCTTTGCACATTTTTCTTCCCTTTGAAAAACCCATACTTCTTTGCATGATTGAACTGCACCCATTTATTTTCTACATTTTTTTGGAATGAAGTAAATCCACAGCATTATAGCAATAATGTCAAAAGGAAAATATTTCAGGTTTTGTAACTGTGATATACATTGAAATATGAAATGCCATTGTTTTCCTTTCCCTCTGAAAAGAAAGCACACATTATATATATTTGTGTAATAGCGTACCTCCATCAATACATTCTGGGGTGAAGGAAATATCATCAAGAGCAAATTCTGTGGGTTCACTCCACCCCACTTCAGCTTCGAAGGCAACTCTGAAAGGGCTGTTACTGGAGAGGACTACATTTGCATACATCCATTTGTTTTCTTCATTTCTACTAGAAGACCACATAAGGATATCCATTCCGTGTTCTTCAACTGTGTATACCTGTTAATGACAAAACCCAAGAGAAGCAAATGAATCAGCATTCAGCAATAGCAGTGCAGGTACGTGAAGTAACACAGCCCAAGCACAGCAGCGCAGCTCCCTGCCTAGGCCCTCTTAGATATCGTTCAAATCCACATCTTATTGGTCATGATCGGATGTTACTGAATAACTTTGTTAATGCCAGTTCAGCTTCAAATAAAAAGCTGCTGTGAAAAGAAAACAAAAAGCACTGCTAATACAATCACTGGTTGGAAAACAGTCTCAGCCCAACATATAGAAGTTAATGAGTAAAGACTTAACACCAAATTCATCTAAAAGCTGAAGATAATACTGAGAAGAATCTTTAGCTATCCTTTAATCTCTAAAAGATGGCCTCCTTATGGTTGATAGCCTGAATGAAGATTTTATAAACATAAATAAAAGGCTTAGCAACTAGGGATTGAAGTCTGTTATCAGGTACAAGTGTTTCAGACAGTCACAGAAAATTATTGCAAGCATATTTAGCAAAGCCATGAATAAAAAATATATAAAATAATTAAATAGTGACAGCAATAAGTATGACAGTGAGTGAAGTCACAATTAACTAACAACCGGTGAATTTATGCCAAGCTCATGAAACTGAAAAATACAGAGGTAATTTCTCTTCCCAATTAGGTGTTCAAAATCCTTATAGAATCAAAACCAATTTAAAAATAATGAAAAAGAACTGGAGTAAAGAAAATAAGCATATTCTAACTATTCCATGTGATAATTATTTCTTTAAGGGACTGAACATTTTAGTCATTATCCTCTCCTCCTCTCCTCATCACTTTCAACAACATACTTCTCTTAAGCCTTTAAACCAATTTTCCAGTGACCCGTGGGTTCATGTTGCCAGTTGAATGCCCCAATTCAATGACAGGACAGAAAACCCGAGGCCCAAGAAAGTGATAAATTTAAATCCAAACTAATGATCTGTATGACTAAATAACTTTGACTCTCCCAGTCAGCCTAGTGGGACAAACAAGCCAAAAACCCAGATGGCACTATGAACCACACACTTTGTAGAACTTGGCATATTCATTAAAATGCCTCTGATGCCTGACCACTCTTGAAAGTTATTTCATTTTTAGGACAGGTAACCATCAAGAAGGCTGACATACAATAATCCAAATCAGGACCGAATTTAGTCAAACCTGACTTGGTTATAGGACTGTGTAACAGCAATATTTTGTCACTGTCTTCCTGAAAGCATGCATCCTGCAGGTCTAAAGAGACTGATGTCAAGAAGAAATAGCTGATTCAACCCATAAAATAAAATGAAAAACTGTAACAGTTTTTCACATTATCAGGCTCTAAGGCCTTAATAAGTTGCAACCCTTGATTAGAATAACTCTACATGTGGGGTTAGGGCTAAGTTACAGCACCTATGTATGTCTCTGGAACCATCACTATTTTACCAGTCATGACAATCTTGATGACCTAGAATTTTACAGCACATAACAAGGTTAGTGGAGTTTTAGCTATTACTGTATCATGCAGTAATAATTTCTTCTTTTTGAAGACAAATATCGAGATATCAATTTCCCCTTGTTAAGTCTCACAGATGCACAAATACATGCTGGGAAATTGGGAAGAATCAAAAGCATATGAAGACAATACTGGAATCTCTTTTGCAGGACTGTTAAAGATTGCCTCATTGTTTAAAACCAGGGTGGGTTTTTTTCCATTTCTTTTGATCAGGGTAGTAGGAGAAGTTTCTCATATTAAAAATTTCAAGGCACAATGCTTGCTTGAACATTTCTGTCTATGTATAGAGAAATTGCATCCTGTCCATACAAAGCCTGGTCTCAGATGGAGCATGAACTCATTCTGTGACATACAGATTAATCCCGTAGCTCAAGCTCAATACAAACAATTAACTGATCAGAGAATCCTCTACATATTTACTGAGAAATGTGTCTGGAATGGCAGCAAGTCAAACCAGATTTTAAGTTTGACATTTTCATGACATCTATTACTGTTCATATAGATGCAAAGTAATTTTATATACCTTGTCTTTCTTTTCCTTGAGATTTAACTTATGTTTACCATAGAGTAAGGGTATGCAGATATGTAATTACTAGAGTACTTAATATGTTTTGTTAATTTATGTGGCTCTGTGCTCAGTTAGATTTGACTAAAGTTTAAACCTGGTGTATGGTTTCTCATAACAATCACATAGACAGTCTGAGGAAACTGATAGCATTTAGTGTAAATCTCTAAACTGGTTCATTGGAAATCTCAGTTGAGCTCCCAGTTCTGCTCCACTTGTCATCTCGCTACTTGCCAAAGTACTCCTGAATACTTTAAGTTCTCCAGGTCTTTATCTATCCATAACTATGCCAGGAAAGGGTCTGTGTTCTTAAATGTCTTCAAAAAATGAAATGAAATTTCTAAAAGAGTAATTCATAATTGAAAATGCATGCTAAATCAAATGAGATTAAAGGAGAGTTCAGAAAAATGGGAAACCCAAGGACTCTGTTCCTTTAGCTGCTGATAAAGACTTATTCTCTCCGAGACTGTGACCAGCGAAAGTGAAGAAATAATTATGAGATGTAACACTGTATTCTTTCCTGGGACTATCCATGACACTGAGAGTTTGAAGCACCTTCTGTGTCAGGAAGTACATTAAGCGTATACAAGATTTTTGCTGGCCTGTGTAAACACAGAGAGCACATGAAAGTTAGAGCAAATTCTCATGGATAAGATCTCCCTAGGGCCCTGGAAAGGTATAGTTGTGTGGTGCTTAATGCCCCCAGGGACTACAACACCTCCCTGCACAGCACGGTACGAATTGTGTACAAGCTAGCCTGAGAGTGGAAATAATTTAAGATGTGAAAGAGAAAAAACCTAGCCAGATGAATCCCACTCTATGGTTTGTAATGAAAAAAAAAACTGCAACAAAACAACCAATCAAAAAAACCAAGAAAATAAGTTGTAGTAAAGTCCCATTGAACAACTCTGAATCCATCAATTTGGTCAGACTCTGCTCCAGCCTAATACTGATCTAGTTAATCTGCAGAGGCAAACATACTTTAGAAAATCCCATTTCCCCTTCTTAAAATCATGGCTTGTTCTAATTCTGCACAGAATATCCCCTGTGTTAGAAACTTCTGACTTCTTTTTTCGGCTTCTATTTCATTTTGGGAATGGCAAAAGTGCATGTAGTTTTGAAGGTCATGAACTATAAACTGCATTTTCACCTTATGTGGCTATCCTGTACCCCCATCCTGACTTTTTCAGATAACATATTCCTGATCTGCCTGAATCTAGCAGTCAGCAGGATGGACAGTGTTACATTCTGCCTGAACTGCCAAATAACTAAGAAGCCAATGCAGATCTAAAGGATGCCTAATAAGAGATGTATTCTCCCATCATTCAAAACACAAAGTCTTCAATTGCCAGACAAGGAAGCAGGAAACTCTTGAGAAAGACAACCCGTATTTTCACTTCACTTCAGAGACTTGTGTCAGCTGAGGAAACTTTCCACTGACTCCAATGAATAATGATACTGTGTTTTCTGCTTTACATCCTTAAGATCATGCCTTTGAACTCTTCATGTTCCTTGGCAGTCATCACTGCACATCTTCCTTGGACTGAAAGAAGGTACACCAGAGACAAACTGAATTTTTTTCTCCAAAGTACACAAATTAGATTCCAAAATTGTATCACATTTTGTTCTCAAAATAGAGAAGCACTTAAAAAAATACTTGCCTCCTTTCATTTCTCTAAACTTTTGTTTGAAGTAACAAAAAATTAATTTGAAACAATAAAATATTCAGAGTTTTTTAGTAAAATTAACCTGTCATATAAAGAAATATATTATATTTCAGGTTTTTAGTATTAACAAATACCAAGGCAGAAAACTATTATACTATGCCATAGGGAATTAATTTCAGTTTTAACGCTCAACTGTATGACAAACTCTTGAAGTAAATGGGCAAAGAAAGAATGCTAAAGCATCATAAAAGCTGAATGTTTACCGTTTAACTGACAGACGATCAATAGGATCCCCACTGAAATGAAATAGATGTGAAAAACACATTCATTTCTTCCTGAAACTGCTCTCGTGTGTCATTAAATGCATCTAAATAGTCATAAATATGTAAAGAGAAATGTGGGGCTTTTTTAATTAAAATTTACTAATCCAGAATAATGCAGCAAAATTTGCTTGTATTAAGAGGTATTCTTGTTAAGGGCATATTAATTGATATATTAGACGAGCCATGTCTTTAGTGCTGAATAGCTCTCCTCTCAAAGGCTGTCACCAAATACTTCTAAGGAAAGCCAGTGGTTTTGTACTTAATCATTACAAAGCAATTTTTGCTCCTGTTGGCTAACAGTTGGCTGAAGTCCTCAGGCATTAGCATTCAGATCTCTTTTTAATAGCATCCCTTCTATGTTAATGCAAAAGTTGCTATAAACATTGTGTCCTTTTAAAAAATAATAGCCTATGCTTTTAGTGTCCCTATGAACAAGTTAAAGAGTTTATGACAATGGAATTATGCAATTGAAATGTTGGGTGTGACTACAGAAAAGAACCATTTAGAGTTCCTTTTTCCCTTTCCTCAGTGACTAGTTGCTTTTCTGGGTAAGAATAGGATTGTACCTATAACTTCACATTATTTTCTGTAGTTCTACCACATCCGCTTTCTATACCAATACAGTCTTCATTTTTATCTTTCTTACAGATTGCCTGCATGTCATTTTAATCCCACATCTCACTATGTCCTATCTCCAGTCCATTTTTTTTTAATTCAAACTTGATCACATAGCTGTCTTTTAGATAAGAGCTATAACATCAGCTTTTGTACTGATGTTATTATATTCTAACACATTATTCAGACTTCCTATTGCAGTTTGACTTCTCTCACCTCTACTGCAAACTGAAAAAAAATCTTCACAGAGCTATTGCTTTAGAAGTTTTGGGCTGTTGGCTTTATTGCTTTTCTTTTTTGTTCTTTTTAGGCTTTTTTTTTCCGCTTGAACGGTAACAGTTAATTTATATTCTTGATTTAATAACAGCAACAGTTGATGCTGAAATAGATTATTAGTTTGATAGAAAAGAGCAAAATGTCCATAAGAGTAAATTGAGTCTGTGACAGGATGATATCCCTTGCTGAGTCCTTCAGTCTGTTGTGAATACTGTTACATGCTTTCGCATAAAGAGCGCCTGTTGCAAAACTATAAACAGGGAACTTTATTTGTATGTGGAAATTAGACAATTCTTTATGGTTCTCTTTATAAAACTGAAGGCAATGAGAGTTAATTAAACTAATCTGGTTTTTAAAATGAAAAAAAAGTAATTAAAAAGCAATCTGACTGGCTACTAACTCACACAGGCCACACACATCTACTTATTCACAAACGCTACGTTCTGTGAAGCTTGAAAACATTCAGGAACTCCATCAAAAAGTCTCATCATCAATCTTGCAATACTTGAATTTAAACAAATAGATAATTATAGATAATCTCAAAGTATATAACTATAAACAGATAAAAAAGCACAATTTGCTTGTTTTTTTTTATTACTGCTCATACTAACCTCATGCAATACAGCTTTTTTGTTATTATTATTATTATTAATTAAGTTTACAGTAATACTCAGAGTATCCAGACACTAGATGCTAGAGATAAAATTGGGATGCAAATCCCATCTTGAAAAAAACTACTTCAATAAAAAGAGATAGACCAGGGCGGAATGAAAGTTAACATTATTCTTTGGCTGGATATAAAGAGAATTCTTCTTATCGGTGACAGCGGTTGCCCACAGAGGTTGAGTAGTCTCCATTTATGTCCATTTTCAAAACTAGGTAAATTCCTGAGCACTTAGCATGATCTTGTAGCTGACCCTGCTTGGAGCAGGAGGTTGGGCTAGAGACCTCCTGAGACATTTTCAGCTTAATTGCATTATCATCCCATGGATTTGTGCTATGATTATCTTTCCCAGTGAAGAAAACAGTGGTACAAACTTCCTGACTTAATTTGAGGTCCAGACCACGAAGTTATTCTTGTTCACTTTTAACATAGACTTAATTCAGAAGTTTGATAGCATATGCAAATTTTTATATTCTGTCACAAATTAAAAAAACTAAAATAACCTGTACCGTCAAAATTTAACAAACCACCACAGATATGAGTCTTGCTCAGCCCGCTTAAAAAGGAACTGTGTAACACATTTATTCAGTGAGTCCCATGAAATGATTTTTTTGTCAAGGGTTCACATCACTGCTTGGGCTGTTACTAGAGTACTTAATAACCAAAAGTGTACCCATTCAGGATGTATGGAGAACAGCAAGATGATATTTTCATGGAAGCTTGAGCTATAATTGTTAATACAGTTAAATACCTTATTTCCAGTTAAACACCCTGTACACATGATTACTTCAGTATTTTTGAAACTTTTATTTTAAACCACTAAACATTGCAAACCACTTCTATTTTGTTAAAGAGTGAATTGTGCAGAGAACTATGCTGATAGTGGGTAGGTCTAAGCATGACAGTCAAATGTGGAATGTCAATTCTTACCTATGTAGCAAAAGGACTTCAAGTGGAACTAAAACTAAAGCCGAATTGTCACTGGATCTTGTCAGCAAAATTTTATATATAGGCGTAACTGCAGATGAAGTATTGTTGACATGAATTAATGAGATTTTGTTAATTCTAGACACAAAACTGCAAATAATTCTAAAGCAGATATTACTATGATGTAGCAGAAGTGCTTTTTCTCTTACCTTTAAGACTCCTGTTTGCCTAGAAGCAAACATCCAGAACCAGAACCGAACCCTACAGATCCCAAGACTAGCTGGAAAGAATTTGGTGGTAATTATCCTCGCCCTGTTTCCTTTCTTCTGGGTGGATGAGTTTACGTACAAAAACCTATGTCCTTTACCTTAATAAAATGAAAAAAACAATTAGAGCCTTTCAATACTATTTTATTATTCAGATTATAAGCATTTTTACATACACAGATACCAGAATTTTTTTAAATCTTTTCTTACCACTTACACATATACCATACCTTGGCTGTACAGAGATCTTCCATGTTAATGCTTTGTGTATTTCATAGAATAGTTTGGATTGGAAGGGTCCTTAAAAATAATCTAGTTCCAACCCTTATGTCATGGGCAGGGATACCACCCACTAGATCAGGTTGCTGAAAGCCTTGTCCAGCCTGGCCTTGAACACTTCCAGGGATGGGGCATCCACAGCTTCTCTGGACAGCCTGTTCCAGTGCCTCACCACCTTCTGGGTAAAGAATTTATTCCTATAATTATATAAATCTCTCCCTTTTTTGGTATAAAACTGTTACCTCTTGTCCTAGATGCCCCTTGGGCTAGATAGAATCAGAATAAACTGACTTGGAAGAGACCCACAAGGATCACCAAAGTCCAGGTCCTGGACCCTACACAGAATACCCCAAAAAGTCACACCATGTGCAGGAGAGCATAGTCCAAACTCTTGAACTCTGTCAGGCTTGGTGCTGTGACCACTTCCCTGGGGAGCCTGTTCCAGTGCCCAGCCACCCTCTAAGTGAAGAACCTTTTCCTGATATCCAACCTGAACCTCTCCTGACACAGCTTCACATCATTCCCTTGGGTCCTTTCACTGGTTATCAGACAGAAGAGATGAAGCAATACAAGGCACATTTAAATGAGTATAAGATTCCTCCACAAAAAGTTGTTCCGATACACTTAATACAAAGTTGGTATAACATCACAGGCTTCGTTATATTGCTATAACGACATGCATGCTCTGGACATTGAATTTATACACTTAGTTACTAGAGGGCATTAATTTGGAACAAGAAGAAATTGTATTTGGGTCAGGAATGGGCTGATAGATATTTTTGTACATTTCAGGCCATCAGTATTTAGGCTGTTGGAAATTCTGACAAGTGATTTTTCTATAGCTAATACAAATATTTCTTGAGTGTGTAATTTAAGAGTAAATTACAAATCTGGGTAATTTTGCAAACACATTTGCTCTAATTTTGTTTTCCTTTTCCTTCACTTTTTATTAACTTTTTTTTTCTTACAATTTCTGGTTAATTTCACAGAAACAAAGAACTAATTAAATGATAGAAACTGAAGCAGAAAGGCACATAAAATCTTGAAAAGCCAAGGGCTAGTGGTTGTTTTGTCATCACATTGCATCAAAGGAACAGCTAGAAACAAGTCAAACCACCTATTTGCAAGGAACAACTCGCCTAGGACAGCTGCAATAGTTTCTACCTCTACCTGTCTGTTCTGTCCCATTCCAAGAGGAGAGGAATAAAGTTCCACATTTACAGCCTGTAACAGCAACCCAAATTAGCATGGATGTCTGCACAAACTGTGATTTGTGGTATATAAGCAGTTCCCTCAAGATCAGGTAAGCAGTTCCTGCAGCAGGTGCACAATACCCTAAGGGAAAAGGAAGGATAAATGGATAGAACAGAAATGGTTACAGACACCCGTGATAAGATATCTCTGTTGACTTTGAAAACATAAGACATGAAAAAATCAGTCAAAACCTGGAGATTATGCTGCTCACAAATCCAAAAGAAAAACAGTAGATATTGTGATACATCTAGATTGAATGTTAACAATACTTTGCTCATTAGATGGAAATTAAGATAGGGTTTTTAACCATTAAGGCTTTTGGAAAGAAAGTGAAGTACTTCTTAAATGTAGATTGGTATATTTGTGATGGAAATTAATATCCATCCAGATATATTATATAATGTGAAGAATATATTATTTAATATTTATGTAATACAATAGATAATTATTGCTCACTGTCTACATAACTCAGGTTACTGTAATTGCCTATCAATACATTTAATTCTCCTGAAAATCAATAGGCATTATGGTAGCAGTCTATCTGCAACATCTTGGGAAACACTTCTGTATTAAGATTTCTGGCAAGCCAATGCAAGGGCGGTAAGTTAAAGCGAGGTAGGAACCTTAAGCATTTCATGCACATCCACACACATTGCTCCTCAACCATTCTCTAAGGACCTGTGGATAATTGTATGTTTTTCCAGACTCCGTGAGGATGATACCACACTCCAGGAAAGCAGATTGTTTAAAATACTGACAAGGAGAAGATTATTACTGTAGCCAGTGATATTTTCAGGAAATTCAGCTTTTAATATCAGAAGCTGACATTGTATAGATGAAGTTTGTTATTAAAATGGAATGGAATTATTACAGTTGGAAGAGTCCTAAAACGAACACCTAGTCCAACTGCCTTATCATTTCAGGGCTGACCAATTTAAGGCATGTTGTTAAGGGCATTGTCCAAATTCCTCTAAAACACTGTCAGACTTGGGGCACCAACCACCACTAGGAAGCCAGTTCTGAGATTTGGCCTCCACATTGGTAAAGAAATGCTTCCTTATGTCCAGTCTGAACTTTTCCTCATGCAGCTTTGAACCGTTCTGATGCATTGGCTGATCACACAAAGATCTGCTGTTACCTTGGCGCCAACCTAGGTTTATTGTTTGTGAGTTTTTTTAATTAAGTGAATATTCTTTTTTCCCCAAAGTGACGCAGTACATATGGCAATACCTGGTGTGTGGTCAGTGTGAGGACCCATTTGTCCCATGACAGCACTGTTGCTAATATTCCAGTCAAAATCATCAGTAGGGTCTTGTGTTAATCCACATACAGTTGTCCATTTTTGGTCTTGTGTTTCAAAGTTACAGCTGCCAGGAATACTTGTGTAGTAACCTGAAAATACAGCAAGAAGTAAGTTATCCCATCTCTATGTAAATATGCTATAAAGAACATACTATTTATGGTAATGGAAAGGATTCTGTATAGCTGATGATGTTTCCCTGCATTCCATGTATGGACGTAAATAATATGTGACAATTAATGAGGAAAGAAAAACTTATTCTACACGAACAGGTATAAACTTTATTACAGATAAATGCCCATATAACTCTCGAGGACAAACTGAAGACTTCATGAAATTTAGTTTTTATCCAAGGTGAATGGACTGAATGATTTCCAGACAATTAGCTAGCAAAATTGGACTGCACTTCCACAGAGGCATTTTTCGTAAAGATACGTGGCTCATCCTTTTGGATGTTAGCCTAAAGGCAGTTTTATGATGAAAAAGATGTTCTGGTGATTAGGATACTGAGTAAATTCAGGAGATGAGAATGCTCAGTGGGATTTTGTCAGTGTATATAGTTTATATATGTTTATATATATGTTTATATGTATACATATATAAGCATATATATTTATATAAGCGTGTATAGTTTATATATGCTGAATGGTTTAAAGAAGACAAAGCCAGACTCTTCTCAGTGGCACCCAGTGTCAGGACAAGAGGCAATGGGCACAAAATACAGGAAGCACTTTTTAAGGTTGAGGAAAAAACCTTTTTTAACTGTAAGGCTGGTCAGACACTGATACAATTTGCCCAGAGAAGCTGTGGAGTCTCCACTTTTGGAGATATTCAAACCCTGACTGGCAAAACCCTGTGAAACCCATTACAATGAACTCTGTTTCAAGTTAAGGAGTTGAACTAGATGATCTCCAAAGGTGCCTTCCCACCTCAACTTTTCTGCGCTTTTGTTAGTGCTAGGCAAATGTACTGAGCATCTGCATTGGCACAAGCATCATGTGAACCTAAAAAAGCCTAACTCCAACAACGAATATCCTCAGTTGCAGGTAGGGCAAAGAGGGGAATACATTAATAATAAAAAAAAGTACAATATTCTTGTACGTGTCTAACAAGATTGAAGTACAAATTCCACTTAGAATTTACACTAGTCATAATGGAATACCTGACTTCAGGAATGATATTTACCCTAATGTATTAACAGTGCTTTCAGAAGGCCATTATTAATAAATATTTATGAACAGTATTTGCTACTTTGACAGTCACGTGATATAACTGTACCTGCTGGATGCCTTTCATTGTATGTGGCCTGCTTAGAAGGCAACAGAAGAAGATTGTTCCATTTATTGAAACAGTTGCATTTATTTCAATGATTCAAGCACTCCTCTAGTTGCATCATCAACACTGAGGCTTGCTATTAATCAAATCTGTTTGTATAATTGGCTGTGATTCATGAAAATTGAAACTGCTTTCATGTGTGCTTTTTTCACCTCACTACTTTCACCAGGTTACTGAAAGAGAATGAAAATTTTGCAAGATTGCCTGACTGGACTGAACGAAGCATAGAGTAAGTAATTTTCATGACTTTATTTTTTTAAAAAAAAATGGTTCAACCAGCCTACATGGATGCAGTTCATTTCATCCAGCTTCTGTTGTAAATCCTGTACAGGGGAATTGCTGCTGAGTAGATTATGGTCCATTTACTTCTTTGGTATAAAACTATTGTAGAATGTGAAATAAGCTCAGACCTTGAGCTCAGTGAAAAGGAGAAAACCCAAAGAATTGTGGCCATAACCATTTGCGATGGGACAGGTTAGACTGTGAAAGGTTTTCTCTGTGCCTGTTGTGCTCTCTTGTTTGATTAAGCAGGTCCGGTTGCCTTTTTATTTAAAAAAAAAAGAGGTTTCCGTATCTAGAAGGCATTATATGCACATTAGTGTGGTTTATTTCCATCTGTAAGATATGCTCAGGGAAAAGGTGGATGGCATCATTTACTGGAACTAAGATATAGCAGATAGGGAAATATTATACCTGAGGTTTATCTGAGTATTCTGAATGCCAGATTACAGTATCTACAGTTACTGATATTTTGATACTCCTGTAGAAACAGCAAAACTAAAGACTGATGAAAATATTTTGATGTAGCTGCAGCCTTTCCATCTACAATAAAAGGATATTTCACTCTATTTATTTAAAGTGAATATCAGGGAGTTTTTTTCTTCCCTTGGAAAATCTTTTCTTCAGTATAGTAAAGACTGAGTTGCTTTACTGTGATTTAAGATCATTTATGGCCTGAAATGTTTCCATCTATCTGAGTAAGAAGAGAGAATTGATACGATCACAGTCCTTCCAGAAAACACAGAACAACACCCTCCTGTAATAAAATTACTATATCCTATAAGAGTATTTAGAGAATAAATCAAGTGCATCCATAGTTTTCTGAATATCTTTACCAAGCAGTTCCCTTTGGACACAATTGAGACTTACTGTGTGTCTGTTAGATCTGTAAAATGCGACAAGGGTGAGTTTACAGCGTATTTTTCTCCATTTACTTTGCCTAACTCTTGAAAAATATTAATATTGTATACAAGAAATACAGATTAGCTGTTTAAAATCTACTTTTTCTTGGAATCTACTGTTAAAAAGTTAGTATTTTAAAGTTATAATTGAAAGTAGATCCATTTCCATGAATATGATTCACAAAATTCATTGCAACACAAAGCACTACAAGAGACAGAAACCAGAAAGAGTGATGCTGGCTTCAGCATATATACTTCAGAACTGTTATTTGCTTTCATGAAAGAGAGAAACTCCAAGTTAAATCTCCTGCAGTGACATCTTAGCATGTATTCCAGTAAGTCTGCAAGTCAATTGCCTGGCTAAAACAATGTAATTTTCGTCGCCCAATAAAGAAACATAATTTTTGTATATCCTGTCCAGTCTAAGCATAGGGCAACTCTATGCAAGCAAAAAGGCCTTTGATTTTCAAGGGATCACCAAGCATTGATTGATTTCAAAGAGGCACTTTTATTTCCACACAAGATGAGCATTGAATTGATTTGTGTGATGCATTTGTTTTAGCAGTCAAGGTTAAGGTTACTTTTGATCATATCTGCATCTTGGCAGAATTTGGCCCTTCAGCTTAAAGGTTAGCAATTGCACTGATTACAGAATTGTATATATGGATTGGTAAATCTTCCTACTCCAAGTCCAGATGGTAACCATAATTAAACAAAGACATGGAGCAGGAACCAGGGCACAATGTTTTACTGCCTCTGAGTTTCAAGCCTGAATTGGAGTGCCCACTAATGTGATCTAGATTTTAAAATTGATGTGTGTCCTTCAATCAATCAGCCTTAGCAAAGAATGCCTTCAGACACATTTTGTCTCAGTATTCACTAGGAGTTCAAAAAACATAAACAGATTGGATTTTTTCAAGCTGTTCTGTAATGGAGAAGTGGCAACCTGCCCGTAATCCCCTTCTGAGTGAATCATCTGTGTGAACTCACCTAAGTTATGTTATAGAATTTAAAGTTATAATTTTAACCAAAGTCTGCACTAAAAGACAAAGAGATACTTACTGCAGTCAGCTTCATCAGTCAGATCTTCACAGTCTGGCTTATAGTCGCAGACAAACTGAGACTCTATGCAATTCTCATTCCCACACACAAAATCAGTTAGGGCAGGGCATTCCCTGGGATTTTCTCCAACTGAAACCAACAGGACATTTAAATCAATATTGTAATTAAATCAAAGGATGCTTCTTTTTTATTTGTTTAGCCATTATACATCAGGATTTTAGGCATTTATCTGCTTCCAATAGATGTTATTTGGTCTCACCCTTTTAATGTTGCATTATACCTGTCTAGATTACTGTATTTCCTTTGCCCACAGCTTCAAGGGTAGGATGTTTTGCCTGAGTGAAAATTCAGTCTGGCACCAACCTGTTTCCCCAGTGTATTTGTGGTGCACATTCCATATAAAAAGGTTCTGTGAGCTGTTGAAAAGTAGACAGGCTAAAGGCTCATAGTTGTAGTACATTGGAAAATAAGAACATTTTAAACTGAGAAAAATCACTGTTATACACATTTGCATAATGCATAAACTTTTACAGACTTTATAAAATACTTAAATTATTTTGGAAGAATTTAAAGAAACTTCTGCTCTGAGTATGTGAACTGCCTAGAAATTCCTCTTATGGTATTGAATATACAAATATTTTTTACAACATTTTCTTTTAATCTCTGTAAATGAGTGAAAATCATCTCACGAAATGAGGATAATTAGTAACTTGCACATAAAACGTTATGGTCAAATCCAAAGAATTCTGAAATTCAGCAATTCCTGAACTGTCGGACTATAAAGAAACTTAGGTAAGCTATTTTTTAGTTCGATGCACTGTGTGCATAATTTCAACAAACTAATGGAAACAGTTCCGATAATCCCAAATGCAACATTTCAAATGCTTTCCTGTGAACCTTACATTGCTTTTCAATCTAGAGCTTCAAGCTGTGCAAAAAACATTTAGAAGAATTTATTTTAACTCTATTTTTTGTAACGTGTTTAATTTTTATCTTCAAACATAACTACAGTGTGACACATTGTTAAACACAATCTGACCAGAACACCATGGTATTTACCTTCATGCAGGCCCATATTTCCAGAGGAGAAGTTATTGTTGTCAGGGATTTAATGTCCTCGAATAGTGGTACTTACTGAATTTTACAGACTGAGGAAGTGCATTGTTATTGAAGAAAAATAGGAAAGAACTAAACTTCAGGTTTAGTTTCAACATGTACACAAGGTAATATTGAATAGAGTGACAACACAGCACTAAAAGCAGTGCTAGTGGTTATGTGCAGGAATTTAAGAGTAAAATTTTCAGCTTTAAATTACTTTAAATTAACTTCCCTGTGCATTGATACAAATAAAATCTGTTTCCAAATTGATATATGTCTTGTTCTGTTTTTTAATTTTACACTGTCATCTGATTGATGTCAGGGAATTCACATCAAAAAGAGCATTGCCATGAATCCATGTGGTGGAGAGCTTTTACGGCACTCTTGAACAAATTTTGGGCAAGTTACTTTTGGTTTACATTATGCTTTACTCTTTATTCTCCGCTCTCCATAAATTTGCGGGATCTGAAGACTACGTAGATATGCAACAGGTCAAAAGACCTCAATCTGTTCCTTTCCCAGAAAAAAAACAATATAGGCAACAAAAAAACTCACCATAAACCAAAATAATATAGAATATAGAACACAAACACAGAGAAGAATTTAATAGCTTATAATAACAACTGAGCTTTAGATCAGTATAGAAATAACTAGATTAACAAGAAACAATGGAGCAATTAAAAAATTTATTTTCTCCTAGATTAATTAAAGTCATCTGGTCATAGCACATATCCTTATAAATAACTTTTTTTCCACTACAGTAAATACTTAGGTATTAGATTCTTTTAAATTTAAAAATAAAATTGAAACAATTATTGTGGCATAGAAAAATGATATTGGGTTATTGTACCCGTTTATTTGGTTTCCCCTTGCAGCATATCCCAAAAGCCAGGACAACAGCAGAAACTACCACAAAGCATATTTTAGATGAAGTAATGACTAATGGCTGCATGATGCTATGCAAATCCCTATGCCAAATGAAATGGCAGTACTTGAAAATGAAATAAGGCATACATAGAATATCTCTTTTCAATTAAGTACAATTTTGTATTGATGGACAAAATGCCTTATGATCTTCTAAGTAGTTTTTTTAAAGACCAATAGGACTAGCTTGGCTTCTGGATCACTAAACCCTACAAACTAAGCATGTTAATGATGGTTGCCATAGAATTTGTATTTACATACACTCACCGTCCTTTCTACATATTTTGTTCTTGACAATGTAACTCTCAGAACACCAGGAAAGATAAGATCTTCCCCAGTAAGAATACCTCTGTGTGTTCTATACACATAGAAAGAATGGAAAATATAGATGCACATCATGCACAACAGAAATAAATTTTGTCTCTATTGTGAATACAGCACAAGTTGAATTTTTATATCCATCTCCATTATATGTTATCTATGGAAGACAGCCCACACAAAACTCACAGAATTTATAGGCATGACAAGATTCATTTGGAGATAGTTGATAAATACAACACTAGATGTAGATGTTTTTCTTTCAATTACCAGAAAAAGACTATGAACAAGCTCATGAAAACAGTCTTCTCTCCTTTAAATTTGTTACTAAATGAGAACAACAGGTCAGTGACTGTTTCTCTGATTGATTACAGGAGCTTACTTTTACCAATGCTTTGTAAGATGTAAATATTCCCGTGATATCCATTGCATCTAAAATTACAGAAAGAACCAGACAGGTCAAATATCAGTCACATTAGCTATGGATTTTGATAGTCTAAAGCAAAATGAAAAAAAAAAAAGTTTCATAGATAGCAGTCAATTTCATGGATTGGGTATTAGGTTGACACAGTGAATATTGTCCTATTTAAAATATTTATCATCAAAGAAGTAATTGATCACACAGCCAAAAGGAAGAGATGCTCTTGCCATGTTGTATTGCAGCAATAAAGACATAGGTCATCAGAGGCTGTGTTTGGCCAGTGCTTTGTGCTTTTGAAAGGCATAGGGTGAATTCCAAATTATTATGGTTGTTACAGGCTGCAGTGAACAAGACCTTAAGCTGCAAGCAACTCAAGGTCAAGTACACTGAGCTGCTGTTTGCCAAGAGTCTCATCTTCCCTGTTCTCCAAGATAAACACAGGCACTCACTCATCAGTACACCACCATGTCAGCAGTATATGTATATATAATGTACAGTCAATGGAAATGAGGCTTTTTTCCAGTTTGTCTTTTTAGAAATTAAGGTCATTTCTGAGTAGAAATATTTTCAAATTATAGTTGAAAATTCACCTCTTTCTATTATTTGTTGTTTAAATCGTGTTGTACAGTGTGAGTAATTATATAATTTCCCTCCACTCTTTCACAATGCTTGAGGGGGATAGCCTTATCTTTTTTGAGTCTTCAAGTGGTAAAAGGGAGAAGAGGAGATAGAGCAAAAAATCAAGTGATGCTTTTGCAGAAAATTCTATTTCGCAGTAATTATGAACATGTTCAAATAGCTAAAAATACCTCGTTAAGCCATTTGACATGAGGTCTCTACTCTTTAGTCCTTTTTCCCCTTCCTGTCTCTTCTCTATCCTAATTCTAGTGTACAGCTACATTGCACCTCAGGAGGTTCAGCTGAACTGATTATTTTTAGAGCTTTTCAATGATATTTACACTACAAAATGACTGTCAAGCTGTTGTTTCCACTGTAGTGCAGAATAAATCCAACCCACTCGATAACAGCACTCTCTCTCCAGTTATCACAAATTTCTTAGAAGCATCTCATATGAATATTTAATTTTTTAATATATGGACTTGTCCTATTTTGCTCCACAGGGGTCATGACAGACCAATGGAATACAGGACACAGCACAAGCTGCAATTATCTGCAAGGAGGAGGCACTTCCTCAGCTAAGTGCTCTCCCTGGCTCTGCAGAATCATTATCAGATGTGAAGTTCATCTTGGGTGTCACCTTGCATGGAGATGTATGATGGGTTACAGTCATCTGCTGTTTGGCTCTACTGGAAGGGTGCCTGCCTTCTGCAGTCATTTCATATGGAAAAGATCTCAGGCTGGGACAGCAGTTATTCTTCTAGTGCCACCTTTATAGACAATGATTGTGAGGTTATTTGGGTTTTTTGGGTTGTTTTTTAAAAAAAAAAGAAAATATTTATCGTCCTTCCACCTCTACCCTGTATATTTTGCTAGTCTTCTGGAGTTAAGAAATCTACCACTGGATATGAAGAGTAAGCAATATTTGAAGTATATGGCAAAATTAAGAGATTTTAATTTTATTCTGAAAATCTGCGTTTACAGTCACATGTTAGCAAACAAAAGTATCTTTAGTGTCAACAACTCCTCTTCAAAAATTTCCCATGAGATAAACAGAAAAGCCACCGAGGTTTCATGCAAAATGAGATAAAAGTTATAACTTATTTCTCATATTCATAATCTGTGGCAATTGACCTTATGTATTTCCCTAATAACAATCTGAGAGTTGCAAAAAGAAGGAAAAATGGTAAAAAATCATCTCAAACATCATCTCAAACAGAAAGATTAATCCTGGAGTATTACAGCTGTGTAAATGACTTCTGTACAGTGCAATAAAACCTAGAGAATTCTGTGTTTGAAGCTGGTGCCATATTTCGTTTTTCCCCTTTTTTAATCTTTTCAAAGGAGATTGTCAAATGCAAATAATTTCCCAATTCCAGTTTATACAGTATTTTCCTCTTCAGTAAAAATGAATTTATATTTTTCTTGCATTTCTAGACAGTTTTAATGTTCAATGATGGTTTAAGCACTTGTGCATCACATTACTTATGCAGGAACTCACATCATCTTCCTGCAGTATAACTCTGGCAGGCCTAGGAAGCTGGGTTGGGGTAGCCTGTATTCCCTCTACATGTCCCCTCAGTTGCCTTCCCCACTGAGTCCTTTGGATAAGGGCATTTGGGATGTCCTTTGGAAGGCAGCTTTGGCTGATTTTCACATTGCTGAAAGGGAGATTGTTACTTGTCTAGAACCAAATTGTGCATCTCTGTATCCTTTTCTCAGTGTAATAAGACCTGATTTCAGTAAAATTTTCCCCAGATGATGAAGTACATTCATGTTGATGTATGTTACACAAATTAAATTAAAGCTACCAAAATTTCTAGACTTCTTAAAATGAGCTTTCTTTCTCTGTAATGAAGGAGATTCAGTACGCATCAGCAATTTTTAAACTGACAGTTCACCATGAAATCAAAGAATAATTTCATTCTAAAGGTAAAAACCAAATATTAGATAAATTTTACCATTAATTTCAGTACATTTACTGAGACGTTTTAGCTAGGTAATGTGATTCCAGTACCCCATGTCAGAAAATCACGATATTGACCTATTCATAAAAACAAGTCAATGACATTATGAATCATTAAAATATTTT
>VWZG01001031.1:120571-162112 GCA_013396735.1 Grallaria varia | reverse complement strand
TTATAAAATAAAGAAAAAACAAGTACATATATCTGATATAAATAAAACATACCTAATAAGAAAAAGTAATACTCCTTTAGGCAGGACAATAAAATTAAAATATTAGTAATAATTTTTAAGACTGGCAATAGTAATTCTTAATGCTTGTACACTGTGATTAAAACTTTAACAGTTTTACTAAATATTTAATCTGTCACTTCTTCAAAGTGACAAACCTACAAGGATGAGGATTGACATGAATATTCCCTACTAATCTTCAAAGAGAATCACATGCTTTTTCAGATGTATAAAAGAGTGATTAACGTCAGTCAAGTGTCATTCCTACTTTGATGCAGTGGGTTATTCACTGGGATAGAACTGTGTTGCTTTGTGACATCAACTATAGAGCCTATTTGTATTCTATTAGAATATTCTTTTCAATTGGATTCTAGCTTTTGGGCTTGTATATATATAGAACAGATCCTCTGAGATATTAGATGAACTGGACAGCCTCAGGGGACTCAAAACACTAAGGCTGAAAAAAAATAGTAAGTTATTTATATAGGCATAGCTCAATTAAGTCTTTTAAGCTTCACTGAATTGATCCTGAGCAATGAGACATCTTTAAGAGAAATACTCAAGTCGTGTCTCTTCGGTATCTAATGGATATGACTATTTATCCTTACAGAGTGTCAATGAAACAGATTTCTGATTTAATTTTTTAATCTGCAGTTATGAAATATATTCTCTACAAATTAAGGGCTCTCATAACTGACAAATATTATTTTATTAAAACACTTCAATGAGATTCCCTCTCTTTCCCTGCTTCTTTATCCTATGGTACCTACTTGGTATGTTCAAGGACATAAAGTCATAAAAATATAAATATATATAGCATGGTAGGTATGTACAAGACAAAAATTTGCAAAGACTCATGAGACTTGTTGTTTGCATTGCCAGCATAGATACTAAGTATTTATATACATATACAAAATTATTTACTGAAATATCCATAATTCAAATATTTAACCAGTGACATTCCTGAAGGTACACAATATTGCTTATTGAAAGAGGCCATATATAGTTACAAATCTACAGCAAGATATATGGAAAGTATATTCCAATTATAGATGCTTGCTTTACAATGACGCTGAGTAAAAACTCACCATCAACAAAGAAAGGCTAGAGTGACTGCAGCTGTGGCTGCTCTGGAGGCGTCTATGACTTTAAGTAATGGAAATCTGACCCAGACTAGAACAAATTGTATTTTTACAGCAGGTCTTGTGACTTTAACATATTTCTTAGAAATCTCCCTGATGGACAAAATACAGAGATGTTTTTCTAAAATGTCTTTCCTGTGGTAACACGGGCATAATTTTCCAGATAAGGGCAAAATGACTGATCTGAAAACAAACATGGAAACAAGCATCAACCACACTTCAAACATGTACAAGAGAATTTGTAATAACTTTCAACCTGTCAAAAAATACAGATAAAACTAAGGTAGAACAGGAAATTCAGTGTTATTTTTTTCTTTTCCATTATTTGTTTGTTTGTTTGTTTTCAGTTAAAATCTCTCAGAGGTCACTCCATTTCATTTTTTTTTTTTTTACAGTGCAGAAAATATTACATAGTCCACTTCTGATTTATAGTTTCAGTGGCCTGATAACCTCAATTCTCTGGTTCCACGTCTTCATTTTTCCCTAGATGTTGCAGACAGCACAAAAGTTTTGTCTGTGTTTTCTAAATGGATCTATTCACCAAAACAAATAAGCAGAGCTAATTATCAGAAGAGCATAAATCTTTTAGTTGGAACTGAAAAAATGCTGCAACATTAAAAAAAAAAGGCAAATCAAAGAAAAATATAGCCACTTGCTGACAAAATACCAAAAATAAGAAAACACCAAGGGATTTATGGAAGAATGCACCTTCCTCAGAATTTCTACTGCAGAAATTCAGCCTGTTCCCATCTGTATGGAAGGGGATATTTTAAAATGATGGCTAAGAAGTTTCTGTAGCAATGGCAACTTCTATGTGTTACTGTAAGATCTGTATCCATCAGATTGGCATTCTCAGAAAATATTAACTGACCAGTAAGCTTTAGGGTATCATTACCATGCCTACTTTTGTCTTGCCACCTGGTTTCCTCTACCTGTCTTCCTCATACGACCACACCCTCTGTGGGTATTATTTGTAAGATCATTCAGGTTCTACAACTACACAGTCAAAATTTTCATGTCAAGCTTTTTTCAACACGGCTGATCTCTTTAGAAGAATCTGACTGCATTATTATTGTCAACAGATCTCAGATCTAACCTCAAGAAACACCTCAGTTCTCTGTGCAACAAATCTTCATATAAGTTCAAATGAGGGAACTCAATTTTTAGAGGATTAAATTCCAGAGATACTGACTTTAACAGACCACACTAAGGCAAAGTCTAAGGTTAAAAATGTTCAACTATAGAGTCAAGGGAAGATTTTCATTAGTTGTTAATTCCTTTCCATAGCCCATATACTTTTAAAACAGTTAGACTGGGGAAAAAAAGGCAAAATTTTCATTCCTTTAGTAACACTTGAAGAGTACAGCTGGTGTATAAAGTGTTAAAGAGATGGAAATCCACTTTAATAATTTTGGACTGCTAATAAACTTTTTGATAACATACTCCCATTGAACACAATTCTGAACTGAATCACACTGTCAAAATGCTCAGAATAATGTTGTGCACTGCAGAATCCTTCACATTTAATGAGTATTTCCATGTCATAAATAACGAGAGTCTTCTTGTGTTTGCTGATCAATGAAATTAATTAGATGCCTCATGTATCAAAATTTAAATATAATCTCTTCTGGTTCACATTGGAAACTCTTATTTAACAAAGCTTCTCTTCCATGCAGGTCAAACTAAATTTACTAGAAATCAGTAATACATGAAGTTGTGCTGTTCAGTGGAAGGAGTAGAAGGCAACAGTGAGGTGTTGTGAGGAAAACCAAATAACATCTAAATGTAGGCTGAAGACTTTAATTGGAGAAATGGCAGAGTAGCTTTATCATATTGACAGTTAAAGGAAGAAGTCCTTTTTTGAGACACCTAAACAGGATGGTATAAATGCACAGCAAAGACATCTAGACAAACTATTTAAAAGCTGAAAGATGATTCACATTTGTGCCTTGATTTATTAATTCAGCCATATATAGACTGAGTAATTTCATTGTAATTGCAAACAATAAAACACTGTTTCCAATAAACAGAGAAGTTACCTCTATAAAATGAATGTTGTTATACAATTGCATTGGTCTAAGTTGCCACCATGGTTTCACATGACCTTTCCATGAGAGCTGTCTCTTACATTTCAATGAAAGAGCAATTGACGCCCATGAATTTGGATGTCAATTAATAATTAAAATTATTAATAATAAAATGGCATCCCATTGTATCAAACTTTCTGCTACCATTATAATAAGAAAAGGTATGGTGACATTTAATGGTTTATAGATGAGAGATGATTTTGCAAGGACATAAAAATAAGAGTACTTACATTTTTTTGTTCACCATGTTTTGAGTTGTTTTCCTGTTATAAGTACTAGAATTGAAATTGGTTTTAAATATATCACTGATTTTTTTTTCAATGACTGCTACCCAACAAACAAGATTTTCACTAGAATGTTTTCCATTATAAGAATTTTATTTTTTTCACTTGTATGTTTTGAAAGTTAAGCAACAAAATTGGTCCTGTAGTTTTCATTAGGAAAAATCTGAAAAGCAGGCACATGATGTTTTGATAGATACAGTCTCAAAGGCTTGGGTTTTTTGCTTTATTTGGTAGGTTGTGAGTTTTTATGGTGTGCTCAGTCTCTTTGGAAAACAAATCCCAATTCTGCTAAGAAAATGTTCATATTTAGGCCACACCCAGTTACTCCTGGTTCACATTACAGCTCACCATTACAGCTAGATATTAAATAATACCCCTTATTTGTTAATTCCATAAGATCCGCATTTATAATAAAGATTCCTTTAAAAAAACCAACCTAAAATACTTTCCATATCATCTAAACACCTGGAGCTAAAGAAAAAGTAGTGTCACAGGTGGATTAAGAGCCTCGACTAATTTGGTATGTGGGAGATAAGAAATACAATTTTTAGTGTTCATCTTCTTCTTTTAGTGCTCCTGCTGAAAGCAAAATCAAATATACCCTGCAGACCACACCATTACACCCACATATTCCAGACTTAATGCAAATGGTCTGTAATTCCTGATCTTAGTAGTACTACAGTATCATCTCCCATGACTTCATTAATTCAAGTAGGAAATCATGTTAACATGGTTTCTTTAGCTCTAAGAGTAGTTTAAAATTTCTTTTATAAGCTCCCTGTTTTTTGAATTTTGCAGATATGGCCCGGAAAATCTTGCAGAAACCAGTTACAAAAGAATGAGGTGGGAAGTGCTGAGGGAAGCTGGGAATCTGAGGTGTGTACCTGAACATAAAGAGCTATTGGAAGAATTTAAGTCCAAATACCAAGGTCAGAAGCTGCTATGAATGGACCATGGATTTTCAAGGAGTCTGCAGGAAATTAATCTCTGAGCTGCAATGACCCTCTCAGCAGCAAGCAACATAAAGTTACGGGGTTATGGGTTTGTTTCCACAGTAAGATAGTGGGAAGAAAGTGATGTCTCTCAAAGCTCCCGTTGCATTGACACTCAGTCTCTGCTGCAAACAATAACTGCTCTCTACCCTAGTGCTGGATGTCAGTGCATGCAATGATAAGACAATTCTACTTAATGCAATAGGGTCAACCTACAAACAAATACACAGTGATTATTACAGTCATAAATATAGGTACAAAAAAATACCTAGTTCTACTCTCACATGAAATGAATTGGAACCAGATCCGCAATTACCGCAAATTTACCGCAAATACAGAAACACAATTGTTTGGGGTTTTTTGTTTGGTTATAAATTAGTGTGCATTCAAAGCTGAAGGTCAGAAACTGAAAAAAAAATCTGTAAGAACGAAGATTGCTCTTACATTAAGACCTCTTATTGATTAATCAAAGTAATTTTAAGCACACTTAATACTGCAAGCCTGGCAAAGATCAAAGACTACCAGAAACTGGAACATCTCCAAGATAGTAAAACTGATCTGTGAATTAAAAATAAAAGTTGAATTAAAGGAATATAAAACCGGTAACAAATTAATGTTTTATACTGTGAGCACTAGTGCTACATCTGATCTTGTTGAAGGTTCTCAACACAGCATTTCTTCAGTTCAGTACTTATTTGAAAAAAGGAAGATTTTTTTTACACTGGTAGACTAAGGGGCCTTGGGGTGTGAAAAGAGATAAGAAAGGAAAAAGGAAAAAAGAAAGATTTTTGACCTTTTCTGAGGTTAAATGGAACTCTTAGAAATGTTCAGCTATTTTTCTCAGAATTTTTTTTCCCCCATGTGGAGTAGTTGATCAGGAAAATTAGATACTAAAATCAGAATTTTAGATCTGATCAATGCTATATGTTTTGTAAAAGATACCAGCAGGCACCAGGTTATATCTTGTATTATTTATTATCTTTAAAAAAAAAAAACAAAAAAGTTAATTAAATTTCTGAATTTACTTCTTTAAAAGAAAAGGTGTAGAAAACTAATGAAAATGCTCCAAGCTCAAGGTTATACCTCTATCATTCAGAAAAAGTCCTGTGTCTGTTTCACAGCAGTTATAAAAAGATCTGATTTCAATGCCTGTTGCTTCAGTAAAAATCATTAAACAGCAGCTCTATGATCCTTAAAAAAACTCTGCCCTGAGACACACTTAAATCACTTTTGCTGTCAAATGTCTGCCCTGAAAAGTGTTAGAAAAGAGCAAAAGAGTGACCTGCAAAGATCCCAGAGTCACTGCAAAGCTTCATATGCTAAGAAGCAGCAATGTAATAGCACTCTGTGAGATTATGAGCTGACAAATCAATAAAGTAAATCACTCCCAGAGATCTCTAATCTGAGGAATGAGTTCAGAGAAACAACACTGGAGAACTGTGCAGCGTGGAGGAGACTGAAAGTGCATTTGTTACCTGCGTCACATTATGCAATGCGGTGCCAGGCTGGGATAGAAATTAGGAGAGCTCTCAGATACAGGGCTTGTGACTCCTGGTGTAATGTTACAGGTTATTGCTGTTTTGCCCCAATGATTCAGTATCATCGTGCTGTCAAAATCTGTCAGCTTCACAGATTCACAACCAGGCACTGCCCTCAGGACAGTGGCATGCCCTTAGTAACACTAATCTTATACTACCCATCAGCCTCATCTCCTAGAGGGAGAAAAAAGTCAGGTTCTCAAAGAATTTAACCAAAAAGAATGCTTAATAATTTACATATGAACAATTTCAATTTTATGTGTTTCTAGAAAAATGATGATTTTAGATTACAAATCCTCTAATGAATCTCTTGCCTTCACAAGCAAGGTTCCAAATGCAAGTGTGATTCTTCAATCCTTCTTCAAAATACTTTTTTCCTTCGAAGCACATACAATATATTATTCTATCTCACCAACTCTGGAATGAAGAGTATGTATAAGACTACAGTATGCTTCCAATAATTGACAGTAAGAAGAATGAAATAATTTCCTAATGTGCTTCTCTGAGAAAATAGAACACTGAATAGTGACTGCACTTACCTACAGGTGCGCATATTTGTTGTCCCTTCTATGTAAACTGTTTTTTTAAAAATTATGCTTTCACTGAAAACGGACATTTATATTTAATCATTGTCTTAATTTGCTTGGAGATAGGCTTATGTCATAGGGTCAAAATCAGGCCTAAAACAACCCTGTTTGAAACAATGCCAAAAAAGATGGAAAGTGCTATTTGAGATATGGGAAATATAAATACAAAATTATCTTGCTCTGGGATGTCAAGATGCCATAAAAATTACTCCTGACAATTAATATTGTATTTCACAGTATCTCCAATGATTTCCTTCAAGGCTCTTGGGACTAAAGTAATATTCCCTTACTCTCACTTATTATTCAGATGAGACATTTCATTGACTCAAATGTGGCTTTTACTTACAGTTCACAGGTCAGTAAGGGGAGTAAATAGTTTTAAACTGTGTCCTTTTGAGAGCTGTAGATACTCATTGAATAAAGGCCATTCCCACTATGCTGCTACATGGAACTAAATACTAGGAAAATTTACACTTTGCCAATAGTTTTGAAGAATTTCTCCAATAATTTTATCCTGTCTCTGGAATAAGCATTATGTTTATGTTTATTAAGTCTACAGATGTTCTACACTTTTTGGCGCATGATTTAACATTTAGTGAACTCCTAAGTAAAACATTCAAGCAAGATTTTGAAAATCTAGTTTCTTCCACTTTCTTGAAGGTCAGATAATCTGCTTTGAGGCTACATGAACCAAATGCAATCTCTAACTCCTACATAAATATGAGGAGTTGCTTCTTTTTTATGCAGTCAATGAGAAGAATCAATGTAGAAATACACAGTCTATTTTAAGCTGAGAAGTAGAATAAGCTGCTTCCTCAAACTTTAATCTTGAGTGACTTCCCATAGAAGTAGAGTCAATTATATTGATTTGTGAAAATTTCAAGTTACTTCATGCTAGAAATACAAATGTCCAGAAGATATCAGCTGGCACCTGCAGCACCTCTGCTGCAGGTTTTCATGTTGGCAGCATGGGACAGTAAGCTGGTCCACTAAAAATAACCAGGGAATTACAAAACCCACATTGAGTCATCTACACCTGAGTTGTAGCACCTGCTAAGCTGCACATTTCTATATTACTAACCCTCTCCTCTCTACATTAGACTAGTTAAACCCAATAGTAATATCAGGAGAACAACTGTGATGGCTTCCAGCTTTTGCTGCGAAGCAGCAGCAGCAGCCGCCAGGTGCCAGGGTCCGTGCTGCACCAGCCCTGAGCAGCTGGGGCAGGCTGGATGCTCCAGCCACCCATTGCCCTTGGCCAGGTTAGTCTGATGCTGAGGTCGTATCACTGGGACCCTGCTTTGCTTGCCATGAGCTGGCCAGGACTTCTTGTCCTCCTGAATATCATTCTGTCTTTGCTCATTTGTAACTGGATGGAATTAATTAAATGGGTAAGGTCCACTGGAAATTTTTAATGAGATCCCGCATGTATTGGCCTTGTCACAGTCAGCAGAGGCAGTTACTAATGACAGATTTCACCTTCTACATCTGCATATTTCTTTTTAGAGGCTTGTTTCAAATCTTTTAAAAATATCCCCCTAACTTTATTAAATACTAAATTATCTTTTCTTAAAATTATAATATACAGAGCAATTAATATTGATACCACAAAAATTATTTTCAACAAATGGTTTTCTTTTTTGATTGGTGCTCCTTTCCCGCTGTGATACCTCAGACTTGTTCTTTGTAATGATAGAAGCAACTGAAGAAGCAGTAGGAAACTTACACTTAGAAAAACAGAATAATAAAACATATCCTTCCTTTCCCCTAATAATTCTTACTTGCCTCTCTGAAACTACATTTAAAAATACACTGTTTCTTCTGAGTCATAAGATAAACCAGTACTGAGTGCTGATGAGGTTCCTCATTACCACCACTAAAACAGGCATAGTGAATATGCTGCATTTCATCTTCGATATATCTTCTACAGTAGATTGTATTCTCTTACAATTGCCACAGACAAGATTAGAATACATCAAAATCTCATGGGAGTAACAAAGTTTTGACTAGTTGTATCCAGATGTCTTCTGGTAATATGTTGTTTGCTCAATGAAATTTTGCAGTGCTATTAAACACTTGGTAATTTGAATTTAGATGGATGGTGAGCTGGATATTGCAGTCTGTAAATAGCTGCAATGTCAACATCTTTCATTTGCATAAATATTGAGTGGGTTGATTTTAAGACTACTGTATGTTTGCATCTAGTTCAACAGCCCATCACTTTGATTGGATTATTATCCCATACACAGAGGGTTTTCTCCAAAGAATATGTAGTACAATTTCAGAAGGAAAAAATCAAAGCAACACTAGTAGAGAAATTCCATTAGGAAAAATCAATTGGTTTTCTCTAGCTGCAAACCTTAACAAAAAAAGTTTGTGCTTGGCTATAGTACCACTTTTATGATCCTTCAGTTTTATTGTTTGTAGCATAGTCTGAGGTACTACTTCCACAGTATGAGAGTTAATATTCTTAGACTTCCTGAATGTGCACAAACAATGCAAATATTAAGAGAAGCCATCAAGCATACCATGAACTATGATTTTTTAAAAAATGGTTTTTTACTCTTGATTACCATTTTTCTTCCACTGTGATATTTCAGCAGGAAGAGGAATGTCTTCCTTATTCTGCCTCTATACAATGTTTCCTCATCATTTTGTTCATGGCCGTGCCATTGTATGTACAGTGTTCACTCTCAATTCAACTTTTAATGGATAGGATGACCTTAGCTAGAGACAGTTTGCTAGGCTGTCAAACTTGAGATGGTAATTACCTTCCCAGATCATCTCCTCTTCCTCACATTTTCAACTAATCACTAACTACATTGATTTCACTGACATTAATTTTCATTTAAATCAAGGCATACTCAATCTGGATGGAAATATGTTGGTATTAACAGTTTGAACTAGAAGAAGCTTCAGTATGACTTCCCATGACTATGTGTTGATAAATTAGATTTTATTTGTACAGACACTGTTAAGTAGAAACTTTAACTAAAATACTGACTTAATGATCCTCATAAGCAACATAACAGATAAACTTAAGTTGTTCTGCAAAAAATGCCAAGTAAAATAATGAGATTAATTTTTCCCATCTTCAGGTAGAATTCTTGCTTTCATAAAAAAAAATTGAATAAGAATAATTAGTTGTGACTCAAATGTCTTCCATTCATACTACCTCTAAAAATATATTTAAGCTCCCCAGAGACAAGGGTTTAAAATAACATAAAAGTAACATCTGAAAAGCTTTTTAGGATAATAAAATTAGGTGAAAATAAGAAGAGTGCATTATCTTACTGCAATAAGAATAAAGGAAAGAGAAAACATAAAGAATATTCCCAAAACCTAGAAAAAGGAAATATTACTGATTGTGATGCAGAAAATTCCATGAAAGTCATATATTTGAATGTTAGTACAGTAAAAAGTAGTCTCTACAGACTCTTATCAGTGTGGATAACTATCTAGAAAACCTCTGCTTAGGTTAATTTAAAAAACCAAACAAATAAACAAAAAAAATTAAATCCCTTTGTCTATCCTGAGGGTGGAAAAAACAATTAAGAATTTTAACTACTTGACTTCAACCCCTCAGAGACAATATCCCAACAGAGAACAAATGTATCTTTTTAACTCATTTTAAGTGGTGTGGGTTATTTGATTTTCTTTTATTTCACTTCTTTTTTGTCCTGATTAGCAGAAGTATTTGAATGTGTATTATTAAATTCACCACATGTAATAAAATGAGATTAGAATTACTTTTGTGTCATTAAGACAGCTGTCCATCCTGCAACATACTTAATGTGCTAATTATTGTACACAAGCAAGTGATACAAACACTACCTGCAAGCCATTAACACATGTCTGATGCAGATAACATTTATTTTCCACCAAAGTTAGTTTGCAAGCTAGCTTACAACTAAAATTAAGCAATCCTAAAGTGCTCATAATTACAATATTTGGGTGCTACTAGATACAAAGTTGAGTAATGCAATGAGAACATAATTTGACCTTGGAATTAAGATATTAATTTTGTACCTTATTTAAGTAATGTGATCTATTTTTGTTTAAACTCATTAACGACAGAAAATTATCTTCAAACAATTATTATTTTTCTTTTATCTACTTGTCTCCTTCACAGATTCAAGCCATTCTAGGAAAAAGAGCTATATGAATATATCTCATTAACTATGCAATTACTTGATGAGTGTTGTCATTTGTAGGTGTTTAGACTAATCCATGACAAAAAAAATCTCCTAATGCCTTTCAAAGGGTTTTGTTTTTATATTTCAGATGGACATATCCTAGGTGTATATTTAGGTATTAAAGACTACTGAAGTCTTTTATCTTTAAGGCTTTTAAAATATTCTTATAATACCCAGAACGTTTGAGAAATGATTTTTAATAATCTACTTTTAAGGAAAAAAATATAATTTGTCATTTAAAGATAAAGCAGTCAACATACACATTGGGATATTTCAATGCATTTCACCAGACATTATTGGAGACATTGTAGAAAGGGAAGTTAGCAGACATATTGCAAATTGCACAATGATTCGTACTTGAATAACCAGAACTCCTTGTGCAGATACAAGTAAGCACAAATACACACACTGTCTTTTGCAAAGGTTTCTACCCAGTCTAGAAATGGTATATTTGGTCATTGTGTCTAAACAACATTGATTATTTCTTCTCAGAATCATATTGTGGTTTAAAAATTGCTTTTACAAGTAGTTAATCCTTTTGAGTGAACGACAAAGGAACAGCCAATTTCCAAGTAATGTCTCAGTTTTCACTTGTAAATTAATAACTAAATAGACTTTTAAAATATTGTTTTAGTTATTTCACATTTAACGAAGAAAATGCCATTTCTAAAGAAAACAAATTATATATTCCACACTTCTTTACACAAAAATGCATTATTTAATGCAGTCATATTTTTGTATTTTATTCTCACTTAGTGGAAGTTACCAATTCATTTATTTTTTAGCGGATGTCACCCCATCAGAACAAAAGGATTGCATACTGATAGCTACTAATGGGGAGGGAGTAAAATATGAAAATATCCTCACATGGAGCATATAAAAGAGAAAGGTACTGTATGTGAAGAGGGAAAATGGAAAGATGATTTTTAAAGACTTTCTGTGGCTTTTTAGAGAAGCTTCTTTTGGAAGAGAAATATTGAGAGTTTTTAAGAGACTAGAGTAATAAAACCCAGCACTGAACTAGGAGGTATGTGGGAGCTCTTCCAGCCTCTAAGCCGAACAACAGAATGTCACAGGGCTGAAACACTCGGCTGGAGCACATAAACCCTCTCAGATACAATATATTCAAAAGAAAAGGGGTTTTTATTACCTTAATCAGAACCTGAACATGTCCCATGGCTTTTGATGATTTGAAGTACCAGAAGCTCATCACACAAGTCCCACTTGATTCTTTCCATATGGAACTCTTCACATGGGCTTTTTCATTTATTACACCTACTGAAGTGGCCTCAAGATACAGGAATTTTCCTGGAATTAAATTATCTTTTACTGTAAAAATGTTTTAGACTTTAAAATTAGATTTCAAAACTCAGCAAATTACATGCAGAGACATAAGATGTATGCTTCCCATATAGGTCCTATAGGGGTCAACCTCAGCTTAGGGTCAAAAATGACCAGATCACATTTTTTGTATATTTCTTATATCAGGAATAAACTAGTAGCAGCTTGACATTTGGGTAGGCCTGTGCAGAAGAATGAGAATACTTTTATGTTTTCCAGCTACTCTGATTACGTCCTTGCTCCACAGCACTAGTAGCTATTCTGACAGTGCATCTTATGATAGCCACAACATGATAAATTTCAGGATAAAATTTTCTGACAGATAATCTTCAAAATAGCAAGTCACACTGTAAAAAAACTTGTGAAACAGGCAAAAAACCTTTGTACATTTATAAATCATTAGCTATCCCTAGTAGTTCTATTACCTTTGGTCATTTGTACTCTCTATGAATATTAACACACATAGAAATTATTTAGCCAGAGGAAATTGTAAAAATAAATGCCTAGAGTTAATATTTTCCAACACTGATATGGTGGTTGAGTCTTCCATTTTTATTTTAAATCAGAAGCATAATAAATTCTGCAAGTTTTCAAATTAATTTTTTCTTTGTATAAATAAGAAATGTGTAATTCAAATAAACACAAATGTAGTATAAATAACACAAATTATAATTGCATATCTATGAAAATTTGTATATGAATTAGACAAAAAACTTCTACTGCAGTAGAGATGGAATCAAATGGGCTCATTTTGACTTTGTCACTTCTCTGGCTATGCTACAACTAAAGATGTTTGCCATAACACTAATGGATAAGTGATTTGGTTTTTCCCTGAGGTCAAGAATACATTTAACATGCTTAGTGGCATATTCATAGCAATACTTTAAAAATATTCACTACTAGAAAATGCAAATGAATTAATATTTTTTTCTACATATCTTCAAGGTTTTTTGGTCCTTCAGCAATTCATGTAAACATTCAACCACTACTATCACGCCTTTGTGCAACTCCTCTGTGAAATATTTCAATTTAAGGTCAGTTCTGAGCTCAGCTTTGGTAACATCTTTGCCTGCTCTATAGGACCTTCAAAAGCAAAGGATGAAGGCACAGAGCTTGTGGCAAGAACAAGAGCAGATAACTGGGTGCTTTGGTTGAAAAGACCCTGGAAGATGCGCTACCACTAACAAAGGAGGTTTTTTAATTTAAATTTATTTATTTAACATTGTCTAAAATTAAAGTATGACTAGTCACTATGGGCAACTGTTGGCTTCCTGGAAGTGACCTCATGCTCTGGAGGAGTGGGACCCAGTGGATGCCGGACCTGAGCTGTCTCGTCCTTGCAAGTTGCAGCCAGACCAAATGCCTCTCTCCGGACAAGTATCAAATGATCTTGCTTGACTCATATAAGAAACAACTGAGAATTAATTTTTCCTTTGTCATTGTACAATGGTGATTAATTTTTTTTTAATGTCAGACATCTAATTCATTGAAAATGACACCCTGATTAAACATGTTAGAACTCCTCTGACGCCTGTGAAGGGAGGTATGAGACGCTTCATGAAGACTATTGTATCTTGTTTGTGAACTGACAACATACCAGTTGTATTTCCAAGTGTGTGGTCCCCGGGAGGTCTAAGACTTTGTGGAGAGCTGACCCCGAGCACCCAGTTAAAATTATCAGCCAGAGAATTTTTCCAGCCACATCTGCCGTTCTCAAAGGTGCAGGAAGTTCCACATTCACTCTCATCTGTATTATCCCCACAGTTGTCTTCAAAATCACAGCTTTGTTCTGGTCTGTAACACTTGCCATTCTGGCACTGCCAATGGCCATGTGAGCAGGAGCCTGAAAAGAGAAGAATGAGCGTGTCCTGGTGAATCATACTGCCATGCATCCCAGCAAGGTTACTGAAAGGTTACAGCTCAGAGAGCTTGATATTTAGAAGGAGGAGGGTGGTCCAGAGCAGTTTTATTAAAGCCTTTGCTTCCCTTGAAGTGCCAATCCATTATCACTTTATTTCTTTTGTATTTTGTCAAGTGATTGCCTAAATAAATTACTGTTTCCCTTTTAAAGCCTTGGAGGGCAAGCTCCAGCCAGGCATTCCTTCACTAACAAAGCTTTCTAGTCTGACTTAATTACGGACATTCTCCTTTCATGTGGTGTAGGATTAAATCATTTCATTTTAGCTGCAAAGTTGAGGCTACTTTAGGAGCTCTAATTTGGATGAAAAAAACTTTTCCATTTTCACTGCAGAGGTTTGTCTTTTAATGGACCAATTTTTTTCCCCAACAAGTTCAGTGGGTTGATGGTGCTCTTTTTGGGCAGTATTCCCAGCATTATTTAGGGATAATTCTGCTATTATACAACCTAAAGGTTGTAGGACTCAGATCACAGGATCCATTTCCAAGTTTCATGTTTTTGTTTCAGATCAGTTTCTGCAGGACTCTGGACAAAACACAGCTTCTTCAGTACATTCTGTAATTAAGAATCGAGACAAACAATTCTAAAATGTACCCTATATATTCTGCTGTGCCAGAAATAAGTGAATAAGCGTAATGTTATTTCAAAATAGGAGAATCAGTATATTAGCTCATCAGACATAAAAACAGAATATGCACATGTATGAACGTTGTCCAAGTACGGGGAGAATCTGAGTTAATGGATACTGAAGATCACATGGTGCTAAAAACTTGTTTCCATTGCCATTAGTTTAAGGAGGATCTGATGAAGCTAAATGAAATTCACATAAGGCGGGATTTTATTAAGAGATCAGAAAAACTGATTTAGTAATAAAAAGAGAATAAGAGATGGGGTAGTCAGCTGACACATTGGCAACCTCCATCCCTATGCATTTTTTAAGCATGACTCTAAATTATAAATACCCCAAACAAAGTTAAAACCATTGTCAGACCCCTTTGTTGTAGGCTTTGGATAAAGTGAAAATAAGTCTTGAATTTCTACATGCTAGCTAAAGAAAACAAGTGTTAACCTCTCTTTTTTGAGCAAAAATCCTCCTAACATAATTTTAAAATAAATAATACAAATAAATACTAGAATACCATAGAAATACGTAACAAGTTTTGTAGGGAAAGTATTAATTTTTCATTCCTGATTACATAGTAATGTAAAAATACCAATCATGTTTGCCCTAGAAGACTGGGTATGATTTGGCTTTTAATGCTTGCTCAGAGAAAAGAGGAAAAAATCCTGAACAGAAAGAAGCAAGCCAGAATAAAAGATTGATACTGATTTAGAAAGTCAAGAACATTCGGAAAAGGTTTCCAGGGTTGGAGCCAAGAGAAATGGGTAATCTCTGACCAAAAGACTTGGTTTAAGTCCACAGTTACAAGTTTATGAAAGCATCAGTGGGATTTTTATTAGTACACAATCTCTGAAAATGGTCCTGGTTAAAAGAACGGTGTGATTTTATCGATGAATCAGTCAGTGTTTATCAGAACCTTCTATCAATCTGTTTCAGACTTTCAATCATCTGTCTCATTTCACAAATGGTGACAGAGATTTGTTATAAAATTCCTGCCTAATTTACATGACTTATATTTTCAGTAGATAGTCATTTTAATCCGACATTTCTTTTATGTGATGACAGTAAGGATTTATCAAAGGACTTATTTTGTCAGCAAACTAGGAATTTAAACTTCAGGATGCAGTTTGTGCCTTGAAATACTTCTCCCTGCAGTTCAATGATCAATAGTTGCAATAACTGTAGCATTTTAGGTTCCTTTGCAGCACTGCTTCCAGTTTCAGGTTGAAAAAAATTAGGCAGAGTTGAAAAGTGGAAGTCTTTGTTTCCTGACGAAAAACAGAAAAATTCATCTTGAATCCTGGCATGAATGACTCTTTTCAAGCATGTGTAATGAATGATATTACACTGCCTAACTGAGTCTGTAACGTGACTTGTTTCTGGATGTACTTCCATAGTATGGCTTCTCTTTAAATGACATTACTAACACTTTATAACTAGAAATAAAAAAATCCCCATAAACTAAAAAACTCCAGACAAACAATTCCCTCTTCCTCCTTCAAAACCAATGCTGAACCTAGATGAAAAGGGTTTATTTAGAGCTCCTTCTTTTCCTTCCTACATTTTCTCAATCCTAACTGTTCAAACACTCTGTTATATAGATTCTTGTGAGAGATATTTATTTGAGAGGAGCTTCTCCTTACCAAGGTTCAGCAAATTTTTCCTCCAATCACAGAAGATTGGTTTTTCCTCCAATCTTGATGCTTATTAGCAGGGAGATGTTTTGCCTTGTGTGGTAACTGCATCAACAAAATAAGCTGCAGCAGACCCAAAGGGGCTCTTAGTGCCTTTCAGATCAGTAATCTTTGAACTGAGAAGGATTCACACAACAGAGGAAAACAGCTTCACCAGTCAATAATCCCCTTGTTTTATATAATACCGTGAGCAAAATCAACAGGTGAAACAGTTATATTTTAAAATACATAGGACAATGATTAAACTCCTAATTTTATAAGGGTGTTTCTTTTAAATGTATTTTGGAAAGAAAAAGGTACCTCAAAGCATCAATTGAGAAAATAAACTTAGTAACAGAGCTGAAATATGACATCTTCTACATCAATGAACTTTGAATAGTAATAGAGTTAACATGGTATACATCTGACAGCATTGAGGCAGAACAGCAATAACTACAGAAAATATGAGCCTGTTAAGAAACAGCCTCTACATGTGTTAGCTATGTAAACTTCAAATTCTGATAAGACCCTTTGTGTTCTCAAAGGGGTAAATCTAAACGTGAAAAAATTATTCTTTAATCTTTGAAGCCACAGCCTGTGCCCCAATGGGGTTTTTCTATAAATTACCTAATATTTTGTATCACCCTATATCATAGTAATAGTTTTATTGCATGTTTGCCTCCTCTCTGAAAAGAAATTAAAATAATATTTTAAATGTTTCAAAATAAATTAACTCCATTAATATTTGACAAGATGATGCACAAGCACCCTTCTATTTATTCTTTTCTTTCACCTTAGCCAATGGAGACATTTGTGAAAGACTTAATTTTTTTCCAGTATCACTTAAAAGTTCTGAAGATCTTCAGATGATCTTTCTACGTCTCTGTTGAGAAACATCATGTAGCTGTTGTTTTTATCAGAAACATCATATACCTTATCAGTTTTTGTTTCCACCATAATATTAATTTTTCCTTTCATTTAAGGATGAGAATCATTCATCCTTCCTTTCATGAAGGTAATATGGAGGGTTTTCTTAATTTTGGTTTTGTTTGTTTATTTAGTTCCACTTATTACTTTACTGTTAAAATCCACTACAAGTTCTCACAAGGTTTTTGGACTCTTATCTGAGTATGCCATCTTTTCATTGACATTCAATACTGATTAAAAGAAACTGTGTCATATTTCTTGGACTGGCCATGAAAGATTTCTAAAGGAGTTTTCTCATTGCACATTTACACTGAGTGACCAAATAGAGCCCAGTTCATGCAATTTATCAGAGATGAGATGAAGAAATAACTGTATCATGTTCTGTAATTACTTGTGAGTAGACAAACAGTGATAGCAGAAAACTCTAATCTGGTAGAAAAAAGTGCCCAGCATTACATGCTGGAAAACTGAAGTTATTGAAGTCCAAAATTAAAATTAAATTATTGAATAATTAACCACAGCACAGATAACCAAAGACTGTGATAAATACTCTATCAGTTAAGGGCTTTAAATAGAGACTGATTTTATTCCCAAGAGATATGCTTTAGTTTAAATTAAAATTAGTTGACAAATCAAGGAAGACTCTAGATGAAAACATAGTGTTATATAGGAGTTTAAATTACATATTAATATATTACTTAAATATTAATTGATTTTTGCAAGCCTTAATTTGCTTATATAATTATGGGAATTTATAATTTATAAATTAAAAATTTGTCCATTACTATAGTATACCTGTAAAATAGAGAATAAAACCTAAAATCTCTCCATTAGATTCAAATCTTCTTGAATCTTGTCTTTTAAATACCTTTGCTTATGAGAAATAAATCAAGTATGATAACTAAACTGATAAAGATACATAAGATCAGACCTTCTAGAAAACTGCAAAAATATGATTGTAACAGTTGGACCTGATGATCTTAGAGAACTTTCTCAACCTTCATAATTCTATGATTCTATGACTGTATATGGGATTACACTAGTTATGACTTTGGTTATGAGCATTTAACATTAATTCTCGTAATTTAAACTTTTTTGTTTATCAGTTCTTATTGTATATCAGCATTGTTTTAAAATCACCAGAAAACTAAATCGTGCTTTGGAACAACAGGAAACACATTGGTGATAAGGATAATCCAAAAATTGTTGAACTTGAGGTTCTTAATTTATTATATTTAATCTAATCAACATCCATGTTTTCCAAACCTAAATCAAACTGAATGAATGGGATAGTTGACAATTATCAGGATTATCAAAATAACCTATTAGTAGGTGTGAAAAGCTAGATCTGCTTCAAAATATTTTCAAAAGATTTTATTTACATTCACATAGCTAAAAGCATACCTCCTCCTACATCAAAGCCAGAGCTCATGTAGAACCATAATCTGGCATAGAGGCCAGAGTAATTAATCAGCAAGCTAAGAGTGTGACATCCCAGGGACAGGGGCTCTCTGGATAATTTAGATCTCTGAGCTTTTCCCTGCAACACTTACTCCATTATCATTCTTGCTCTGAGTTGACATTTTTTGACTGAAAACTATGTGTCCTTAAAAAAAAATAATTGGTTAACAAGAACATCTTTCCCCTAATATCTCACCAGTATAATCCAAGGACACGGAGTAAAGTGCTTTCATCACTGTTGATGATGCATAGTAATACTGACTTGGCAGGACAGGCATGTGAAAAATTTATCTCATTTCAAAAGCAAAGCTTTACAAATTACAAGAATTTTTAAGAACTTTCAGAGCTTGAAGTGTTGGGGGAAAAAAAGAAGATTTAAAAGCTATAACTTTTTAAGCTTTTTTTAATAGCCTTTTTTTCCTAGGAATGAGTGAAAACATTTGGTTTTGTAAGTCTTTCAAGTACTTGACATATTGATTTGCATTCTGAGGAACGGAAAGTTTAAAAAGACAACAGCTTCATTTCATCTACAAAAGGGACTTCTAGAAGAAACTGTTAACCTTCTAAATTACTATCTTGACAAAGAGCAGATGAAGACTTCTCCAGCAAAGCTCCTTCAGTTATTTCTTATGTTGTTCATTTCCACATACAAACATGAGAGAACTCTTTTCCCGTAATCAGATCCAGTATTATTCAGGCTCAGAAACATTAAGAGTCAAAACCCCAAACAGCAAGGTAGCCTATCACTGTTCAATGTTATTGTCTCTGTCCATAACAAAGCACTGAAGAATCTTCTTTTTTCCATTTGTTTGTACTTTATTATTGGAAAAGTATGGGGTTTTATCAGTCACTCAATACACTTTAATCTGCAACACACTCAAAGAGTCCTAAAATAGTGTTTTACTTTATTTAAGGTTAACAGAAATTCTGGAGAATATTAGGAGATGACGGCAAGATGGGCACTCGGTGCCCCTTCTGACTGAGTTTACTGCACATACTATAGACAGGGCAATGCTGAAAATAATGCTATAAAGAGAAAAATCTTCATTTTCAAGTGCTTACATGCATGGGAATGTGCATTCACTCAAGAGAAATAAAAAAAAGAAACTAGTTTTGACTAGAGAAGGAGGTACTAGGTTTTTTTACCTCCTCTACTCTTACAGTACGTGTATAGTGATACTGTTAGTAGTAGAAATAATGCATACTTTCCTCACTTCTCAAGAGATTCTACACCTATTTAGTCTATAAAACATTCTAGTAGGTCAATTTAAAAAGAAATTTTTAGTTAATCTCTTCAGGTGGGAAATCCCCATGGAGAATAAGGAGAGACCTAGGCCTGGATCCATTGACAGATACTCCTTCTATTGCAATAGCATCAAGACTGGTTTGTTCCTTGCCAGAAAACTGAAACAAGATAGAATACATGTTAACATCATTATTCCAGTCCTAAGCAGGTGCTTTATGTCTCAAACATAAAGAAATGGAGAGATAAGGAAAACTGCTGTAGCAGGACATACACTTAATGGGAACAGTGATATATGAGTTCTTATATATAATCGTCCTTTTTCAAAGCCAAGCTGAAATTTGTAGCCTATCTTCCTGAGGGTGGACAAAGAGAAAAGAAATCCACATATAGTTTTTAAGCAAAGCTTTATCAGAAACATCTGCCCAGGTTTGGAGTTAGAGTTGCCCTTCTCCTAGGATGGTTGCCGGGAGCCTAGCCATGATGATCAGAAACAATAGTATGTATCTACTAAAGTGAGAAAAATTAAATACTAACTAACCTGAAAAGCTTAATTTACTCACTAAGAGTTTACTCAGTAAAAAAACAATTTTTTGCCATATTCTAGCTAAAATAAATGAAACCTAAACTTTTACTGCCTAAATAGTTACTAGCAAAGACACAGAAACAAGAAACATTCCTTAGGTATAAAGTCCACAATCCTAAAAATATGTCAAAATTTTGCAGTGTGCCTTTTAGAAGTACGGCTCGACAGCTAACATAAACTGTACACTGACACCTTGCCTGATGCAGATAAATGCAATAGTGCTTTAATGAAATCCTGGACTGGTGCATAGCTGCTGACATCTAGAGCCATAAGTGGTTTTGCTGTGACCTCTGGTTTAATGGTTCAATCTCTCTCTGACTGTTTGGAGGGAGAAAGAAGGCATGGCATTTGCATTTCCTGGTGCCCAGTGCAGGCTGTGGTCACTGGGTTCACCACCTGCTTTTCTGATGGAAGAAAAATCTAGAGATTTAATCTAAAAGATGTCTTGAAGTAAAGCAGAAACCCATAAATCAGAACAATTTGAGCATGAGGAATGAGGTGCACAAACTCTGAATAGCTGAGGTATGTCAAAAGGGAAGTTCTGTAAGGTGATCAAAGGAAAGTTGGGTAGACAGTGAACTAAAAGCATTTGATGATGTTAGAATTCAGCCTGAAGGAGGAGGGATCTTCACTGGCTGCACTGCAATATGTGTTCCCTTCATAATCTCCACCACACTCCAAGTTGTTGCCCAAAGTATACAGTGGAAGGCAAAGCTGCAGTGCAGTCATAAATCCCCTCTGTACAACTTTGCAGAGCTGCTGTACTGTGCTCAGTAAACGTGACTGGTGGAAAACGTTTCTCTCGAATCCTACTCAAAGCCTGACCAACCAGCTCTCTTTTAGTCACAAACCTGACTCTGAGACCAGAGGACAGGACACTGTCCTGGTCAAATCTGACCTAGGTAAAGAAGACAGTGAAGATGGAGGCCCAGAACCTGGTTCAACAGCTGAAAGTATGAACAGTATTTAAAAATGTTTAGAAACGCTGCTCTGGCAAATAAAGGCATATAAAAAGACATGGCTTAAGTAGTAAATACTCTTTGTATTCATAATATGTCCACAAGATCTCAGATGTCTTTTCCATGAACTGGCATTTTCTTTGCCAAGTTAGACCCTATGAGGTGGTCCAGTAAGGGCTTTAATTTGGCAGAATCAAAAGTGAAGATAACAAAAGATGCATATGTATTATCAGTTGGGAAGCTCCACTATGGACAAATGTCAATCTGTTCCCTTAAATCTGTATTAATATTCCAGTGGCTGAGAGCACTCGGCCTGTTCAGCCTGGAGAAGAGGAGACTGAGGGGAGACCTCATTGCAGTTACAACTTCCTTGTGAGGGGAAGAGGAGGGCAGGCACTGATCTCTGCTCTGGAGTGAACAGTGAGTGACAGGACCCAGGAAATGGCCAGAGGTTGTGCCAGGGGAGGTTTAGGTTGGATATTAGAAGAAGGCTCTTCACCGAGAGACCGGCTGGGGACTGGAACTGGTTCCACAGGGAAGTGGTCACAGCACCAAACCTGACAGAATTCAAGTGGCATGTGGATCATAATCTCAGGCACATTTCTAAAAGCAACTGCAACACTTAAACGTGGCTATATTCTTTAGAAATATCTGGAGTAAGAGTCAGGCGTAGGAGAAACTAAAAACCTCCAAAACTGATTAAATTGAATCTCATGACCCCTATGAACCCTCATCTATCACTTCTCAGGGAGAATAAGTTTAGAATTAATGTATTTACCACACGATATTACAAAACTTTCTATCTGTATGAGACAAAATGCTATAGTGAGCTGAAGAGAACACAATGACTAAAAGATTTTACAGATGTTTTGTACAGCCTTCCACAACCCTTTGAACCTCCACTGAAGAAGTCAGCAGGAAAATGAAAAATACTTTTGGTTTGATGGAGAAGAAAGATACCAACAAACTCTTTAACCACTCAGCATCTCAAAGAAACATAGCTTCTAAGATAGTCAGCTTTTCCATTTCCTCTGTGTTATAGTTGTTCTCAGCCAAAAATAGATTCTTTCTCAGAAAGAAAAAATTAAGATTATACCTGTAAATTAGTACAAGTGCTTTGAGGTGATGTTCTGCAATGAACAATTACATTTGGAACTGCTATGCTCTAATGTCACACTGTTAATATCTCCTAGTGAGAATAAGTAGTTCAGTTCCTTACCTTTTTTCCAGACAGTATGAGCAATTAAGACAAAAGCATTTTTTTATTATCCTCATTTAACATTAGTCCAATCCAGCACAATCATTTATTCCTCAAAGCAATAATAATTTTATTAACTTTACCTTCGTTCAGCATGTGTTCACATTTATCAGCACACTTTGAAGTAAGCAAATAGTAGCACATCTGCTTAACAAGTCTCTGAACATGGAAATAGCAGAATAGTTCATAGTTAGAACGAGAGCCCTGATGAAATTGTTTTATGCCACTTCACAGGAACATGAATTTTAAAAGAAATTGCTCAAATCACTGGGTCTATTTCACTTTTATGAAAGGCAATGACCTCAAGCATTTTCTCTGCATTCAATTTAATCAGTACCTTTCTCCACTGCTGTTACTGAAATGCTATTTTTGGGTTCTCAGGTAACGGACCCTTTTAGCATCCAGCTTAAATTTATTCATGACCATTTCAGATTCACTGATTTCTCTGTAAGCTCTACCATTCAGCTTTCCTTTGCTTGGAAGGGAAGGGAAAGACAGAAGTACAAACAGACCTAAAATCCCCAAAACAACACTGCTCAAGAACTTTATATTTATCTAGCCCAAACCTTCATCTCAAAGTTCAATAGAAGCTAAAAACAGTCTTACACAATCCCCTTTTGGAGATTTGACAATTTCAAAATACAGAATAATGATGGTATATCTGCGCTTGTGACAAAAATACAAGAAAGACTTTTCCTGTGTCATTTCTGCTTTGTGACAAACTAGTTCTCAGTAACTTAAAGGTGGACATCCAAATTAAATTATGTTTTTTTAGTGTAAAATACATCTCTGAGTCTTTCCAAGTTCATAAATTGGTAGATCATGTTTTTTATGCACCAGAATACTGAATACTGGTCTGGTTAACCAAGCACTCAAATGAGCCATTTCAGCACTTAAAACTCTTTATCTCCATTAAAAGATAAGTATTATGTCAAAACTCAGAGTTTCAATATCCTGGAATATTCTTCAGGGACAGAAATAAATAAGATTCTTGATGAATGTATAGCATCTACTTGGAAATAATCGTCTTGGGCATTTACATTTGAATGTGCATATATATATATTTATGTGTGTGTGTGTATTATATGGATATGTACTCATCTCCTAAACGTGACTATGCAGGATCATGTTAGCATCCTCTGCAGAAATTGATTCCAAAGGAAGTAAGTTGTAGGATGTGTATGAATCCATCTCTGTCCCTGCAGGGCATAGCAGCACAGAAATAGCTCCGCTATAGAAAGGATATTTTCCTCCTTATATATAGAAAGAGGCAAGATTTTAGCTTGAGATACTTTTTATTGAGGATTTGTTATCCTATTCCAAAAAAGTTATTAATAACAAAATTTCTCTCTTAGATAGTGTATTTTTGATTGCTGTGTTAGTTGCTGATTATTCCTGATCACTTGCAAAAGTAATTTACTATCTATCATCCTAATTAGGTTTCATATATTCCACTAAAATATTTCTGTTCAGATTTAGGAATACTATCACACAAGTACTAAGGACTTTCCTCAAAGAAGTGTTTATTAAAAATGAAAGTGGAGAAAAGGATCTTTGCTTTCTCCAGTTCACTGATAGATTCCCTCTCCAGTCTAGCTGGAGAGGAAAATCAGCCATTTTTTTTATCTCTCTGCTTGGTGAAGACTATGCAACTACCTCCCACCATTTTTATTTGAGGAGAACTTTTGTAATTATTGGTGCCACAACCTTTGTTTGTGTTCTGGGTACCTGGAAGTGCCCAGTGATCAAAAAAGTAGGGTTTTTTTGTTTCTATTAAGAAATAGATCTCTTCTCCTTGCCTGAGTCATGTGAGCTGGTCCGACTTTTCAGCATAAAACAATGGTGGTCCTTCCATAGTCAGGAATGATTTACAAACTTTGACAGTTAACAGTCTTTTTACCCAGGCACATCTTGAGATAGTTGGGTATCTTGTGAAAATTACGATATCGTTCTACTTGGGAGTCATATTCTGTTAAAAAGTTTGAGAACAAAACAAATCCAATCTGTCAATGTGGAATATGTAACACTAAGGGAAATGTTTGAGCTAATAATGTCAGTATCACTGGTTGTCCTGAGAAAGCTCGGATGTGGTAAAAGTTCCTTACTCAGTTCTCCCAGTTGGGTGAAAGTAAAAGAGCAGGGCTCTCTAACAGGGTTCTCCTTTACAAATATAGTATTAGGAATTCCTCTTGCACTGTTTGGAACAGGTTGCCTTTGGTTACAAAAGCTATTCCCATATCCTAGAGACTCACTGCCAAAAGGAATTACAGCTCATAGTATGAATGTACATATAAACATCTCACTTCAAACTGCCAGCACCGAAAATTCATTTCTCCTGACCTCATATTATTTAGATGTCTGCTCTGGGACACCTTCATCAAAAACAAGTCTATGGAGACCCAAGAGCTAAGGAAAGTTTTGAACATGTTAAACTGTTTTGCAAAACAGCAAAACAAATGCTGACAGTGCCCTACCTCCAAGGGCCTTAGATGACATTAATCATGTTCTGAGATGACATTTATCACATTCTGTTGTCCAGTGTCTAGCATTGTAATCAGTTATGGGCCCAATCCAGGCTCCGCTTTGACTGCTGATCCAAAGAATTGTTGAGCTTTAATTCACTTTCAAAGTATTAGGTCTGGGAATACCTAGGGAAAAAAATAGTTTCTTTGATATAAAATTATAAGTTATGGGAAATGTCTGCAAATTATTTGTACTTCATTGTCTGTTGAAATATTTATTTGTTTATGGACAGAAATAAATCCTAAAGAATATTTTTAACTCCTATGTAGCTGTAAAATTACAACCCACACTAAATTTTTGTCATTATTTTTAAAATTAAACCAGTACAAATAAATGGGATTTTCTTTTTTAGTTTAGCAAATGGGGCACATTGTTTTCAAATAATCATACAATCTGGCAAGGCTAGAACTCAAAAAGAAGACAGATCAAAGTCCTAGCTACCAAAAACAAAAAGAAGAAAGTGTGGAATGAAAAAGGTAGTGCAGGGGCAATATTTCCAGTTCAATTGAGAAACTACAACAGTTACACTTACATGGACCTGAAATTACCTGGAGAAAGCGTCACAGAATTAGAAAATACAAAAAGAAAAACCAGGCTATGTATTTTTCTCCTTCACTGTTAATAAAAGGATAATTTTTGTCACAACAGCTGGGCAATATATGAAAAGGTTGAATTCCATTCACCCACATGCATGATTATTTTATATTCAAAAGTAGCAGCTTTATATCAATCTACTTAACCAATCTGCATATTCTATAGTATTTCCACCATTTTTCTGAAAAGTGTGGAAGCAATTGTATCTTGAGAGAGAAAAAAATTTAAACATGTCAATTTCTTAGTTTTGAAAGTCTAGACTATAACTATAAACTTTTCATATTATTATATAGGTGAAAATTAAAATTGCCACTTGCATAGAATTTCATTCTAGATACAGCTGAGTCTTTTCTGTTCAGGCACTAATGAAGAAAAAAAAAATTCACAACCTGCTGTATGCAATTAAGGCAACCATACAGGTATAAACAGTCTTCCAAAAAAATTGAGTCCTCTTTGTAAGGTTGGTTTTATGTGTGAGGTTTTATTTCTTTTTTGTCAGGCTTTTGCTGTTGTTGTTTTGTGGTTTTTTCATTTATTTGTCTATTTGGTTTCAGTTACTTTTTTTTTCTTTGTTTGTTTCTCTAGAACTGTTTTTAAAATGCTTTAGACATTCTACTTTATTTGTTTCACATCCTGTTCTCACAGTCAATGGTCAATGCTGGCTATTTCAAAGAAGGTTATAAATGCTTTGTTATTCAATTATTTTTCCATAAAGGGATATTTTTTCCTCTTTTCAGTATAAGATCACATTATGCCCTGAAGAACAAAATCGTAATTGTTCTTGTAATTATTTATTAGCTACAATAACTGCCAAGGTTATTTCTATTTATGTATCTACAAATTTTTATAAATCTAATTATAACTGCAAAAGAATGATACAAGCAATACCCTTTGACCTATTAGAGTATAGTCTAAACTTGTGAGCAATATTTAAAATGAAAATATTTTTGGCAAATCTGATTTCCTGATTACTCTATTACTTTGCTTATATTTATTTTAATTATGTTGCTGACAGAATTCCATAGATTTTAATATATTTCTGTGAAATAGCCATTTGTACTAAAGTGATTCAGAAATCAATCTGGAAGAAAAAATCCCCCACCAACCAAAACATGCAAAGAACAGAAAAATACAGCAAGACTGTATTCTTTAACATTTACTTACAAAAGAGAAAGTGCATGAGTAATAAGATAAGAAACCTTGACAGTTATATGAAGTTATTCAGAGTGATATAAGCTAGAAATCATGATGAATAATAGGAAAAGTATTTTTTGAAAATTAAGATGCTTAACGTGACTGTACCCACAGCTAGTTATGAACTGGGCAATCTTCCTGTCATCAGCTGTCATTGCTGAGCATTGGGCTTTCCTATAAGCCCTCTAACATCCCACCCCAACAGCTGTGTCAGTTATTTTATACAACTACAATGGAGAAAAACAGCCACAGTTAAGCAAATGAATTGCATCCTGAGTGACTGGCAATGAAATGCGATCTTAATTGAGTTACCCAGAGTAACATACACTGTCTTCACATAAAAGTGGTGGGACTTTATCATTACAACTCCAAAAGAGTGACAGAGCAGAGGATTGAAATAGCTCTGGGAACACAAAAGCCCAGTATTCTAAAAGAACAAAACAAACATGGCTTTAGGATTTATCAGGAAAGAGAAAAAAATACTACTTTGTTACAGTATTATTCACCTGGTCACTCATTTCCTAAATGCCCTACACAGACCTGATTTTATAATCCCAAAAGAGCACAGTAGATTTTTTTAAAAAGTCAGAGAAAGGAAAACCTATAGAATAGTTTCCATGTAAGAAGTAAGCTGGAACCTCTTTGGTGTATAATGTTGCTCAATGAGGATTGCAAAGAGAACAATCTGGAGTAGGTGTGTTTGGCTGTTGTTCACCACTTTCAGTAAAAGGAGACAGGGTGAAAATAGAGACACTTTCTCAGCAAGTGGCAGAACTGTACAACTTGCTGCCAAAATTGAGAAAGGGGCTATATTTCTGAGTGTGTTCCCAGGGAAACGAGACTCTACACAGAAGGCAAATACATTAAGGTTTACTACATATGCAAAACCACATTTCGTTCATAAGGTCTCCTAAAAAGGAACTATTAGGAACATTAGGAGGAAGTATCATATATGTTCAGCATCTCATTGAGAGCAGTAGAGACAGAATCATGTGAAATGGATCTTAATGGGATTCTCTGTGAATATTCTTGTGTTCTGAAAGACACATGCAACACTTCAGTGACTTGCTTTTAAATTGCTGAAAATAATTTTCTTCTCTACAAAATGGAAGAAAACAGATAAGAGTTCTGTAGTACCTGGGATTAGTTTTTCTTTTTTGTAGCCTGCTAATCCGATCAGCAGACCTTGGCAGCTGTTGTATTCCCAGGTAAATGGTACAGACACAAACAGGAACTCTGACTAAAATCTGCCATTTTTATAGTCAGTGACAACACTGCAGGAGGGAAGGGGTTGCAAGAAGAGAGTACAACCAAATTTAGAGATCATGGAAGTTGTTTTCAAATCCATGATATCTCTTTGTAAACAACTGTAAGCATAAGTATGACTCATGGATAACTTGTGGATAACTGCTCCATCCATAAACCTCCATGGTCTGCAGGGGGACAGTCCAGCCTACCTTACCACGGTATTCACCACAGGCTGCAAGGGAATCACCCCCGAAATCTTGTCACGCAACCCCAATACAGAAACAACTGCTACTTGTACAAAGTCCAGTGTGGCCAGGGCCTGTCCCTGGGCTGGTGTGCATACAGGTGGCCCTTTAACCAGGTGTGGTGGGTCTGGCTGAGCCAGAATTTGTTTCCCCATAGGAGCCCTCACAGTGCTCTGCATGGGTGTTGATAACACACCCATATTTTGGCTTCCACTGAGCACTGCGCTGTTCAGTCAAGGGCAAGATCCTGGGAGGGGACACAAATAGGCCAGCTGACCCACACTGACCAAAGGGATATTCCATACCATATGATGTCAACCCAGAAATAAAAGCTGGGGCAAGAAGCAGGAAGGGGAGGCACTCATTGTCTCCCATGGCTGCCTGCCGACATGATTAGGGGCCCGTAATCTCAGATGTAGCCAGCCATCGCTGCACATGGGAAGTAGAGATTAAATGCTACTTCTGCTTTGCGTACGCACACCCTACTTTTGCTTTAGTTCTTTGTATAAACTGCCTTATCACAACCCATGATTGGTGCTGGGTTTTTTTTCCTGTTTCCGCCCTTACTCTCTCCCCTGCCCAGCTGGGAAGGGGAGTGATAGAGTGGCTGGGTGGGCACCTGGCATTCAGCCAAGGTGAACCCACCACACCAGGGCAGAATCCAACTCAAGAATCTTACCACACTGCAGAGACACAGCAATAGGCTTAAATAGTGTTGTTAGAACAAACCTGCCTTTGTATTTTCCTACACACAGTACTATTGTGGGACATGAGCAAAAACTGATGTTCCCCCATGTATCAATACTCATACAGTGAAAAACTGACAAGGGCCAGCCTATAATTATGTTCATTGTTTCTCAGGCCCAGCAATTTAAGTTGCTCTCAGAGAGCAGTGGAAAGAAGGCTTTCCACTTCAGCATTGTCGTTGATAAGCAACGTCATGAGGACAGTCTACAGTGTCCTGTCAGTTTTCAGAAAATGACAATGCTAATTTTCAAAATTTTTTTTTCTAGCTCTCCGGTGCTTGGTTTCAGCCTTTAAACATTACTGTATGTTTTTCTGAAAGAAATAACCACCTTAGAATATATTTTTGTTAATGTGTAGAACTTCAAATTATTTATATAGAGTCAGTGAACAATTCTTCTAAATAGTGAGAGCCTCTGTCACAGATGGGAAAAGTTAACTCAATTCTATTTAGTCGTTGCACAGCATCTGTTGCCAACATCCATTTCTCTATGTGCAGAAATAACAAGCACAGTATATTTCTCTACACAGTGATATTGCTTCAATAAGACTCAGAAGATTCTCCCTTGCTGTGTACATTACAAAGATTATTAAAAAAAATTGAAAAGGAATTGTATTAGAATAGACTTCAAAAACTACAAATCTCTCTCTTAGGAAACATTTCAAGTTTCTTAGCAAAGATTCTCCTTAGCTTGAGACAAGAAAGGAAGAGATCTCTGCTGCATGATTTCATCATTCTCAGAAACTTTTAAAAATTTGAGAAGTGAATAAAAGTCTCTCACTTTTGGTTAAACTTTTCTTTATCTCTCCATAGAAGCAGATAAGTCTAAGAGTCCACATTTTTGCAGCTGATCACCACAGTCATTCTAGCTGGTTCTACTTAAAAAGTTGCATCACAGAGCACTTTTCACAACCTCCAGCATGCATTTTGCCACCATTCAGAGCATTTCTGTAGGCAGGTGTGGATTTCATACTCTGGTTTGTAAGCCCACTTTTTGAGCAATGATCCAAACAGATACCACTGCTAAACAGTAGCTGCAAGTTGAACCCCTCAGTGGCTTATGTAACTCTTTTCCTGGACAAGAGAAGTTTGTTGATACAGAAAAGATGATTCACTATAAGAATGAATTTACACCATTGCCTCAAAGTGTTTTAAATCTACAAAGTTCACAAAGTACGTCTTAGATGAAATACAGTAAGAAATCAGTCTCTAGTGGCTCTTTCCTGAGATTTTAGTAGCTTTTTTATTATATACATCATAAAAGTGTTTTGGAACATCCTTTACTATCAAAACCAAAGCTTTTAAAGCTTCTAACATTGCCACAGGGACTTGTATCTACCATTAAGAGGACAGAGTCTGAATACAACAAAAATAAAGAATCAGAAATCTTGGTTAGTGTTTCTCTTGAGGTAACGTTCATATAGAGCTGAACTTTAAAATACCAATTTCATTTGCAATAAATTTCCATTACTTGTTTGGCAGAAGTAGGAAGCCAATACTATGTGCTGTAACTGGCACCTTATCAGAGAGATGTCCAGAAACTTTTGCCCATAACCTTTCTTCTTATCTTGTGTGTGAAGTTCAGCATAATTTCTTGAGTTTGATGTAGTCTCATCAGTGTTATTTCTTAATGCCTGAGCAGCGCTTAATGATATCCTAAAGGCAAAGGCTACCCATTAGCAGCAGTAACAAAGCAAAGTAGCTCACATAAATTAGTGATTCATTCTCCCAGTAGTCCCTGACATTGGGAAATATTAACTTTGTTTTATTGATCAGAAGCACAGAGAAGTGAGATAAAATGACTCTCTGCAGCCATGCAGAAAATTTGTACTAGGCCCAGGAACAAAATGCATCTCCTAAATTCCACCTCAGGGGTTTACATTTCAGTAGCTCCATGATAAATGTGGAAGGAGGAAAAAGATTTGTCTTGCTCTGTCAAAAAGAGTTTCTCCTTCATCATTTGTGTCCAAGCAAATATTAGTAATGAACAACCACAGTGCTTTCATGAGTAGCTCTCACCTTGGGCTTATTGGGATCCATCCCCATTAGAACTTTATTATTTCTGGTAAATGTATGCTGAATCTTATTTCCCTTGTGTACTAAGTGAGGATGGTGCAAATAATTGCACCAATACTGGCACTAACACTGGACAGGAAGAAGATGGATATGGTGACTAAACACTATCAGTAGCAATTCCCTCCAGTCAAAAGTATTAAAGCTTGCTGGCTTTATTGCAAACTATCTGTATTGGCTCTGTCCCACAAAGCTCTTTATTTTACAATAACTATATTTTACAACTATTAATAAATAAATCCTACTGAATTAATCAGAATATTGTCTAAGTAAACACAACCAGGCAAGAAGATTTGCAGATTCATGTGTTGACTCAGTACCCAAGAAATTATTTCATAAATTAATTTTATTAGAATTTAATGAAATAAAGAAGAATTAGAATTAAAAGCATTCTAGCTTCTCCATGTCTTTAGCAAGCTATGTATTCTACTTCTCTTTTAAAGGAGAGACAAAGAAATGAAAGCAATGGTGCTATTCCTTCTTTCCAGACTTACACAGACTGTCTATAGCAGAACTTACCTGTTGGAGGCGGCTTTGCGGGTTGTGCTGGTAAAAACTCCTGCAATGGTATGCAGTCCCTGGAAAACGTAAGGTCATCAAGCGCTATGCCATCTTTGGGACCTTTTCCAGCTATGCCTTCAAAGACAACTTGAAAATCTTCATTTCCATTTCCAGACAGGATCAGTGCTTTGCGCTGCCAGAAATTCCCCTGATTTCCAGTAAGATTAAGGAGAATTCTTTCATGTTTCAACGTAGTTCTCTGGTAGACAATCAGTGATCCAATGTGAGCTCCATACATATGGTAATAGAAAATTATCTGTAAGCAAGAACAATAGCATCAAGTATGCAATAGGTGAATTCAGACACATTCTGCTACTGCATTTACCCTTATTCTTAAATTGACCCTTACTAGTAGCATTCACAATAGCCCTTAATTTTGAAATTGAAAACCAATTTAATTAAAATGCACAAAAAAACCCTTGCTAGTGGTGATTTTTTTAACTATCCCATAAGCCAAACTTTGAAGCCAGCACTAAAATACTTGGCAGCTGATCTTTCATCCCTTTGAATAACTCTTGCATGTAAATGTAAAAGAATGAAAATAATTAATAAGGAGGAATAGAGTAGTGCCATTAACAATATGGGAAGCAACTTTTTTTACTGAACAATTATCTGGCTATATATGTGTTTGTGCTAGATTATAGAGTGTGCAATTAGAAAATAATCTAATCTATTATGGGAGTAAATGTTCTACATTAGCAAATGAAAAAAAATCTAAAATAAGACATAAGATTTCCTTGGATTAGAAAGGAGTGATTTATTTATTTTTAGCTAAAATGAGGAAAAAAATTATGAAACACAAAAGACCAAATAAATACAGAACATAAAATAAATCACTGTGAAAATTCATCACCAATAACTGCAATCTGAGTTATTTCCAGTTCAAAAGCAATAAAGGAATACTTCTATTTAGTAAAATTAATACTTAATCTAGTTCATTATCTTGTTTCTGACAAAGACAGAATATTTCCAAAAATTATTTGGGATCCTGAAAGAAGGCATGCTGTCATATGCAAGAGCATGTCTGTAGCGCAAATTTCTTCCCAGCATAATGCATGCCACAAGCCCTAAGTGTGACAATTCTTAATTTATTTATTATAGCTATAAAAACATAATAGCAGATATTATGATATCCATGTAAATGTAAAGTCATGTCTCTTTGTGTTACCTGGTGCTATAGGATTTTATAGGATTCTGCAGTCTATTACATTGCATAAATATACTATTTAAAAAAAAAAAAACCACATAAATTTCTTTTTAATTTATTTTTACTAAAACCACCAAGGGCTTTGTGTTCCAATTCTTTTGAAAGTTTTACTGTGTTTACTTTCAGAATCTTTCCTGTGCGATGTAGTCAAATCTAATTTTTATAAGTCAGTTTTCTTGCTTGGAAATTTCTATATTTACCTGACATTTTCCTGTCCTCGAATTACCCTGTTTCTCTTGAAATCCTTCTTTAAATGAGGTTTTTTCATTCAATATATGTGTACATCTTTAGACCATATAATATTTTCTCATTTTTTAGGATTAATTGCTATTTTTTTCCTAGTGCTGAATTTTGTTTGATTTTCTGTCATTAAATTCTGAGCAGATATTTTCATAGAGTTACCCACCACGCCACTCCTGAGTGACTACAGTTCTTTTCAAAATTACCATACTGTGTTTTGCATGTTTTCCTTTCATTCACAATAATTAAATTCATAGTTCATCTCCCCCCCACCTCCTCTGACCCTGAATATTTCTATCTGTACTTCACATTTACTTGCAATACACTTTTCTCCAATACATTGAATGATTTTATATACTATAGTCAACATACCGGTCTTCTGTTCTATTACATCACTTCAAGATGTATCATATAGGAATAATATCATCTTGCTAACAGCTACACATGAATTTAATTTTAAGCATATATTCCAGTCCTTACAGGGCTGGGGCCCCACATTATTCAAACTTGAATTCATGTGAAATGTTCATTCCCATACTTAATTTGTTGTTCACTGGGACATAGGCAAGCTCTCTAGTCTTGGTTCTAACAAGTCTCTCTGGATGTTGCCATTCATCAGTTGGTTACATAATATTTTCAGGTTCATCCTGAAGAATTTATCATAGATTTTGAAAGAATTATAACAGCCAGTTGCATTTGTAACTACTTTTCTCATATTGAAATAAATTAGAAAAGTTACAATGCAAAAATATACAGAAAATACAGTATTTGCAAAAACAATCAGCTACCCAGTGCTTCCTACTGTGCATGCCATAAATTGCTGATATTAATGACATCTTTCATGCTTTTAATTAAAATTCTTTGATGTCATTCTTAAATTTTCTCAGAATCACAAGGTATGCTTTTGGTACAAATTACTAACTGAATTTAAGACTTTGTTTCCACACAGTCTCTTTTGGCACCATAGTTTGCAGCAATGGTGCTTCCACGTTGGCTTGAAGGAGCAGCTCTCAGTCTATTTCTACACAATGTTCTGCAGTGAATAGTAACTCACAAAAGGTATGTAAGGTGTTTTTTAACACAACTTTTGTATTAGTCCACAGCAGATATACATTCCCTGGTTTTCTTATGGGTTGGTATTTCCAGATAATATAATTACTTATTACTGATTCTTGATGCAGAATATATCTTTTTCTGTTGCAGATTTATTTTGATATATTTGATATAGTCTTACTTTCTACTTAGGCTATTTTCTTTGGATTTCTTTTCTTGTGAAATTGCAGCTTTGACTGTATGTCTCTTTATGGTTGCTGATGTGTATTTGTTTTCTCTGCATAAAACTGATCCCATTGATGTAAATGTACAATTTCCATTGATCTGAAAGGGCCTAAGATTCCAAACTAAGTCTACTGTAATATATGGGGTAGCATTTGCTTCTCTAATAACATATAGAAAGGAATAAAAGACTTCAAGGGACTCTGATCTGCTAAGATGAAGCTGTGAAATATTTGCTTTTCCTTAATACAATTTCCTTTATCAGAAATTTCACTTTGCTTCGTCAAATGCTTATACATAAGTTTCATACCTGGTCAGAACCTTCAAAAAGCACTATCTAAAGTCATAAATATGACTGACTGTTCCAGGCCATGTCATTTTTCTGTAGAAGTGGCATAGTGCTGCTCCTTTTTGTAAATAATTTTTAGTGTACAAAAGCAATAGTTTCCAATAGTTACGTTTCAAGCATTTAATTGCTTTTAATGTGTGATATGTGGTAACTATTCATATATGAATATGTCATTCTCAGTCATTCTGCATCTCTTCACCTAGATCTCCTGGAGTACTTATTTACTTACAGAAATCATTCTCCTGCACCAAAATACATATTTTCTTATGATTTTTAAAAAAGTAAGATCAGGTCCTGACTTTCCTACGAAAAAGTGAGGTTTTTTCTGTTTCTCAAGAATTATTTCAGTGATCATCTTTATTCATTTTATGAGTACTCCCTTGGTGCAGTCTAGAAATCAAATTCTTTATTCCTTCTAATAACACACCCTCACATACCTTGCAGTTTTTATTTCTTCTGCTTAGGACAGGGCTAGAAATCCTAGCTTTCTGTCCTGGCAGCTGAAAAAATGAACTCTTTATAAAAATGTAATGACCAGATGGCTCTTGCAGTGTATGATCAGTAGATGGTCCAGTGCCCAATTTTGAAGTACGGCTAGTTCTGAGATTCCAGTCAAAATCATCATTTTCATCTTGCTTCCATCCACAAAGATCAAACTCAAAACTGCAATGCCCGATAGATGTACCTGAAAGACATTTGCACACACATGAAAAGAGATTTTTTTTCCTGAATATAATTAGGTTCATAAACTACAACCCAGAACTCAAATCCATTTAAAAAGTAAAAGAAAAGCTTCACTATAAAAAATAACATACATGTATGTAGAAGTTTCAGCCCAGTAATGATCCCTGTGCTTTTAAAAATCCATAATGCTTCACTGTAAATGTTAGTCAAAATGCAGATAGGGAAATGGTATTTTTAAGAGTATTTTTACCTTTTTTTCCTTTACTTAAAAATAATAATACCAAAACACTTTTGAGGAAAGCATTGTCTTTGTGAGACTGTTTCTATTCACCTCTTCCAATGGGAAATCAGTATAAAATCCTTACTTTACTAGGTTAAAAAACTAAATCCCATCAGCCTATTTGAACAATTTTGCCATTAATCCTTCAGTTTTCACTTGTTTAATAGGAAATACAAGCAATTCAAAAGCTCCCAAAACTATGAGTAAACAGTTTTTAAATATTTCAAAAAATAAAAGCCAAATTTTGAGAATATTTATCAACAAAGTAATTCCAATTGAAATATTCCTCATTGTTAGTTGCAGAAGATCTGAGGATCCCTAAATAGGGTAGTGATGAGCCATTTCTGGCATAGCATGACAATAATTTGCAAAACAGAGTCCCTTTGCTGTGTACCTTAGCTAAATAGGGTATCAGCATACTTTTGCTTCATAGAATTGATTTCACTGAGAATTTGATAAACTGTATCCACATTCTCCATAAAAATGAGGCAACTGTTCATATGGTCCCAAATAATGCAGATTTGACTGTGTGAGCTTTTTCCATAGTTGTAGTAAAAAAAAAAAAGTGTTAATACCATATACTGTGATCCAGGAGGAGCCATTTGATATGGAACGACATTCTTTGAATCAAATGCTACATGTGCTCTTTTTGATATATCTTGTAAAAGCAAAATTGTACAGTATTCAGGTTAAAATAATTTGCTGAGAGAGCTGACAATCCCTGAAATATCTAAGGAGGTAGGTCCCTCAACTCCCAGAGGTATTATGCTTGAAGTATTTTTTCAGCTTTAACACACTCTTTTCATATGGAAAGCAGGATAATTTTATTCTGCTTTTAAAGACATCTGCTTTCTGAGTTATTCTAAGAAATTTATTAACAGCTCTTTGTATTTTATATAATGTGATTTTAAATTAAATAATAGTAATTTCAAATCCTTAAAAGCCAAGAAATAGAATTAAATTATTACTTTAAGCAAATTGTTTGCTTTCTTAGCTGATGAGTTGTCAAAAGTATTCAAGTAATAAAAATTCACAGCAGGCACAGTTATGATAATTATGTTTAAAAAAATCCCTTACTTACTGCAAATAGTAGGGCTTTCATCCGAGTTATCTGCACAGTCATTTACAAAATCACACAGATTATTCTTGGGGATGCAGTACTTGTTGGCACACATGAATTCCTCTGATGTGCAAGGTTTGCCTGAGATGAGCAAAGGGGAGCAATCTTCAAAGGCAATATCATCTATTGCCACATCTCCCATGTAACTGACACCACGTTTCACCCTGAATATAACCTAATAAAATTAGAGTTATTACAGTAAGCCACTAATAAGATACAGAAAAGCATATACACACAACATGAGGAGAACAGAGACTGGTGATTCTTGCAAATCTTGGAATATGACATGGTCAGTTCCTCAAAGCACAGTCCTACAAAAGCTTGTACTACAGCATGTACAGATCTGTCACTATAGTTATTGAAGGACCATCTTCTAACATTACCAAGTGCCAAAAAATAAGAAATAAATTGTGCAGCACAAACGGATACCAGTCTTCACTCATCCTCAATTAATAGCAAGGGTTCCACCTACTTCTGCAATGTAAGTCTGAAAAAGAGGAGTCCATCATTCATCATTTATTCCCATAAACATGAAAAGATTAAAGTTTCATTAGAAGTCCAAGACACAAGTACTAGAGAATGTAACACTTTTAAAAATATGTTCCTGACTGTCTCTGGTCTTAGTTCATAAGGCTACAACTAAGTGTGGCAAGTATCTCTAAGAGGCTTGGGAATATAATCCTATTTCAAAGCAAACATCATGCTCAAGATTCTCTTTTCAAAACCCAGATGTTTTTACTTGTCAAACAATAAGGAGAAAGAAGTAAAATAGTTTAACCTGCGTTGGGTTCAAGGATAGAAGGGATTCACATTAAAAATGTGTATCAGTCTGGGAATAAAGAGGAATGAGAAATCTCCAAAAACTTGTGTCCAGGTCAGATAACCACTCAGACAAACAAAAGATGACTTTTGCTATTTGGGAGCAGAGGTACATGCACAGGGCTAAAATAGAAATTATTAAAACCAGCTGTTTAGGAAGCACACCTTCACATAATAGGAATACACACCTGAAAATCTGAACGAATTCCCAAGAACACTTCTGCTCTGTTCCACTGGGGACCCTGGCTGCCACTCTGACTCCACAGTTTAGAAGTCCTGTTACTGGTTTTACAAAGTACCTAAAAAGAGAAACAATTCTGGGTCACAAAACCATATCTTTCTGTTTCCAACTCACTCTAGGGTCCCTTTGTTGTATGCAAGAGTACACAAGTATTGTGTACATCCTATTTCTACACCATCATTAAATATCACAGAATCAGCATATCTGGAATTGGAAGGGACCATCAACTCCAAACACCTACTCCTTGCAGGGCTACCTAAAACTAAACTGTATGACTAAGAGTGTTGTCTAAATGCTCCCTGCAGTCTGACAGGCCTAGTGTGGTTTTCACTTCCTTGGGCAGTGTCTAACCACCCTCTCAGCGAAGAAATTTTCCCTGATGCAAACAGATACTCCAGCGTAAATGACTGTACTACGAAAATAATGCTTTAAGATTTTCTGGTCTACTCATAAACATAGTCCAGAGCCTTAACCGGTCTAACTTACCTCATTAAGTTATCCAGAGTGTCTAGCAGTAGATTAAAATTGTTCATTACTGGGTTGTGATTCAGTTGTAAAGCATGGAAACAGCACTAAGGAGTGTTACTAAAAAATATACTGGTTCACATGTATATTAGACTATTCTTCTGAGATAGATTTTTTTGTCCTGATTTTTATAAAACATTTTTTTCTTCTACAAATAAAAACTTGGGTTTTTAAAATAAAGACCAATTTTCACCTGTTTGGACAAAAAAAGACTTGTAAACCCCCATGCCTCTGAAAATAGTCAGTGAGTTGGGGAAAGATGGTACTTTTCAACATGAGTAGAAAGTCCTAAATATGCTTTGCTCCATCCAACCTCTTGGGCATCCAAATTCAACTGAGCTGACAATAACAACAATATGGGTGTTTGATGAAGAGTGTCAAGCTGTGTCTCCAGCCAGTACTAGAAGAGCTAAACATCCATTCACCAATTGCCTGAACTACTTGTGCTTTCAAGGATTTACTGCTACTCTATGTAATCTTCTTAGCACAACCCAGGCATTTTTCATCATAATGAACAAAAAACCCTTTTTTGTTTTAAATTTATTCAGTCCCATGAGTGTATATGATGCTGCTAAACAGGTAAGTTCTGCCAAGCAAACAGCACATCCCCACACTAAAGAGTATTCATTCCAGGGGAACAAAAGGAATAGATAATATATTAAATTGGATAGAAAAACAAAGTGACACCTGACTTTATAGACAAGAAGAACTGCTCATAGAAGACATGAATTTTAAGGGAAAATACATAAATTAGAGAGAAAGGTGTTACAGGTATTATTTGAGAGAATAAAGGGTGCTGAATAAGAAAATATCTTTCTTAATCTCACCAGCTGTATTTCAGTATGAAGATATGTATGTGACTACATACATACACATATGCCTTTAGATAGATTATAAGTTACTTATCCTGATACATATTCAATTCCTTCATCAGAAATTCATACTTTCTATCATATCATGATAAAGGTTAAAATTTTAGAGTAAAACATGGCCATAAATTTATGTGCTGTTAAAACCCAAGGCTTCCCTATACCCTAATGCCCTTTGAAGTTCTATGCATTTCAATTACATTGCAAAAAAAGCACATCTAATTCTTTGGTACAGTTACCCATGCAAAGTCAAAGTACAGAAACTAGATAAAAAAGGTTCCAACAAATAAACTGAGGTTGTGACAATAAATCAATGTTTAAGAGAGTGATAGTAACATTGGAAGATAGCTATTCATTCAAACAGCAGGAAAGTCACCAGCAATCCTATATGACATTCGATAACATGTATGCAGACTAACATGCAAAAGTCCAAAAAACGTGGCAGACTTGAGGGAAGATATGGATAAAAGGCCTTTTAAGTACAGAAAAGATTCACGTTCATACAACACTTAGAGCCTTTATGATATAAATAATGAGAAATCACCTACATAATTTTATGTTTTGCGTTTTCCCTACCTCCATTATGAATTGACTACGAAATTGAAACCAAGAAATTAACACCGTGCAAAGGTTTTGTGATTTTTCTTTGGTACACCTTACAATCAATTAAGTTGGAAGTGGGCATAGGGAATCAGTTAAAGAATGGAGGGAAATTGTAGTCTCCTGTGTTGAAAGTGAAAAAAAAAATATCTATACACATTTACCCTTTGTGGTGGCAATACTGGGCATGGTGTTATAGAATTTGCTGTCAATTTCTACAAAACACTCTTTAGACCTCATTCCAACTAACATGGGCTTCTGCAGTGTAAAGAAACCCTGGAGTCTGGAGTATGCAAAAAAGTCTCAAAGCAAATTGATCTGTCCCAAGACTTAAAACTGAGAATGAACCATCTTTATACTCTGATTTCCCATTAATTCTGATGAAGTAAAATTTGACTGCTTGCCAAGCAGCCAAGCAAGATCTTTACCTACATGTGAGAAATTCAATGTTTTAAAAAATTGTTTATGAAAAAAGCCAAGAAAACACAGAATATGCTTTCTCTGAATATCTAGCAAGTCACATACATGGGGTAAATGTCACCATATCTAAGATTTCATTTCTAATGTCAACATACATATTAATTTTATTTTCAAAACAGTTGAATTTTGTCAGCTTTTTATTTTTGTGCAATACATGGCTTTTGCTTGTATGGAAGTTCCAACCATGGTATGTCTACAAGGTCAGGATTTTTTGTTGTTAAAGGTTATATTTTCACCAGCCTACTCAAGCTAATGCCTCCTTCAGATCACAATATATTGAGGGCAGTAGAGTGTTAGTAATTGTTTATTTTCATTTATTAGCAGCCTAGACTGCAATGAAATTAAAAGAGAAACCATAAATTTCCTCACAGTAATTTCATGCAGTAAAAAAAACCAACAAAAAAACCCAAAACCAAACCAAAACCAAAAAAAACAAAGAGCAACTCCATACCTCCAGAGAACCTATTGTTGAACCATTCATGTGGTTCCAGAATATGATTTTGCATCTGGGACCTGTAAGGGAGATGACTGGGGTAGCAATGTCAGCTGTGTGACCAAATTCTCCATTTGAGCTATCTGCAAACAGATACCAGCCTTCTTCAGTACACCTGCTCAGAGAAAAAGGGTTATCTTTATTAAAACAAAACATTTAATAATAATTAAGTTATGATTGCAATATTTCCTTTGATAGTATCTGCTGTCTGGGTATCTGGATACATTTTAGTGTGTAGCCAGAATCCCCAAAAACCCTTGCAAAGGCAGTTAATATTTTCATATCAGGGAAAAAAAAAAAAAAAA
>VWZG01001031.1:87811-114865 GCA_013396735.1 Grallaria varia | reverse complement strand
AAAGAAAAAAAAAAGAAAAAACCCCAAACGGGTAAACCCAAATACCCAGGCAGAAAAAGCAATTTTCATCCCTTGAGACAAATTGAAGGAATATCTTTGGAGGAGCTAGTAATTACCTTAAAAAAACTACCCAAAATGCAATAATAATTTAGAAGTTTTCACAGACAGAAGTAATTTACATTTTAATATGAAGCTTTATAATCAGAAAAATGGTAATAGTAAAGTGGTAAATTAAATATAAACTAGACTGAAATTAGCTCTATTACAGTAGTTTTGAACTGCATTAGTTAAATTCAGAATTAGTTAAATGCAGAATTCACAAGACTTGTCGTGGTAACTTTTGCTGCCCGCCCTTGGGTAAAACTGCTGGGATGACAGGAATAGCTAACGACAACAACAGCTAACAGTAACAATAACAAAATTGTTAGCAATAGCTAACAATAACTAACAATATCCAGTGAGGTAGAAAAGTGATTGCAAATGGTGTGAATAAAGACAGTCTAAGGAGGTATTGCCCCAAAACTGATCCAGGTGATGACAACTACCGTTAAATAGTACCAAATTAATTACAAAGACAGCTTTCACAGGAGAAGTCAGCTTAAAAAGAAATACAAAAGTAAGATGAAAATTTGTAATAGCAGGGATTGATAATGGAGAACAAACAGGAGCAGCCAAAATCTGGTTACGACATGCTAAAAGTCATCTTGCTGATGCCACAACCTCTGCATAGACCAGACCGCAGCACCCCCACCGGATGCTGCCAAAAGCCTGCAGCCAGCTGGTTGGCTGACAAGTTTGGGGTGCTCCAAGGAGGGTTGATTTCTCATACCATGGGCAGTGGTATGTGCACACATAAAGCTGGAGTAGCCATGTCTTCCAAACTTACTTCCCCAAAAGGGGAACATGTCCTGTGTGTTTCTCTCGGTGGGCAGGCACTGAAACTTTTGGGAATTACTTATAGAAGGATATTCAGAAATTTTTACCTGTTTATTAATGTTTTGTATTTTGATTTATCTGTTGGATTGATGCTGTTGATCCTGCATATCTACTTCACTGATTGTCACTTAATTACATGTAATTAATAAATCAGTTAACTGTTTCAGTATTGTGAACTGAGAGTTTTCCCCTCTGAGAATCCATTTATGGTGGCTAAGCTCACACATTCTAGGAAAGATTTAAGTACCTGAAAAACTGTACTCACGTAGTATGATCAGTTAATGGGCTGTGATGCTCTTGCTCAGGGTAGAGATTTGCTCCTCTTCCAAGTTTCCACTTGAATGCGTTGGTGGTATGTATGGAATAACTTCCTGACATCTGTTCCAAGACTGGTTGATGCCATCCACATTGATTTTTGTCTTCAAAGTCACAGACTTCCATAACTTAGGAGAAGAACAGTTAATACTTCATGATTATATAAGAATTGGAAATCATTAGTTAATGTCACAATAGAGGAAGCAACATGGAAATAAATAGGATTCAATTTATAGTATCCAGGAATACTTGCACAGTACTAAAATGCATCGTTTTTTCTCTATAGATAAAATATCAATTTTCTATGTTCTCTGTTATTCAGATTCTAATTATGGGAATACACCAATTCATTTGCACCTCAGTATCTACCTTCATATGTGTTCTGACCAGATTTCACTTAATTCTAAAAATCCCTCATGTGATATATGTGGAAATGTGTGTGAAATTCATCAACTGCAAATCTGTGAGCTGCCATGTGGTTCTTTCTAAAGTCCTGTAGACTGATGGCATTAGCAAATCATTGTGCATTGTGTATATGATCCAAGTTGAGTCTAGTCACTTTCCAGAACTTGGGAACAGATTATTAGACTGAAGTCTAAGTTACTGCTCTGAGAATTATGCACAGGAAATGGGAATTTATTATAACCCATGAAGCTTAAATGTTCCATCAAGGAATCATAATTTGTTCAGGGAATGTGCCTGATGCTTCCTTCCTTAAAAGCTAAACATGGTAGACTAAGGAGAGAGGCACTTTTGATTTAAAGCTTATATATCCCCAGTAAGGCAGAAAACTGAAGCCATTGTGATGTCATGAGTTGCCCATATAAAGATTTGTGATGATTCCTGAGAATTATGAGTGATATAGCATTAAGTGTTGATTCCCCTGTTTAACATGTTTTGTAAACACTATGTTTCAAGTGCCTCTGTGAAAGATAACACCTTGCTGTGAACATTTTTCTGTTTCAGTCAGGATATACTTAACTCCTATTCGAGCATTGTCGTTTGAATGATAAATTGCTATCTTTGTGATGGGAGACCTCATGTAAAGGTGTATTTTCCATAGTATTTATCTTGCTCAGAAGGAAAGGATGTTTTGTAACATAATGTAAATGTCGGAGTGAAAAAATAAAAATTCTGTTCAGAGGGCTCTGCATTTATTTTTCAGGGCAAGATTTCAGTGGTTTGTGGTTTTTTCACACTACAGGAAACTAACCAGTGATGTTTATGTATTGGATTCATATCTTCCAGAGTAATTCACAAAAAACAAATAGTCATAAGAAGTCTAGTGTTACTTTTCCTCACTGAACCCCAGCTCCAAGAGAAGTAATTGAGTTCCCTATATAATGTGTATAAATTCAGAGTTTTGATCTTCAGTGACCATAGTTTTGCTTGCAAAGGCTGATGAGGTCCCTCTCTAGATGTTTGCCCCCCTCACTAATCACCTTCAGTAAAGCCGCACTTTAAAGTGCTTTGAGGCAAAAGAAAGTAATAAACATCTTCTAAAATGCCATAGTGTGAACTGCTACAACTCAGAAGCAACCAACAATTGTCTTAGACCTTTATGGGCAACATACAGGAACCTCATCCATTGTCTCACTTCCAGTGTTTCCATCTGACTATCAGAACTTTACAGACTGAAAGTTACTTCTGTGTGGAAGAGGCTGAATTTCAAAATCATTGCTGCTGCTGAAACTAATTTGTAGGAAAAAAAAACAAACTCAAACCTCCAAACAAGTAAACAAAACCCCATATTTATTAAAGTAGGCAATAAGTGGATCCAGTTCTCCCAGATGTCCACCCCAGGCATGAGACTGTAAAGTTCTTCTCTCTTCCAGTCTGGACTAGTGAACATTCTAAGAAACTATTCTCACTTAAAATTGTTGTGCATAGCTACCAATCACAAGGAGCTGAAGATTCATCCCCCTGCCACGTTTCAGTAGGAACTTGAAATGTCAAGTCTGAATCATAAGGCAGAAAGTGCATAACATCTCAGATTCCCATGTAAAGAGTAAAGTGTTATTATTTCTCTGGGGAAATTCACATTAAAACTAGAATCATGGTGCCAATACCAAATTCCAAAGCTAAATGCAGAGCAGTTAAAGCAATATGTTTATGAACCAGAAACAAGTTCACAAAATAAAAGATTTTATACACTCACCACAAGCTGATTCATCAGATTTATCAGAGCAGTCAGGTCTAAAATCACACTTCTGGGTCATCTGGATACAGTGGCCAGAGGCTCTACAGACAAACTCCTTCTCTGTGCAGTTGTTGTTGGGGAATGTGGCAGGAACTGAAGTTCCTGAAGTAGTTGTAGAGAGAGTGGGCAAGTTTCCTTTGTAAAACAAATCAACAGAATGTTGAGTGCCTGGATCAAGGCTTCTAATGATTTCTTTTCTTGCCACTCCCACCCTTTGTCAAGGGTATAGATTTACTGGAAACATGCCTGGACAGTCAGCTGAAAGACTTAAATGCTGCTCAGCAGGAGCTAAATTGAACATTTCCTCAGTGGAAAGCACTACTTTTGTCATGCCAGCCAACCACAATCCATACAGTCATGGATACTTGCAGGAATTTCTGTACACCTCTTGCCTGTCTTTCAAATTAGGATTAATAGAGTGAGTAATTTAAAAAAATTAGTGCCACCAGGACCGACAAAACAATCACAGAAACTTATTTTCCCTGTGAACCAAAGCTAACAGATTTTTCTGATGATAATGTCTTTTTTTAACATGTCGATTACTGCAAGTGACTGTGGAAATTACTATGTAACCTTCTTACCTTGTAAATTCATCACTGAAAAAAGATTTTTTTCTCATTAGAGAAATTATTCTGAGGTCATCACCTTGTTCCACCATCTCCTTTGTGTTTCATTCAAACTCATTACCACTTCTTTCAAATCAATTGTCTTTTCTTTGCCTCCTATAATTGACTATGCATCTTTCTTCAGGCTTACTCTCATTTCTTGAAAACCTTTTCTATTATGGTCCATAAAAGGAATTTTCATTATAAAACTTCTTTTCAAAATTAAATCATTAATCAAATTATTAGCTGTACTGCACAATACACCTGAGCAATACGCCTGAAGTAATTAAAAAGTACATGTGAAGACTTTTTATATTAAATGTGTCTGGGACAGCAAGGAGGTTTTATTTTTTTTCCTGAAGCCTGGAACACTAAGATTGATAATGAATTGCCCATAAGGAGAAGACACTTCTATTTCAGAAGGTAGAAAGCAAATCTATGACATCAAATAAATTACACTCCAATCAAATGCATGATAATCCCATAATACCCAAAGACTCAAACAAAAGACTTAGGGGAAGGATACTTTTGAAGAAAGAATTGTATGAATTAATAAATTAATCTACAGCTCATGATAATAGCAAAGACCTAATTGGTCAGAAATTTTTAAATATAAATGTCACATTCAAGTCTCTGATCCTAATCCATTGGAAGAGGAGAAGAAATTTTTAAGTACCATAGCCTTCACTAGACCTGAGAAGAAAGGAGCATCTGATACTTTATCTATTTTGAAACAATTAATTTTCAATAGTTTATGAAATACCATTTTGCCCAGAGCAAGCATCATTGAATAGCCTTTGGTTAGGGCATTCAATTAAAGTATTAAAGTGCTACATCTTTAATAATACCTATGAGAAACTTTACCACCAATCTATCAAGCCCATCTCTCGCTGGTGAGTATTTGACTACTTAAAGTGGAATAAGAACAACTGGGCAGCTAGTGATTAATTCTAGGGTGTAGGGACATGGAAACCCTGCTTTTTCAACCTGATCCAACTTGTCTTAAATAAGATGGAATATACCATAGCTATTGTCTATTCTTCAGGCTCTTCCCACAGTCTCTTTGACTGTTTTTTGATTGCTGAAATATTTTTATGGCATGAAGGAAATAAAGGCAGGATCCTGGTGCACCACAACGATTGCTCTCAAACACTAAAAACGTTTTTTAAAATATACAGAACAAAAAACCTGCTTCTTGTCCGCCATTATAGTTGAGTAATTTTAATTTTTTCACAAAATGAGGGTTTTTTTTCTTATTTGTGAAATTTTAAACTCTGACCCTCTATCCTTTTCAAATTTCTTGTTTGATTTAGTGCCTCTCACAGTATCCTTCTTGACAAAATGTTGACCACAGCTGGATAAACACATCATGGGCTGGGTGAACAATTGGCTCACAGGTCAAGCACAGAGAGTAACAGGGAATGGGGTAACATCAGACTGAGGACCTGTCACTATTGGGGTTCCACAGGGCTCCATCCTGGGCCCTGTGTGCTTCTACATCTTCATAAATTACTTGGATGCAGGACTGGAAGGGATACTAAGCAAATTTGCAGATGACACAAAACAGGAGGAGATGTTGACTCGCTCAAAGGCAGGGAGGCCCTGCAGAGAGACCTTGACAAATTAGAGGGCTGGGAAATCAACAACCACAGGAAATTCAACAAGAGAAAATGCCAGATTCTGCACCTGGGATGGGGTAACCCTGGATGTACCTACAGCCTGGAGAATGAGATGCTGGAAAACAGTGGCATGGAAAGGGACCTGGGGATCCTGGTCAGTGGCAAGTTGAATCTGAGTCAGCAGTGCCCTGGCAGCCAGGAGGGCATGTCCTGGCGAGGCACCAGGCAAAGCATCACCAGCTGGCCAAGGGAAGGGCTTGTCCCACTCTGCTCTGCACTGGGGTGGCCTCACCTGGAATACTGTGTGCAGTTTGGGGCACCACAATACAAGAAAGATATTAAGTTTTAGAGAGTGTCCAAAGGAGGGAAACAAAAATGGTGAAGGGCGTCAAGGGGAAGCCATATGAGGAGCGGCTGAGGTCACTTGGTCTGGTCAGCCTGGAGAAAAGGAGGCTGAGGGGAGACGTCATTGCAGTTACAACTTCCTCATGAGGAGAAGAGGAGGGGTGGGCACTGATCTCTTCTCTGTGGTGATCAGTGACAGGACCTGAGGGAATGGCCTGAATTTGTGTCAGGGGAGATTTAGACTGCATATTAGAAAAAGGTTCTTCACCGGGAGACTGGTTTGGCACTGAACAGACTCCCCAGGGAAGTGATCACAGCACCAAGACTGCCAGAGTTCAAGAAGTGTTTGGATGATACTTTCAGGCACATGGTGTGATGTTTGGGGATGGTCCTGTGCTGGGCTAAGGGTCGAAATTGATGATCCTTGTGGGTCCCTTCCAGCCTGGCATATTCTGCAAAAATTTTCTTTCATAACTAACTTGAAAATATTTAGGGATTTTCTGATTGGTTCTTTTAAGATTTTCTTCCTGAAATATAAGGTGTAGTTCATCAACTGAGTATTTACAAAAAAAACACTTTATACTCAAAATGTTATAATAAATGCTGTGCACTGTGTAAATTTGCTAAAAAGTGAGGTAATTATCTGCAAAACAAATGCCATACACACTTGACATTCCTAGTAAACATAATAGTACTGTCAAGAAATTTTTGGAGTAGCAAAAGTACATCTGCACTGGGCTATTTTAGAATTAGTACTAGGATACTAATATTTAGACACCATTCTAAATTGTTCATTGTCCTATAGTCCTATCATGACTATACATCAACTGTCACACCATATATAACCCTGTAATGCCTGTTGCAGCTAGCTGCAGTCGTCTTAAAATCCCTTCTTTTATGAAGGGTCTTGAATCTGGTGTCTTGAAGTACACATTTTGGGATATAATATTTTACAATTCAGTAGACATTGTGCTACTCTTGGTAACAATGTCAAGACAGGTCTCTCTATCATCTGAACTATTTGTATGCTGTCATGTGAGAGCAAGTGGCACAGTAAATATGTTGAGAATTATTGGGGGGAGGTGGATGGCTCTATCAAACTGAATTGGCTGAATTTTACACCCAGTTAAGTTTCTTTTGCCTTCCAGGAATCAAGATCTCAACAAGTTCAGAAGCTGCACTCTTCTCACTGAGGATCTCTTTTGGACCTTACAGACACAGCAGAAACTATTTTGTGCTGATGTCTGGATTCAAAGGTTTGAGAAGCAGGGAAACAAGCATGAATTTTTATTGTCAGACGTGATTCACAGTTTGATCGGGGTTTTGCTTTTCTAATAGAAATATTTACAAATAATAGCAATGAATCAGGTCACAGCTAGGAGTTGTACACTTCAGCTCTTACCATTGTAAAGAGTACAGCCTAGAAAAGACATGTCATCAAGTCCAATGTCTCCAGTGAAACCATCTCCTACAGTGCCTTTCACCAAGATCTAGGGAAACAAGAATGACAAAAGCATTTTTCAGTGTATAGTAGACTTCCACTACTCATTAAATATTTCATATGAATTGACAGAGGAATCATTTTCCATGTTTCACACTTAAAATAAAATTAAATTTATTCAAGGGGATACATCTATTTAGAGACACTTTACGAAAGAGACTAATGATTATCAGCTTTCACTGGTGGTTACATTAATCACAGTGAACCATAACAGAATGGTTGGCTTCACAATGGTGTAAATTCACTGAAACATCATTGTGATATAAAACGATGGCCAGACATTATCATAAGTGGCATATCATGATTAGCTTCTTTGGTACTTATTGCAACAACATTAATCACGCTTAAATATAGCAACATTCATTTGAATAAATTATAGAAACCCCAGTGTGATGAAAACAATTAAGGAGGTTAGAGAAGAGCTATGTAACCTTTAAAAAAAATATTCTGTTATTTCATTAGAGTTGTCAATGCTGTATCTGTTAATTTTCTCATTATTGTCTGCTGCCAAGGAATGGGAGAAGTTAGTGTTGTAAATACTCTCTGGAACACTAAATAAACCTCTTTTCTTCTGACTGTTGCTGAGTGGTAAATATCCAAACAGGTGATTAGGGAAAAAATTAGTAATAATTTTCTTAGTTTAAGTAATTAATAAATCCCTACTCATAAAAATAACAAAACCTTCTCTAACCATGCAATTTGAAAAGAGATAAATGTGTGGGTTTTGCTGATCCAATGGAGTTCAAATGTTAAAGTTATTTCTTTGCCATTTTTAAGTACTTCTGTCACACCCTGCACACACACATTCAAGCTTCCAGATTATTCTGAAATGCTGCACAAAATTTTGAATATATTTTTTCACAATTTGTTCCTCAATTCATTAGAAAATTCCTACAAAGGAATAAAGAGAAATAGTGACAAAAATATGGCAGTGCTGCTACACAGTACTGTCAGGTCTCATATTTCTGTTGTAACTTACTTATTTGCAATTTTTCTGCAATTCTGAACTTTCATGTGAGTAGTAGATTTATTTTAGGCTATTTTAGCATAAAAATATATCTAATATGAATGACAATAATAATGACGGCACTGCTTCTTACTGTTCTCATCTCAGTAAATGTTTCTTATTTTTCCTTCAGAATATCCATAAATATTCTTTACAATATTACCCCAGTCTTTTGTTTCCTGTTTAGATCAAACTGGGGGCAACGTTACCACACTGGTACCAATGGCAGTAAAATGGCTAGAAACAGGACAAAGCAATATATCTATTATTTGGAAACGTCATGAATGAAAATTTATTACTCCAAAATGACAAAGTTCCTTCTGGTATAATTTTGACTGGCAAACACACAGTGGTTTAGATATAATTCTGAATTTGTTTTCAAAGCATGAAAGACTAACTTCTAATAATTAATTCCTTACTAATTAGCTAAAATGCAGACAAAGAGGCAGAGAGTTTGTTTGTTTACACAATTATTGCTAAGGTAAACCCAAGTGCCCTCAAAACTACACTAATTTTCTTCCCTTGAGAAAGTTGCACTCATGTAACTTAGGCAGGAATACATTTATAAAGAGATTTAAACCATCCAAAGTTACTGGGGGCAGGACACAGTTCTGTAGGGATAATTGAATTCAGAATATCTCTGAATTGTTAAAATGTTGATTATGACTGTATTGTGTAAAATCTCCACACCCAAATTAATTTTTTCATTTATTTAAGTGCTTGGGGAGTCTGATATTTGTCATATAGCATGAACTCATTAGCAACACAGAAAATGTAACAAAGATGTAGATATAGACTTAAAACCAAAAATAAGACCAGCTTATGAGTTAGTGCCTCCGTATGGAATATAGTCTCTCTGCATCTGTGGTTAAGCATTGACCATCTAAATTAATTTGCAAGCTGTAATTCTGCAAACCTCATAAGCTATTATTAAGCAATCTCCAGGGAATTCATCCACCATGAAGCTCATTTCACATCTCATTTATTATTTGAATGAGAATAAATAGTTCTCAATTTCTTGTTTTCAGAATTCTAGAGATCCAGTCTCAATGAAATCTATAAAGGTAGCAAAAGGTATTCTACATAAAAAAAGAGGGGAAAAAAACTCCATGAAAAGCAAACTGTATTAGAATGACGGTCTGTATATATAAAAGGAATGATCCCTTAATGTTTTGAACAAAACAGGCTTTTGAAGGGTGAAGTAACATTATGACAACTGTTAATAAAGAAATTACAACAGGTAATACTGTTCTGTACTAATGTTCAATTTTTACAGCAGTGCTAATTTCTGTCACTGGCCAGTTCCCACTGAGGGTTAGTAAAATAAAATCTTAATTCCCATACAACCATAGCTTAAGATGGAATGGAATTAATTTCAAAACCTGTGATGTATTAAAATGTCTAAAAATTCCTGAATGCCTAGGAAATGGTGATATTAGTTCTAATGTATATAAACCTAGTAATTTAGCCAAACAATAGCTCAGGTTTGTCCCAGGAAATGTTAACAGTGTTACTTTGTGATTTCATCAGTAGTTTGAGCATGTTAATTTTGCTTTGGTTTGCCATTATTATTTCTGGCAAGAAATCACGTGATTTGGTTTGAAGAGGAAAGGACGACCAGACAAATGGATAATAGCACAATCACTGACAAAACACTTCATCATCAAAAACTTTTGCAGTAACTTACTGAAAGCAAATGCAGGATTGAAATTAATATACATTTCACTGCAGATCACTGAAGTAAACTACTATGTTTTAATGCTAGGGACAAATAAAGAAAAAATTCCAACAAATTTCATCAAGAAATGTAACAAATCCCTTGTGAGCTGATGGAACCTTTGTAATTATAGACAAAGGACAAGCCATAGAACCAAGCTTCAAAGCACCTTTTTATCAAGATATCTTCACCCAATGATCATATCACAATAAGTCTTCACTGTAGGATGATTTTTTCCAAGAACATGTGAACACATTCCCATTCCTATAATAGTATAGTGAGAAGTACATAAAAAGGGAAAATATTTACCAAGCAAACATTATTTTTTCAGGAAAAAGATTCAATTAAAAAAAAATATCTGAGACATTTAGATTACATTTTTACTTTTTTAGTAGTTATTAGTTCATGTCAGATCAGACTGACTGACTTCTTAAATAACTGGACTTTGATAATTTATTCCTCCCTGGTTTTGTTTCTCTCCTTCCTCAGCTGCAAAGGAGCAGGCACTGTGGAGCCTGAGACTACTTCCTAAATCTCTCATCTAGACATCAAGTAGTTGCATGCTGACTACACCGCACGGACCTTTTCCTCTCTACCTTCTGCAACATGGTTTCTCTTTGGAAAAAAACCTGGGTGAGTGGGCAGAAGGGTTGTCACCACATGTTCCAGGTTTTGCCCCCACAAGGGGAATGACTAAACACTCCTAAGTGCTGTATGGAACCATTCTGCCCCAAAAGTAAGTACAAGTGGAGAAACGTCATCGGCTTTTGGAAAGATTACCTGCATTAGGTCATCACAACACTTTAATGATACACATAGAAAAGCTCAAGATCCCATTGCCTTTCTTTGAAGCCCATCAGCTCCTTTCTTTTGTGACCATCAAAAATGCTTTAGAAATTAATGTCTGAAGACCTCACAAGTTGAAATAAAGTCCTTTCACAAAGCTATCCAAATGAATTGTTATCAATGTTCTTAAGGTTATATATATCAACTATGAAAAATCTTGTGTCAAATATTTGATGCTTTACAGTGCTTAGTTTTATAAGATGCTGAAAAATACTAGTTATAGTTCAGTAAAGCACTTTATCACACTTCACTATAAGCTTATGAACCCTCATGCTGATTTATGATGTTTTTCAAAGCATTTATCTAAAGTGCAGGGATGAATCACAATTCTATGCTGTTTTAGACTCTTCAGCGATGTTAGTGGGACTGCTGACAAGCATAATATTAATAAGTGTGTACATATTCTGAAAGTCTTTGCTGTATTAAGGCCACAAAACTTCACTCAAGATAAAAGATGCTGTTCTCACTCTGTAATATTAGCACTGGAAGAGTTATTGCAGAAGTATTATATTGTCAGTGCCTAAAAATTTCTGAGATTCTAGGTTTATAAAATAACATGATTAGCCTGCCCACTTGGGAAACATTTATATAACAATAATAATTATTAAGCTATATTTATAATTATAAATCTATATTTAATTTAATGGCTACTTTTGAACTATCCACAAAGATATAGAGAAGCCTCCCTTCTTTTCTCCCAAGCACCATTTCCCCCAGATTTTATAAGGAAGGAAGAAATTAAATGAGTAAATAAATAAATAATGAGATTCTGGCTGAGTTATTATACCAAATTCCTGGACCATATGGTCCTGAAATATCAGTCACACATTGAGCAGCATGACTTGTTATGACCTGAATACTTCTGTCCCTCCCTTTTGTACACTGGAGCATGTCAAGATATCAAGACATAAAGACAATTCCACATCTCTATCCTGAGACAGAGAAGCCTGAGTAGGGTTCTTCCATGCTGAGCTAAGGAGTGCCCTAAGAGGAGACATGCATTGATTTCTTTTCAATGCTTATGGAAACATCTGTGTTCAGCATCAAATGCTAGTGAGCAAGGGTATCACTATTACATTTTTGCCTAAAGATGTGGACCTTTCTTGATCCAAAGGATTTTTCCTGATGAAGATATATTGAATTGTTTCTCCTACATCCACACATATGGCCTTAACCTCCCAAAGTAAGAAAACAATAACATAGGGATATCACCAGAATCTGTGACTCTGCAAGAAATCCTATCTTCCTTAAAGATAATGAGTTTTGCTATATGCTTCAGTGGAGCAGAATTTCTACATTGTTCCTTAATTCTACTATAAGCATACTCAATAACCAGAAAGATTACAAAAAATATTTTAAAAATACTCTGCTGGATATAAAGCATAGAACTATGGAAGGAAATTTAATTAAAGATTCAATGAAGTACAGCTTTCCTGTGATCTCCCTGTTAACTTTTCAAAGACGGCTTCTAGATCCAGTAAAAGAAAGAGAAAAAAGTCACTAACATTTTCCTTCTCCTTGCAAAGTTATCCAAGTCTCATTTTCCTGTTCAGCAATAGCTGATAAGTAATATAGTAATATCTATAGGAAATTTGAAACACTACTCTTAATTTTCAGGAAAGCAAAACTCCTACCTTACATGATTTCCTGAAAATTCAAATGGTTCAACACAGTTTCTAAGTGGGTTGTGGGTTCTGAAAGTTATTGAAAACCTTTCATTACTTCAGGTTTTCTATATTTAAAATGTGGGAAGCACTTGACAGTTCAGTGGTATATAGAAAGGTTATTCCACAATTTCCTTTGAGCAGCCTTCATGCAAATAGGGGGAAAAGGTAAAAAAACACCAACCCCTGCCTCCTTTGTCCTCTCCCTTCTCAAGAAAAAAATAATGCAAGGAAATAACAGATGCGCAATTAAGAATACAGTTTTCACTGGAATAGGCATTATTAAAGACCTTATAAATTCTTCTTTGTCCCCTTTGTGCACACATTGTGACTGGATGACATCATGATGAGTCTTCCATGGCATATCAATAAAACAATAACACAAAGAATAAATTCTTTCTATTATTAGAGTAGATTATAGCTTCATATTACTAAGTACTGTGATAGCACTGAACAAAAGGGCACTATCTTTCCCAAAGAACTGAACTAAACCCATGGAATTTTCTCTGAAGGTTTGTAAAATACGTTTTCTTACTTCTCATGTGATGTCCTTATTTCCACAGTTTTCTGTGCTCTGAAATTAGCTTGTCAAAAATGGCAATACTGATGTTCAGGAATGACTTTTTTTAAAAACTCATACTACTTTTTGCCTTTCAAATATACTACAGTGCACCACGCGCATTTTCAAAATGCAAATTCTCGGTATTTCACAACAAATCAGAGAAAAAGGGTTGTTAGGAAAACCGCTACTAAGATGCAGCAAATACAGCTGGATATCCATGTATTTGAAGTTGTATTGAAGGACTAAGAGGCAACAGAAGCAAATGGTAATATTTAAAGGACAGAAAAAGAAAAAAAAGAAAGGATTCCTGAATACTAATCTCAGCAGATTATTAGGGAAATAACAAAAGAACGAAGGAGAAGAGTGGGAGAAAGAAGACAAGGAATGATAAATTTAAATTGAAGCTGTGGCTTGAGTGGAAAATCTATGATGACTAAATCTTTGTGCGGAAATTGCTACAAGGGATCAAAAGCAATAAAAGAAAAATCACAAGTGGGTATTAGATGTGTAATAAATGTCTTAGAGAAGTCCTTGATAAATTCAGAGTTGCTTCAATATCAGATTTTAATTCAAAATGCATATCTGACCAACTAAACCTTAACAAGCTCCTACTGGTATGTCAACACGCACTGAAAATGAGGCCCTGAAGAAGGAAGCAAGTAGACAATCAAATCAAGGCAGAAGACTAACAGCACCTGACAATACTAAGCCTAGTTCAATAAGGGCAGAAGTGATTGCAGAAAATCTGAAATCACAGTGGAAATAACAGAGTGAGCCTCCCAATGCACTGAAAGCTCACTTCAGCACAATGCTTCACAGCATGAGGACAGATGTACCAGCATCTGGGTGAGCTGTGAAGGTGACTGCAGTGTGTGTCTCCCCACAGACTGCTGCCACATCCACAGTGAGAACAAACCAGCATGTAGTGGTACCACCCAGCCCCTGCACCCAGCAGTACATCGCAAGTGGAAGCTCATAGCCTCATTATTGTGCTACCACCCGTTAACAGACTATTCTTTTGATAATTTGCCAAGTTACTTATTAATTCCATTCATACTCCTTATATGCAAAAAAATCCCTCAGCAATGAATTTTACAGCAGAATTTTACCATCCTAAAATGCTATTCCCTTTTGGTTTGATTGTGTTACTTAGTGATTTCACAGAGTATCTCTTATTCTCTGTATTTAGAAAAATCACTAACAGTCTTTCTCTATGGAGCTTCTCTGTGACACTATTGATTAGATGTTTCTCTGCTGTATCTCAGCCAACTCACTTTCTAAAAGGAACGCCAAGTATTCAAGAAAGGGTGAGACATTTCTACCCTTCTTTTTGTAGTATTTGTTCCATTTTAAGGGTACAAACATAAAGACAAATGCACAATTACTTTGATTTGTTGTCTTAAGATATACATAAGAACACAAATTCTTCAGAACCAGTTTCCTTCTAACAATCCTTAGTAGTAAGAATAAGTCCTAGCTGTGTGTGCTGATATGCAACTGTAACAGGCTGAAACATGCTCACCTCGCATTTCCTTCCATACAAGAAAGAATACTCCTCCTTGGGATAATAAAGAGTTATGAACACTCCTACAGAGAAGCTGATGCAAGAAGTTTGGTCAGCCCCATTTTCTGGAGTACACCAGTGTAAGTCCAGAATTTCAACCTGACACTTATGAATTATTGGTTAGAGAAGGCTGTAAAATTCACACACTGGAGTCAATCTACAAAGGTATTAATGTTACAAGCCCCTCCAAAAATGTCTCTGTGAGGGTCTGTGAGGTGTAATACAAGATCTAGAACCTGTAATTTCCATAGTTTTTGGTGCTTTATATGTATGAAATGAAATTTTAAATTTTCTTACTTCAAGGATACTTATAGTTGATAAGGAAGACTAGCAAGTCATTAGTTTGTCTTAAATTGGTGTAAAAAGTATTTAGTCTACTATAACAAGTCCTTCTGTACTATTCATGTATGAAACATAATTATCCCCACTAAAAATGGATAAAATAAAAACACTACATTATGAAACCTCACAAATTGCCACAAAACCTCTTTAAAAATAGTTTATAAAGTAGAATTATACCGAAAATTCCGTTTACCACTAGAATTCTGAGTTTTTCATTACAGAAATGTCTGGTGGACTAGGATATTGATCAGAGCACTCTCTTCTCAGAAAAGTAATTTCAAGAAACAGTTAGAATTGCAGAAATAACTGAAGAGTGAGCTTTGTGATGCTGTTTCACTTATTACATAGCAGATCACTAGAATCTCCAAGGAACAATCTCTATCTCATCTCACGGAGGAATGAGAAGAAAGGGAGTAGAGTGTGAACAAGCAGACCTGCCTATGTGATTGTAGCCATCCAGTTGGTAGGAACTTATATATAATTTTTAGATCTTTCTGTCTCTCTTTTTAAATGAATGGCAAGAGCTTGGATGCAAATGATGTATGTTCACCACATATGTATTTGACACCAAACTGATATGTCAAAGGCATATCAAAATCCATAATACAAGAAGTCCCTGAATAAAACAAACAAACAAAAGAAGCATAAGAGATACTAAAAATAGTAGTTAAAGAAGGTTTGTCTGTATTTGTGTTCATAGAACATAACGCTATTCTATATTCATAGCAAATGCATCATTCTAATTTTCAATCAATATTCCATTACTTTCCAAGCCAATACGTAATTGATAAAAATAATAAAATTGTTACAGTGGATTTTTTTGTCTACTTTTCTTAACCACTTGTGAAAAAGGAAAGCACCAAATGCATTTTATATCTACTTAAATGAGATTTTATTTTACTTATGCTAGTATTTGTCAATGAACATTCACTATTTATTTTGCCCCAATTTTGGAGAAACTTTCATATTTGAAGGGGCAAGTAAGGCTTTATATATGATACTCAGAATACTAAAATTTTAGTAATGATGCCAAATACAGCATTCATAGTTAATGATGTACTTAAACATTGTATTTGCATTTCATAAGAACTGACAGAAAAAACAAAACTGATCTTTACAAAATCATCAAAGAATGTTAGACTGCCTCATACATTACTTACATTTTGAAACATCTAAGATCTATAATCATCTTTATTTACAGAGATAAAGATACAGATTGCAGCTGAGCAAAACATGAATTAGCATTGGGCTTAAAATAATTATTAGTTCTTTTAATAATACATTTTGCAATAAAGTTGCCCTGGGTCTCTTAGGACAAACGTGGTAGGTGTGTGATTTATATTATGACTAAAAGTATTGCAACAGAGGATTTCACCATTGTTCACATATTGTCATTTCCTTTTTTTATATCCCCAGAAACTTGAATGAATAGAGCAATCTAAGAGAGAAACATTTATCTAAGTTGTTAAAATGGAATCTTTGCACTTTCCTCTGAGCAGAAACTCTTTCAAGTATTACGATTATTCCAAGATAAAAACAAGCACTACTCATCATCAATACAAGCAGGTTGCCATGGACAGAATCTTATTTTACTACTGTTCTTTTGAGGAAAACACATGAAAGTAAACTTCTTAGGGAGATGAAAATAAATGCAAATCAAGTAGAGAGACAAGGACATTTAACAGTGGGGTTTTTTCCATGTTTAAAACAGGTGCCCCATATAATAAAAAGAAATAGCTTATAAGGATTTTTTTTTTTACTTTAACTTTCCCAATTAAAAAAATAGTGCAATTTCTTGAAGATTATTAAATGTTTTGCAGGGGAAGGGAAATTCTAGATAAATAAATCTGCAAAATTTTTATAAGCACATGTATTTTGGTCCATTTTCTTTGCTTATCAGTTTTTATATTTGACAGAGGTGCTTAATTTGGGCTCAGAAAACTTATTTAACTTTCAGTTAAATAACCTAGCTCTAAACATACCTTTTCCTCATCCAGCTACTCCTGTTCCTCTCATTGATGTCACATTTAACACTCTGATGTAAAATATCTGACAGAACAGCAACAAATGTCTGCCATGGTTTAATGGCAGCTAGAACAAAGGTTTCCTGACAAAATTAAGAGTCTGAGGTTTATTTGGGGTTGGTGTGAGCCAAGGAAGTCTGCATGTGCTGTTGCCTTTGGGTTTCTGCCAGAGCATTCAATTAGAGGGCCTGCAGTTTCATACCTATAGAGCTCGAAACTTTCCAATGGGATTTTGGCTTTCAAAAGGTTCTCAAGTTCTTTTCTGTGATGCTTTGAATTTTGGGCTAACAACTCCTTCTTTTCTTAGCAGTTAGTATGTAGGCACAATTGTTTATATGCTCCCAAGGTTGGCTTCCCATGCTTAGCAAAATAAACTGAAAATGTGAATTTGAGGGATCTACTGTTCAAAGTGATCCTTGCATTGTGGTAAAAAAAACCCCAAACTTCTTACATGGGAAGGAGGGAGGGAGAGGAGGTATAATAGGTCTGTGAATATCTCTTACATTTAGAAGAGAAAAAGTAAAATGAAGGCCTGTTAAAAAGACTTAGACCATCCTTGTTCCCAGAATCTGACATTTCCTATTTATAAGGAAATTCTGAAAATCCTGAAACTGCTGACAAGATGCTCTGGCTAGAGATTGAGAAGATTATGAAGCCAAGACATGTATTTTGATCAGAAAATTATCAAAAAAGTTCTATCTTATTTTCAGACTTACATGAAAAAAGTCCATTCTCAAGAGAATCCAAACATTTCCTTTGAAGCACTGAGGTGACCTACAAGACTTTAAGCATGTGGTGTGAAAGCAGTGAACCATTAACTTTATAGGGTGTGGGGAACACAATGTAGTAAATATAAAAGCTATAGCTTTAATACTGTAACCCAGTCAGTAGACAGCCCAAAACCAACTGAGAGGCTGTACCAGTCCACATCTCAGTAGAAATACATCAAAGAAAAAGTGGTAGCAGTGTGAAAGTATCCAAACACAATGCACTTAAAAGAAAGATTGGAAAGAGGGGGGAGAAAAAAAAAAAGATTGGAAAGACATCAGTGCTTGTCAGCTTAGTGGAAATTTGCTCCCTTCAACATTTCTGAGTTTTGAAGGGTCATAGGTTTTGACACAGCAAGATCCATTATAAGATACACTTTATGCAATAATGAACATCAGATTTTTATCTCTTTCCACAGAACAAACTATACCTTATAGCTCATGCCTCTCAAAAATTACTAGGGAAAACAAAACGAGATCAAAAGAATATAAGATCTTTGACATACCCTGCACAGAACTGGCCAAGTGCAGCAGAAAGCCCTACAACACTAACACATGAAAAATACTTTCAGTTACTGAATAGACGTTCCTAACCCTCAGCAGGTCAAATATAGGACAGATTGGTTTATAGCTCTTTAGATAAACTGCGAGACATAGGATATAAAGAAGGAAAGTGAAAGGGAAAGCGAAAGGGAAGCTCTTTGCAACCACAGTAGAGCTAACACCTTTTTCTTCCAAAGGGGATAGAATTTCTCTCTAATGAAAAATAATCTTTTAGGAAATGAATATGAACAATCTAAAGAAAATATTGCATTGTAACAGATTTAAAACGAAGATAGAAGATGTTTCTTTCTATAATATGGAGGGGGGGTGTTAAGTTAATCTTATGACCATTTGACAATCAACCTTGCAGAAAATCCCAACCAGAATAAACAGATCACACTTAGCAAAAGATAAATAATACATACAATACTTAGGAGGTGAGAAAATATGTCACAATTTATAGCAGTAATTTACTCTAATAATACCTTTCTCCCAATGACATTTGATTATAAGTCAACATGGCAGCCAAACATTTTGAAGTGGTATCTTTCATGGCATTAGATGATTAAAGATTAATTTGTAACTCTGGAGAAGTAAGGCAGAGTAGAGAATATTCCTTTTAATGGTCCTTACATTGATGAATCAAAGTTTTTGCCAAGTGGCTTTGTAGTAGATTTGGATAAGCTTTTTTTCTTTTTTTCCAAATCCTTGAAAACCAAAAATAATATCTACTTTAAATAACATGTGTCCCTGTTCAAAACTTTAAAATTAAGTGTTTTAGGGGGAAAAGTTAATGCAACAAGACCAACAAAAATATTTTACATATTTCCTCAAAAACCCCTAAAAATGTATTTCAAAGCAAAATTGACCAGATAGTTACAAATAGCTTTGAGATTGTCCAGTCATTTATATACTCTCAGTGTTTTATGATACAACAAGTAAGCACTTCATAACCTAGAAAGATCATACCTGAAATGGCTGAGTACTGCTGATGTAGAGTGTCTGTCTGATCCACCTGTTTGCTTGATTTCCAAACTTGTACCACAATGGCCAGCCCCAAGCATTACTCACTGTTCTTTGGAAGACTGAAAGTTTGTAAACTTGTTTTCCAAACATATGATAATGAAAGCGGAAAACACAGGTTCCATTGCCAGAAGGGTTGAAGAGAGGACTAAGCAAAACTGCTTCATCTTGGAATTGGCGTGGCTCAGAGGATTCCATGTACAGGTAATGTCCCCTGGCTGTGCCTGTTGTGTGATCCTTTAATGGGCCGGTATTAATGGTGGGGGTTGGACCACGTATTCTGATCCAGTCAAAGTCATCCTTTACACTCTGCTCCCAATTGCACAGCCCATTTTCAAAGTTACACTGTAGGTCAGGATCTGAAAAGCAAACAGAACAGACTGTCAAAAAAAAAAAAAAAAAAAAAGGCAGTATCAAAAGGGGATTATGCTTTAATATCTTTTGTATTCTAGCAAAAATTTCTTCCTAATTTATAGAAAAAGCCCACACCTTCTCCTTGAAAACAGTCCTCTCTAAAGGATAAATATACACTTGTCTGTGCAGAAAAGAATTACCTTCTCTTTCAATATATATTGGTCAAACTGTACATAATTTATTGAATAAAAAACTGTGGAAAACATTTTATTACCATGTTATTAATGTCATGTATTATTACAATTAAAGCAGTTCTTTAACTGAAACTGAACTGAATAAAGGAGTTAAAGCTGGGGTTAATTGAATGAAATAAACCACAGAATACAGTCCCGTAGGAATGTGTAAGATGTAATCTGATATGTTTTTGCATGGCAGATGTCATCCTAAAATGGGTTGTTGTGGTTTAGATCTTTATTAACCTCAATAATAGTAGCATGAGAGCTTTTTCAAGACCAAATTCAAGAGATGCCTTTATAACATAACTACACTTTTTTTTGACACCAAGGCAAAATATATTGATTAGCCCAATTACTTCTAATGTAAAACAATAAAATGTGTCAGAGGTGTTGAGTTTGCATTCCAGCATCTGCTCTTCATAAACAGTAACTTAAATGATAGCCAGTTCTTCTTTTTTTAATTAAGCTGTTATTTTTAATGATGTTTAAATCTTCAACTCATATCTTACTATAGACCTCAAAGTGGTTTATAAAGAAGATAGACATTCCAAAAGGGGAAAAGCCAAGATAGGTTGGAAAGCCTTCACTTTCTTTTAAATTCAGAACTGTTTTAAGTTGATATTCAGCAAATATCACTGCAGGGTGCCCCCTGTTTCTGAAACTGATTGTGATTTGCATAACTTAGTTACCTCAAGATGTGATAAAGCAACTGCTAGTTAATTTTATTTTATATTAATGTTCTTGAGTTCTTAAAATTGATGAATGCATGCTTCAGGGAGGAAACCATCAACAACACCCTTCAGCACTGCAAGGTGAATGTCAAAAATGTGAATTACTCAAGGGTTTCTTCAGTACTTACAAGTTCTTTCCTTGAAAGGGACGATTATGTCCAGCATGACTACTATCTTTAGTATGGATACTTTAATATTTTTTTGATAGGAAGAGTATAGGTCATAGAAAGAGATAGGACATACACTCCTTTCAGTCCATCAGTACGTCTTACACTGTACTTCCATCAGTATAATCAAAGATAGCATGTTGACCCAAATCAACTGGCAGACTTCAAATCCTCTCTTTTAAAATAAACCTGTAGTGTGTGTTCGTTTTTCACATGAGTTAAGGAAATATAACTGGTTTGCATAAAGGAGAATGTCATTTACCCTCAGTTGTAACTCATCGTATGCATTTAAGTTTAAAATTATCATTCGGTTTCATCAGTAACCATATTCAATGGAATCATCACTGGCTGTGACATTGATAGGCTGTAACAGTTCTGTGCGTTTTCACTCCAGGGATGGATTGGCAAGTAAATGTTTGTGTGATGTAAAGTAAGCAGTAGTGGAAAGTACTTACCACAGTTGTCTTCATCTGATCCATCCCCACAGTCATCCACAAGATCACAGACCAATAAACTGTCAATACATGCTTTTGTCTCTTTGCACCAGAAGTGATTTGGACCTTCACAACTTAATGCTGGAGGTGGGAGAGCACAGTTTTCAAAAGTAATATCATCAATTGCTGAGACGCCATCATAAACACCCAGACTGATTTTATCAAGAGAAAATTGGAAAGGATGTGGAAGGCGCCCAAGCTGAATGACTGCCTTCAGCCATTGATTCCCCTCATTGTAATAAGTCCTCCAAAGGACAGTAGGCTGTTTGAGCCCATCCACAAGCAATTGCAGATCTGCTGCCCCAACTGACAGCCCATAATTGTAATACCTAAAACGATAAAAAAATGTTAAATGGACAAATGAAAATGGACTACATCAGGTAAAATGACTGTATCTTTTCTGTTACGTCTCTATGACATACAGGAAGTCTGCAGTGCCTATTTCCAGTTTATCTGTAATGCAATCCATCATCTGAATGATGGTATGACAGGCTGCTATATCAGTCTAGGCTTCATTTCAAGAACTGAAGATTTGGAGAGAAGAAGCATACTTCATTAGATGAAACCCCGTAACTGAAGAGACACACTTGTTTTCATATTAAGAAACAAGCACTTCGCACTCAAAAGTGTAATATTTCTTTATACATTTAATTGTAAAGTTTCAAGAAGCAAAACAGAATACTTAATGAATGCAAAAGTACACCTTGTATCTATGTAAGTTAGTGTTCCCTTTTACAGCATTTTTGGAGGATCACAAATCATTTAAAAATAATAAATACCCAGGCTGGCAATTGTACAACAAAATTGAAAGCAGAAGAAGAAATATGACCAAAACCTTGCAATTTCCAGACCTATACTCCAAAGTTATAAGGCTTGGATAAAAAGACATTTCCTCTTCCTATGGCAGATGTATTTGACTTTACTGAGACAAACTGCCCTTAATAAAATCAAGGTCAGGCCAAACATTTATTTAAACAGTAGCACCAATTTGACTGTAGCAAACAAATATTCACAGTTAAGTTTTTCTGTTCATCTTTGACAAGATTTCAGAAAGTCTGAGACAAGAAAGTAACTGAAACTGTTTCTTTGTATTTGGTTATTGATTTTTTTGTGGGTTTTTGGTGATTTTGCTTGCATTTTTTATTGTGTATATAAAAAAATAAAAGAATTGGAAGAAAAGCAACAATTCTCACTCTGGAGCTTTTGCTTAAAGATGATGAAATCTAATTTTGGATACTGTAGGTAACTCAAAGAACTGCTAGATTTCTCAATCCTTTCCAGTTCTTGAAAAAAAATCCACATTTTCAAATTATTTAACCAAAGAATTATTAGCAGAAAGATGGGGTATTTGCCCATGTATATGCAGGCACAAGCCTTTGCTACAATTTTGCTCAGAGCCTGACAACAAAATCATCCCTTGTTTCAGTTCTGCTCTCCAAGTGCTTCAGCTTATGTCTGCTTATTGTTAATGAAGACTATGTGATTACAGAATAAAATGAAATAAATACTTGAGAGGAAGGTGTGTCTATTGCAAACTGTAACCTCAGTTTCAGTCCAAGAGAAGGAATGTAAAATGATCCAGGAGTTTTTTATCTACAATATTTCATACCAAAAGGACAGTGTGCAATTTGATCCAGTTTGCCTGAACTTTGGGCTTCGTAGCCGAGCTATTTGTGAAATGCTGCTGCTGTTCTTCAGAATGAACATAAAATGACCTATTAAAATAAAACAGAAAGCAACTTAGAATGAAGATGCAAAGAGTTTCTAAAGGCTTTTAAAACATTCATGGCTTCCCCTTGAACTCTGGTTAAGCACAGGTTTATCTATTCCATTTCTCTGTTTCTAGGCCTGGCTTTTCTCACCTTCAGATTTGTTGTAGGTGTGATCCCGCGGAGGAGCTTGCTTCTGAAATGCAGGTGGAAGAGCAATACTGGAACTTCTTACCCAGTCAAATTCATCTGCATTTACAGTTTCTGTCCAACCACAGCTCTCTCTTTCAAAGTCACATACAGCAGCTGAAATTAAGAAAGAGACGTTTCATACATTAGAAAAGAAGCTTTGCAGTATGAAAAGCCCCATCCAACCTGGCCTTGAGCAATTCCAGAGATGGAACATCCATGACTTGTCTGGGCAACCTCTTCCAGTGTCTCACCACCCCCACAGTAAAGAATTTCTTCCATACAGCAGGTTTTCCTCTTCTGCATTTTATAAGAAACCCTCAAACATATAATTCTGTAATCTAATAAGTTCTTCAATTTATAACAGGATTTTAATGGAAAAAAATTAAGAAAATTATTTAAAAATTTTAAGCAATAATTTATTAATCATATACATTAAATAAATACAACAAATATTCAGTCATTACTCAGAATTCTATTAGTATTTTATAACTATTATCATAACTCTCAGTGGTCACATGGTATAGACTATGTACATTTCAGAATCATGCACAGACTCTTTTGGGAATCGGATTACATCAGTGTTTGTTATGAAAGATATGGGAGGATTTTTTATTGGTTTGGTTTGGTTTTCCTCTTTAAAAACTGTGTCACGTTAAGTTATACATAATTTTTATAAAGAATGAAAAATTAATAATAAGGCAAATTAATATTATTGTTGGCTATGGCTTCTATACCACCAAGGTTTTTTGGATTATTTATTAAGCAAAGCACATAGAAATTCAGTTATTTTAAAAAAATCAATCCACAAATATGAAAGAACAAATAATGTTTAAGATATCAAAGAAAATATAATTTTGCCATACATATAGTGTATGTGGGTCTGAAATGTCAACAATAAAATGATGTAGAACAAATGTGACTGAAAAACAGAAGGAAGAATTTTTTTGACAGAATGTTTTGATAGAATAAAATGAAGACAAAATATACCTACAGATATTCAAGGACCCAAGCATGAGGGAAATGACTGAAAATCCCCTGACAGAACATAATGATAAAGAATATGGATAGCTATTTTTGATTTGCTTTTTGCTGGTTAGAAGAAACCATTCCGTATTCCCAGCAGAACAGCAACAAAGAATATGACAGACCTTGGACACAGACGGTTACACCAAATGAGGCAAATAAACAAGACAAACCTGTTAAGTCTAAGCCCAGACTTCTTGCATCTGTAACTTGTAACACAGACAAAACACAAAAGAAAGAATCCACCAGACCATTTAGTTTAAGCATGGATGAATACACTGAGATAAAACAACCCTGAAATCTTCAGCTAAATCTCACACCAACTATTTAACAGCTAGGGAAAATACAAGAATAGAGCAAGTTGGTAGAGCCTGGGTGGAATGCACTGGGATCTTGATGCTTGATAACACTTCAATTACCTAATTGTCTTGTCTCATAACTTCTTTTATTGGTACTTCTATTTCAGATAGATTTTCCAGAAAAAAAGGCTGTTGCTTGGATAGTTCTATAGTTTCTTTCACAGTGAACTCACAAACTAATCTGCCTTTTCTCCTAATACTTCAGTTTTTGCTTTTCTCCTACTTCTTATTTTTTTAAATGCTCTCTATACTCTGTCCATCACATGACCCTATGGACTCTACCAGGCTGTCTTTCATGTGTTTGATGAATTTATCTTTAGCGTTTCTTAAACTTCTTACCATCTTGTTACTGAGTTTTTACACTTAACCTACCAAAATTTGTGATATTTTCTACCTTTTTCATTGGCTTTTTTGATGCTTTGAGAGAGTTGCCTTTACATNAGTGTTTCATTGTATATAATTCTATATCTATATATATAAATATATTTGCTGCAATTTTCCCCCTGCTACCTTTTTTTCTCTTTCTCCGTTTTTTTTCGGTGGCTGTGGGGGGAGGCTGTCCCGGGTTGCTGAGGGTTTGGCCGGGAGCCAACCCAAACTTACACAATCTTCTGCAGACTTAATTTCTCTGAGCTGACTTGTACCACAAGACTCTAGATTTCTTTCTGATTTTGGGTTCTTATGCAAAGTGCTTTGTCCTTTCCTTTACTGGGGGAGCTTTACTCAAAGGGCTTCACAAATCAGATGTGCAGCTTCTCTGCAAGATGAATGATGCCTAATGGGAATTTTAAAAACAGTCCTGCTGAAAACAGTATTCTAAACCCAAATGTTTAATACATTAGAATTTCTTTAAGACTGGAAATTCACCAATTTCTACAACTCCCAAAATCTCTCCTGGTCTCTCAGCCCATATAAGTTCATACAGCATGCACCATAAAAAAACCACAATCCAGCTAAAGAAATATCGTACTTCTGGCTTACAACATTTTCTTTTACATAAAAGCTGTTTTAAAAGGGTCTAGTATGCCAATAAATTTTGAACTATTTTTTTAATCAGTGATTTTAAGATAAATTTAGGAACTTATTGCTAGATGGCATAAAAAAAAATCTATCATCAAATCTAGGAACTAAACAAGTGCAACTCCAGACAAACTCATCTTAATAAGGTATTTTAACCTTGAATATAAACACATTGAAAAGTGTTACATCTGCCTTCTCATATTTATGTTTTCTATACCAGTTACTAATTCCTAATTTCATGATATAAACTCAAATAAGACTACTTTGTAGGTGAACTGGTGTAATTTCTACCGTGAAAAACTGAATAGAAGTCAATTTAAAAAGGACTGCAAAAGTTCATCAGCAAGAAGTAATTCTAATGGGAAAAAAAGAGGAAAAAAAGAAAAAAAAGACAAAAAGCAAGCCATTATTTGAAGTTCAAACAAATTGGATCTTTACAAAATCCCAGGCAGTTACTCCTTCTTTCATTTTCCGTCTCCAAATACTATCTGCTATAATTTTGGAAAAAAAAACCCACAAACCAACAACCAAGAACAAACAAAACACCCACACTTAAACGAAAAGGTTTAGGACTGTAGTGGGTTGACCCTGGCCAGATTCCACGGACTCATTAAATCCCTTTCTGCAACTGGGCAGAAGGGAGAGGGGTCATCCACTTACCACCTTTATGGGCAAAACCAGACTCAAAGTGAGATAATACCTAAAATTTATTATTAACAGGATAAAAGCTAAGCTAAAGAGTGAGAAATAAAACAGTCTTAAAACACGCATCACACACACTTTTCCCCCCACCCCTCCTTCTGTCCATGGGGGGTTGCAGTAGGTTGCAGCTGCTGCTGCTTGCGATGTAGGTGCCCCCACCCCTCGGGGTCACTCATCCATGGGGTGCAGTAAAGGTTGAGTCTCTGCACCCCGATGGGCCTCCGTGGGATGCAGAGGGACATCCTGTTTCACCACAGTTTACAGGGGACCACAACTGAGTCCATCCCCTGCTCTGTGGGGTCCCTCCCATGGGAGACAGTCTTTAATAGACCTCTCCAATGTGAGTCCATCCCTCAGACAGCAGTTCTTCCACATCTGCTGTCCCAAGGGTCACTCCTCCATAGTGGTACAGTCCTTCATGGACGAGATGTACCGATGTGGGCCCCCCCATATGTCCACAGCTCCCACTCGGGTAAAACCTGCTCCAG
>VWZG01001031.1:462-87749 GCA_013396735.1 Grallaria varia | reverse complement strand
AGGCGTTACTGTGATCTCTAATTGGCTCGGCCCTGGCCAGGAGCCACATGTCCCTCCTGGGGCCAAGTGTCATTGGCTCCCATGGGACAGGGGAAGCTTCTAGCAGCTTCTAACAGAAGCCACCTCTGCAGCCCACCACCACTCCCCCCCCCAAAAAAAATTCAGCTACAGAAACCCAGGACAAGGACAAACAGATATGGTAGTTTCCTCTACAGATGGCTACAGGAAACAAAATACTCCAAAACATTTTCTTTTGCTCATTTCTGTGGGGAAATCCATTTCAATAGCCATGAAATTGTAACAGACCTACTTGTGATTTTAGTCATGTGGACCTTTTAGTAATAGACAAACTTGACTTGTACATAACACAGAGGCATATATATCTTGTGAAATGAGAAACAGCTTTGCATAATAGACAGGCAAAATATGCAAAGTAAAAGGATTTTGTTGTAAATAAATCTAGTGGTATCATTGTGCAACTCCATTTTAAACAACTGCATTACATGTCTCCTAACTTAGCTGTAGAAGTTGCAAAGACAAACACGCTTACAGGGGAGAAATAAAATTCTGTAAAACTTCTATAAAACTGAAGGTTTTACTGAACTATGTAAAAATAAGATCCAGTGGTCACTAGTCAGACCATCTTGTTATTCACCCAGTTTTCTCTGCCACTGATGCTCATGAAACATTTGTTGTCACAGTGCATAATTTGCAAGAAACTAAATAGAAGTAATTATACAATGAGACATACTTTTTTGCCAAAAAATACTATGCATACATTTGCTTTAAGAAGTAGGAAAGTTGAATTCATGCCTTCTGGGTTCCCTAGAAATACTAAGAGCATATGTGGTCTCTGTCAGCTTTTTCTCTTTCCTCCATGGTCTTCCTTCCCACAACCTGTTTCCCATTTTACCTATTCCATAACTGTTCTTCTCGGACCCTTTCTCTCAGTCTTAGTATCACTGGCAAGCTGGAAATCTTCACTCTGTTACCTCATTTCCCCAAACAGCTCCTTCCTCCAGGTCCTCTCACCAAGTCTCAGCTCTCTGTCACTTAACGACACATTTTATATTTTACAATCTTCCATTATTGTTATGTCTCCTGACACTTTATCATAGGCACTTTGACCAGCTGGTCTTATTCATTCCCCAACACTAACCCAGGTCCCCCCTGTACTGGCTTTCTCCAGCCCCCTGGTTACTTCTCTCCCACATCAGCAATCTCAAGCAATGCAGCCTTTGCAGACATTCCTTGCCCACTGTCAAAGGTTTCCTTTCTCTGTAGATGGCATTTTAGTCACATTCCTTCCCCATTTAACTTCCACAAACTGATTCTAATGCCATTGTCTAGGCACTTCCAGTATCAGGTACCTGCTCCAATTTACAAGCTGACAATCTTTCCTCTCCTTGAAATTAGGTCCATCATTCTGATCTGTCTGTTGTTTCTGGTCTCACCTTTAAAAATTACTGATTTGCCTGGCTGGAATGGAGTGGCAAGGATATAAGACCAAGCTTTTGGCATGCAAGATTTTACTCTAAAATTGAGATTTAGGAAGAGTTAACTTATAGCCATATCAGAAGTTTTATGCTTTGGCAAGATTAGTAATGGGAAATATGGGGAATGTTTCTTATAATATTAAGGAGATTTTTATCACTTATACAAAGATAGTCATTAGAAAAAAATAACGTTTAGCATTAAACAATTACACCACAAAAGCAGTTTTTAAGAAACAACACGTACATCGTTCTCTTTACTTGTCTTCTAACTGAAAATAAAGGTACATAAAACTCTGCACAAACATATAGATTATGTCCACTTTATGAGTTACTTAAAGACTAGCCTTAGCATACTTGTGCTGCCCTAGATTGTACACCATAGAATAATGATTAAATGCATCTTTCATTTAGGCATAAATACAAAACAATACTATGTGTATATGTGTGCTGGTTTGGGCTGGGGTAGAGTTAATTTTCTTCACAGTAACTGGCATAGGGCTGTATCTTGGATTTGTACTGGAACCAGTGTTGATTATTGAGGGATGTTTTAATTATTGCTGAGCAGTTCTTACAAAGGGTCAAGGCCTTTCCTGCTGCTCACACTGCCTTACCAGCAAGGAGCTTCAGTATGCACAAAAATTTGGGAAGAGACACAGTCAGGACAGTGGACTCTGGCTGACCAAAGGCATATTCTATACCATATGGTGTCATGCTCAACAATAAACTAGTGAGGGATGTTTGGAGTCATGGTGTTTGTCTTCCCAAGTAATTAATGTGTAATTGAGCCTTGGTCTTCTGGAGATGGCTGAACACCTGCTTGCTCATGGGAAGTGGTGAATGAATTCCTTGTTTTGCTTTGCTTGTGTGCACAGCTTTTGCTTTGCCTATTAAACTGTCTTAATCTCAACCCAGGAGTTTCCTCTTTTACTCTTCTAATTCTCTCCCTCATCCCACCAGGAGAGTGAGCGAGCAGCTGCATAGGGCTTAGCTGGGGTTAAACCATGGCAGGCACATCGGGCTTGAACGGCTTGAGATAATGACAGGTTTCATGGAAATGTGCTGGATCAAATTTATAGCTCTTATGGATATTGAGATACAAATTGGCACACTCCTGTGCTTGCCACGGGGCTTGCTCTCCTGACGGTTTTTTAGAGCCTAGTGCTCATTAGTAGCTGCTTTGTGTTTACATTGTTTGCTGTACTGCTTATCACCTGACTCTACTGTGCCTGGGCACATTCTGATAACAACACAGGTGATGTGCCTGCTGGCAGATGGCCAAGTCATCACTGCTGCTGGAAGGAACAGCCTGAACTTCAGTCAAAGGGACTGTGACCCGTGGATCAGGACGCCCTGCAGCGTGGCCTGTGGCCAAGAATTTGTCCATGCCAGAGCAGATACATCTTGAAGCATCTGTGGCCATGGTTATGCCTGTGCTGCAGCAGGTACAACTCTCAGGGGTAAGTCCACGCTGGAGAAGGCACACCTCAAAGTATCTATGGCCTTGGATAAATCAGTGCTGCACCCCTTAAAGCATCAGTGACTGTGCATAGGGTCATGCTGGAGCACTTCAAAGCATATGACCATGGATAAATCCATGAAAATATGCTGTATTTTTATAAAAATGTAAATTGTTGCATATTTATTTTATACATAATTATATATTATATATATTATAAAAATAATATATAAAATATATATGAATATTCCTCATAGTCCAAACCATAAGTACACAGGGGAGAAAAAAAAAACAACACAAAACCAGAAAAGACATAAGGGAGGAATTAACAAAGGTCAGCAAAGGTCAGCCAATATCAAGAATGCATTTGTGTAATCAGATTACTTCTCAACCTGATCTTATTCTTATTCCATCATCATAGTTCTTAGGTTGAAAAAGCGAGCATTTCGTTTCCACCAAATGCACAGGATGTAGACCTTAGAAATCAGGCCGTACATTCATCTTCCAGAGCATAAACACACAGTATAACAGGTATGTTAGTTGCTGCTGTAAATCTGCAGTNATACAAATTGGCACACTCCTGTGCTTGCCACGGGGCTTGCTCTCCTGACGGTTTTTTAGAGCCTAGTGCTCATTAGTAGCTGCTTTGTGTTTACATTGTTTGCTGTACTGCTTATCACCTGACTCTACTGTGCCTGGGCACATTCTGATAACAACACAGGTGATGTGCCTGCTGGCAGATGGCCAAGTCATCACTGCTGCTGGAAGGAACAGCCTGAACTTCAGTCAAAGGGACTGTGACCCGTGGATCAGGACGCCCTGCAGCGTGGCCTGTGGCCAAGAATTTGTCCATGCCAGAGCAGATACATCTTGAAGCATCTGTGGCCATGGTTATGCCTGTGCTGCAGCAGGTATAACTCTCAGGGGTAAGTCCACGCTGGAGAAGGCACACCTCAAAGTATCTATGGCCTTGGATAAATCAGTGCTGCACCCCTTAAAGCATCAGTGACTGTGCATAGGGTCATGCTGGAGCACTTCAAAGCATATGACCATGGATAAATCCATGAAAATATGCTGTATTTTTATAAAAATGTAAATTGTTGCATATTTATTTTNAAAGCGAGCATTTCGTTTCCACCAAATGCACAGGATGTAGACCTTAGAAATCAGGCCGTACATTCATCTTCCAGAGCATAAACACACAGTATAACAGGTATGTTAGTTGCTGCTGTAAATCTGCAGTTTGAAAAAAGATGTCACTTTTCTCTTCTGCTTTAATGCACAGAAGTCATGTATAATAGCTTTATGGCCATAGTAAATTCTTCACCTGTAGAAGAAAAGCTGTGATCTAATAGTCAGGGGTAGTAACCCTCAAAAAAGAAAATATTAAACCGGTTTTGTTTCCTTTTTTTTATATATACTTTTCACAACTAATTAGAATAAATTTGAATTATTCATTCAGTTCAGGACATGTATTTCTGTAAAATGAAACAAAGAAACCTGGAAGAAAGAATAATCTCATCATGTGTCAGTATCAAGAACATGAATGTGGTTCTAAGGCCAAAGGATCGAAGTAGAGAATACAAATTCACTGACAGCCTTATATATGAGGAGAAGTAAAAGGAAGATTCTTGCTAAAACTGGGAGCTCAGAAATCTACTTTTAGGTTAAAAAGACAGTCCAAGAAGTGGAACTCTTCAACTGAATTCTTCCAGGCCTGACATAAAAGAACTTATTTGAGGGGTAATGAAAATCAAGAGATGTCTTGAAGAATTGATGTGAGATATTAAAATTTTGTGGAGATCATGCTTATCAATGGATCTAGTGGATCTAAGCACATCTAGGAAAATCATCTTGCTGGAATTTCAGATAATATGTGTGGTGGGTCTGGCTGAGCCAGTATTTGTTTCCCCATAGGAGCCCTCACAGTGCTGTGCTCTGCATTGGTGTCGATAACACACCCATGTGTTGGCTACCACTGAGCACAGCACTCACTGTTCAGTCAAGGGCAAGATCCTGGGAGGGGACACAAATAGGCCAGCTGACCCACACTGACCAAGGGGATATTCCATCCCATGTGACGTCAACCCGGATATAAAAGCTGAGGGAAGGAGCAGGAATGGCAGGCATTCCTTGTCTCCGATAACCGCGACATGTGTTGGAAGGGAGCTTCCCAGAGACGTGGCCGACCATCGCTGCCCATGGGTAGTAGAGATTAATTGCTGCTTTTGCTTTTGCTTTTTGTATAAATACAAACTGCCTTATCATCACCCATGACTTGTGTTGGGGGTTTTTTTGTTTCCACATTATTCTCTCCTCTGTCCGGCTGGGAAGGGGAGTGATAGAGAGGCTGGGTGGGCACCTGGTATTCAGCCAAGGGGAACCCACCACAATAGGATTTAAAGGAAATATACTTTTGAAGACATTTTAAGCCCATGTAATAAACTTGCCTGTTTCTCGTATGAAGAGGAAAAACATTAACAAGGTTAAGGTGCATACAGTCACTATTAGATTGAACATCACAGATAAACACATTAATATGGATAAAAGGAACAATGTAGGTTCAAAAGATGAAGTCAACAAAAATCTGTTCTTAATCAAGTTCAGAAATTAAGAAAAGTGAGAAAAATTAAATGCTTGCATCCAGTTGCAAAGATAGACATAACAAATATAGAAACTAATGGTGTACCACATAAGCATGAAGATGATGAGATACCATTTGAGAAGAATTATAAGAGCTATTATAAGAGTGTCGTAGACTACCAGACTAATATGCTGAAAGGCAATTTTATTGCTTGGTAATTATCAACTTGCCAAACTACTTGCAGGGCTCTTCATATACCACATTCTGCTTCTCACTTAACAAGCTGTAGTGCTAGCACACACTGAGCCAGCTCAGCAATCACAGTGTTTTATAAGTCAGCAACATATTTGGAGCAAAGATCACCATAAATATAACAGTTCCAAAGTTTAACCTTTATCATGCCATTGTTAATGTATTGTCTGGGCAACTGAGACTTTGGGATAATAAGTGTCTTCAGTCATATAATTAGAGGAAAAAGAAAGAGGGAACTGTTGTCATATAGGCAACTTGTAATTAAAGCTAGTCTAGGACTGGTTAAACACATAACTGGATATTTGTCTTCAACTTCATGTATAATGTTGAAATGGAAACACAGGCTGAATAGCTAAAAGGAAACATAAATGGCAAAAACATGCAGTAGATCTTAATTTTCTTGATTAAAAGCTACCAGTTCACTGCTATCGCAGAGCAGTGAAAGTTGCATGCAACTAAATCTATTTACAATTTTTTTAATTAAGTTATTGATTTGGAAGTGTTATCATTTCGTCAGAGAACAAATACCCAGCACCTGAGTTTAAAAAGGGTAATGGAAAAACAATCCAGACTATCATAACCCAATGTTGCATAAGATGTGTAAGCACATTTTGATGTAAAGTAGAAAAAACATGAAGTAAATCAAACAGCAATGGAGTGTTATGAGTTTTACTATGAGTACCATGGGTGGGAGTAAAGAAGGAAAGCTCTTCTCAGTATTGCCCAGTGAAACAAGACAAAGCAACAGGGACTCATACTGAAAGGGTGATCAAACACTGGAACTGACTGTGTGGTCTCCATCCTCATAGACGATCAGAACAGAATTGTGTAAGGTTCTGGGCATCCTGCTCTGGTGGACTCTGCTTTAAGCAGTGTGGCATTTAACTGGATGTCCTTCAGATACCCCTTCCAACCTCAGCTATGCTATGGTAACATCAGAATTTACTCTGGCCTACAAGAGGAAAGATATTCTGCTTAGTGAACATTTAAGTTTTTCCTGGTTTTAACTAATCAGAGGGTTATCTAATAACACAAAATGCTGTTTCATATCTTGAAGCTCTGTGTATTTGGGATACCAGTCTTTTTAAACACCTAACTCAACATGAGTGCTCTAGCCAAGAAAGGATACTAAAAGTGTAGAGAAATTGCATTAATAGAAGTAGAAGCTGTAATTATTTCTTTTACCTACTAATAGTCAAATAGATTTTTGTTTAACTGATCAACAGCTCTCAAATATCCTAACAAAAACCTTAAAATATAAGCTGTGAATTCGGATTGTATTATCATCTGTGAAGAAGTTTATGCTTTGTGATGCATAACACAGCACAGAAAATAATTTGAGGATCTTATCTACAATATTTCTGTTATTCTTGTGAAAACCATCATGCTGTATTTTTTGAAAGGAAACTTGTCACAAATACTGCTCATGGCAACTCCCTTTGAAAATGCATCATGACTTTCATAGCAAAGTTGATAGTTCAAAGGAAGAGACTCATTTTCAGAAGTGCAAAGTATAACCATGATTTCTTATGCAGAACAGGCAAGTGAATGAATCAAAAAGACTTTTTGAAGCTACATATTAGAGACCTTGAAACACTTCCAAGCTCCCTGCTGACTGTACTGTGGAGAGGGACTCTGAGGTGCATCATCTCCCTTTATTCTCCCATGGGTTTGTTTCCATGCAGAGAAAGCCCAGGCCTGTAGCCCTGACAGGAGTCACAGCACATTCAAACAGAAAATACTGATTCAGCTAAAATTATGTCTGTGGCCATGTTTGTGTTATCAGTGACAACTGTGGCATCTTCGCATCAAAATTAAGTGTACAAAACATACAATTTGAGTATGAATCTGTGAGGATTGCATTAGCATTATAAAATAAAATACTGTCTTTTAAGCAGTAACTTCTGCTAAATAATTAATCAAAACCCTTTTTTCTGGTTTTAATACTAAGGAGGAAGTAGTTGCACCAGAAAATAAAAGGGGGAAAATTCACAGAACAAAATGAAAGTGATGTAACTATTTCTCAAGAGCTTTTACTTTTAATTAAATTGCAACATTTATGAAGTCATGAAAGCATTGCAAATAGGACAAACAAACCGAGTCAGAGGAGCTTAAAAACACAGATTTTTAAATTCTCACTTACGGCATTTGGCTTCATCATGACCATTTGAACAGTCAGGCATAAAATCACAAAATTTGTCAGATGAAATACATTGTCCATCTTCACATGAAAAGAATCCCGGTGGACAGGAAAACAATGTAGCATGAGTATCTGCAATTTCTGTTTCCCCTTAAAAATCAGAAAAGGACATATAAGTAATAACACCCACATATATAAAATTATAAGTAGTGCATTTTTATCATCTTCTAGTATAGAAATGCTCAGCATAAACAACAGCATAAACAACACCTATGAAGTGTGCTGGATTATATCACGATTGATAAGAAACACAGAAGATCTTAATGTCTGATACTCTTAGACTGTATATTATTCTCCATAATATTGAAACCTCTGTGTGAAAAATTATCAAATACACCTTAATGTTACATAGCCAGGCTCTGTTCAGAGGCAAGGGGCTGTGCACAGCTGCCTGCTCTTGCCCTTAGAGTCAGGACCTGGTGATTTCTCTGTGTTCAGATCACAGTGAAAACTTCAAGAAGCCAAAAGTTGGATGTTGCATCACTACTAGCTTGCACCTCAACCTTCAACACAATAGAAAACATTCTAAATTTCAATGAATGGGGAAAACAAAAAGCCAGGGTCTACTGATTTTGCTTCAGTAGATTTCTGAAAAGACAGCAAATGAGAGCAATGACATGCAGCTTTTCAGCTTTATTGCTGAACTTGACTTTTTAAAATACTCTTATTTCTATCCAGATAGGGCTTTATTTTTAAAAGCATTCCTTCCTAAAAACAATGTCTTTCCAACTAATGGGTATATGGGGAGTGAAAATAATTCAAGTTAATTAGTGTTTCCTTAAATACTTAGCTACCATCAACCTGTATATAGGGATCAGAGAAACCTTGAAAACAAAACAATTAATGTTTTCTGTTACACCTTTAAATTTTTCAGTAGAGAAGAAATTCAGCTATCTGCTGCCTCTAACTCATGAACATTACCCTGGATGCATGTGTGCCCTTGCCATTTTTGAAAAGTAGTTATTAGTATCAAGAAGACCAGAAGCAGCAGTCTGACAGAAGGTTACACTATTTTATATTTCTGTCTCTTGGCACTGCAAGACTATAGAGTGTGAGTACACAGACAAGTATGGTGGGCACTTATTATACGTTAGATATTGAACAGTAATAGTGGGAGAAGCCTCTTGTTCTGAAGGTAATACAGTGGAATGTGCTCTTTAATGGAAGGTATGTTTTGCTTCTGCCTTTTCATCCAGTTGTGAATATGAGCAGATTCTACGTAGTAAGTGGTATGTGAAAATTTCCACCACAGATCCCTTTGCAGAATTAGGGAAAACTACTTGTAGCAGCTACTGTGTAACAAAAGGATGAGAGCCTTCCTTATAGAATCAAAGAATGGTGTGGGATGGGAAGGACCTGTAAAGATTATCTAGTACCAACCCCTCCGCCACGGGCAGGGGCACCATTCACTAGACCAGGTTGCTCAAGGACCCAGCCAACCTGGCCTGGAGCACTTCCAGGGAGATGATTGATTACAGCATACAGACTTTTTTTCTCAGATTATCCTCTACTTTATGAAATGTATTTTCAAGTTGTCAGTCAAATTACAGTTATACATAACAGACATTGGGGATAATGTTCTGAAAACCACAAAACTTGCCTTCAGTTTCCTGGCTGGCACCTGGAAGTGGTCTATTCACAACTACACATTCCAATGTTATACTGATGTCATCAATTGCAACAGTAGCATTTGTTGTTAGAATAGTACCTCGGAAAATAATCTGTAAAGATAAAAAGGAAAAGTTAGTTCATTAAAAGTGACATGATAAAAAGACATATATGTATACATATATATATTCCGTTAAAATTTAAGAGATTTACACAAGGAAGTAATTACCGCCTACAACCAACTCTAAATACCATCCAAGAAAAATTACAATTGAGATTTTACCAGGTCAGAAATTTGCTCCTCAACTGTGAAAGCCATAGCTACCTTTACCTATGGAAAGTTATGCAACCCAGATGACCTTGCTTCAACGGAAACTGGCGAAAACCATCGCTACTGAATGAGTGGTCTTCCTGCTGGACCAGCTAAGAGTCATTTCACTTCTTAAATTAGCTATTCAGGGTTACCAAATAAGATTATTTACAACTCCATTTAATTGTGTTCATCTATACTGTGCCTGCTGAAGTCAACAGCATGTGGTACAGTAAATGTAGGGATGTAAGGATGCATTTGTAAATACAGAGAAACAATCAGGAGATCATAAAAGGGAGCAAAGTAGTAAATAAATTACTGATAATTTCTTCTCTTTTTGAACATTTTATAGATGAGACATAAAAGACCAAAAATGGAATTTTGGTTTGCTGAATTTGAGTTGCCAATTTCCCTAACAGGTCTGTTCTAATTTTAAGCAAAGTGTAGCCTGAGATGATGTAAAAATAAAATTAAAATTGAAAACTGCTAATTGTTTCTGTGATCAGTGCTGCAAATTGAAGTATCTGCACTGTCAGCTTCACTTCTGTGCTTGTAAAGATCATGGAACAGGTCCTGCTAACATTATGCTAAGGCACAAGGACAGGGAGGTGATTCAAGACAGCCAGCACAGCTTCACCCAGGGCAAGTCCTGCCTGAACAACTTAGTGGCCTTCCATGACAGAGTGACTACATCAATGAAGGGCTATGGATGTCATTTATCTGGACTTCTGTAAAACCTTTCACATGTCCCCCACAACACGGCTCTTTCTCCAAATTGGAGAGAGGTGGATTCGGTGGGTAGACTTTTAGGTGGATAAAGAATTGGTTGCATTGTCACATCCTGAGGGTAGTGGTCAACAGCTCAGAGTCCTGATGAATGTCAGTGACAAGTGATGCCCTCAGGGATCTGTATTTGGACCAGTGTCACTTAATATCTTCATTGATGACACAGACGAAGGGACCAAGAGCAATTTGCAGATGACACCAAGCTGAGCAGTGTGGCTGTCACAGCTGAGGGATACATGCCAGACGGACCTGGACAAGCTCGAGAAGTGGGCCCATGGGAATCTCATGATGTTTAAAAAAACCAAGTGCAAGGTGTTACACCTGGGTCAGGGCAACCCCCCTATCAATACAGGCTGGGGAATGAACAGATTGAGAGCAGCCCTGCCAAGAAGGACTTGGGAGTGCTGGTGGATGACAGGCTGGACATGAACCAGCAATATAACTTGCAGCCCAAAAAGCCAGCCATGTGCTGGGCTGCATCAAAGAAACTGAGCAGCAGTTTGAGGGAGGTGATTCTGCACCTCTACTCTGCTCTTGTGAGACACCATGTAGAGTACTGTGTCCAGCTCTGAGGTCCCCAGGACAGGAAGGACATGGACCTGTTGGAGCAAGTCTCCATAGGAGGGCCACAAAGTTGATCAGAGGGATGGAGCACCTCTCCCATGAGGAAAGGCTGAGAATTGGGATTGTTTAGCCTGGAAAAAGAAGGCTTCAGGGTAACCTAATTGTAACCTGCAAGGGAAGCCTACACAAAAGATGGAGAGAGCATGTAATGACAGAACAAGGGTGAATGGCTTCAAACTGAAAGAGAGAAGGTGTAGATTAGATATTAGGAAGAAATTCTTTACTGTGAGAGTGGTGAGGCACAGGAACAGGTTGCCCAGAGAAACTGCGGATGCCCTGTCCCTGGAGGTGTTCAAGGCCAGGTTGGATGGGACTCTGAGCAACCTGGCCTAATGAAAGGTGTCCCTGGCAATGGGAGCTGGAGTTAGATGATCTTTAAGGTCCCTTCCAACACAAGCAATCCACAATTCCATAATTCTATGATTCTTCTGCCTGTAGGCAACATAATTAGGACCTCACTCTGATCAGTAGTTTTTATAGCAAGTTCATTTTTAAAAGCTACTGCACTATTGCTACTTGATGTTTATTACAAAAAAGTTATTCTAAAGCATTGAATACTGAAACAATAGCCACATTCTTTAACACATGTACCTAAGGAAAAAGCAGAATGAAATTCTGTTTCGTATGAGCATTAAAGAATAGAAATTCTCTTTTTACATTCAATCATAAAAGTAAATTAATTCTAAAGGCCAAACTGGAGTAACTTTTTGAAAGCAGTATAAATGTAATTTCTAATTACCTGAAAAGGTAATTCCTCAGCTGCACTTTCTACAGGTATATTTGCTTTTGTCCACTTCATCTCAGGCAATCCTGAAATGTCATGTAATTTTTCCAAACTTCCATCCAATACAGTTCTCTTAAAGACAGAAAGCTGGGAACCATGAGATAACCTGTACCAAAATCTTACCTGTTGAAAGAGGTTTTCAACAAAACAATTTAAAAAATAATATAGCCAATCTGCAACAAGTTCAGCACCAAGACGTGTATGTACATTATAACATAGAATAACACGACAAGTCTAAACATTGACTTGGCATAAAAGAAGTGAACGTATGAAAATACATGTTAAAGAGCAGTATCATGCTAAAGACAAAACCATATTTAAAAGTAAAGCTTATTTTTACAGCTTTTAACTTGTACCTATCAACTGATTCAGACTGAACGTGACCCTTTTTAATTCTTTTTAGCTTAGTAAACCCTTAGAAACTTGTCAAAGAATATTTTTCTGTCATATATGTCGAATATGACAGTTTCATAAACATGTTAGTCTCAGAAGTGCAATCATTGAGGTTCTCCTATGAAAGAAACCTTATGATCCTTTATTTCCATGATCAACATAAATTAAAAAGATCTGAAGCCAGATGTTTAAAATAATCTATTCATTTCCTAAAACAGATGGATTGACCAACGTGTGGGAATTAAAAACAACGACTGTAGGTGGATGAGGCTACAGAAAACTGCTTGTGAGGCAGAAAAGATCAGAAAACAGTGAGAATCACAATTCACTATGTCTACCCTGCAATACCGAGTAAATCTGGTACACTGAATGTGGGAGAACGCATGATGTACGCTGAGTGGAAAGAGCACTGTAAGAAATGGACACATGATGATGACGGGGACACAGACCTCCCGGACGCTGACAGACTCACTAAGCTACAGACCTTTGCTGTTGAAGTTTAAGCGTCATGTGTTATTGTGTGTTTTCACTGTATGTTTTTTGATTTAAAAAGGTTTATTGTCACCCCCTTCCCCAGTTTCTCCCCACACAATTATATCCCCTGGTAGTTTAATACCCAGGTCTCCTCCATCTTACCTTCTTCCCCTCACAGTTTATCCCGCCTTTCACCCTAACCCTGGTTTCCTATTGGCCCTCAGTTCCCGCGTTGGCAGCGGTCACCCATTGGTCAATTCCCCCCCTGTTCTGCACACTCCACCCTTCCTCCGCCCAATCCCCTCCCAGTTCCAGAACCTTCCCTCAGAGCCCTCTGTCCTGTATAAACCCGCTCGTCCCCTCAGCGAGGGCTCCTCGCCATTTCACCCCCGCGCCGTGTGGAGTGTGCAAAGAGTTATTTATTCACGGTCAACCGCCACCAACTGAATATTTCTTTTTATTTTTAAAACTACACAGGCAAAATTTCAGCTGGTAACTGCAGAGAAGAAATAAAATTTTCAAAGGCTAATTTTTTTCCTTCCCCCTGAGTCCTTTCAGCTTTTTCACACGGTGATAGACTAAACTTTCTTCATGTGCAGTGTCATTATTTCCCTGCAAAAGCCTTGATATTATTTGACTCTTCATGGAGATAAAACAAGAGCTGGATCAGTGGTTAAGAAATATTCCTGTTAAAACGCACCACTACATTTTAATATCTTCTGGCTTCATGGCTGGTGGACTCAGTCTCTCAATTTCCCTTGGAGTTTCTTTTTCCCCCACTCATGAAAATCATGTCTTATATAAAATAATATTGACACTTATTATTAAAATGAAATAATTTCATGCCATTTTTTCCCCACTGAAAACTTAAGAAATAGAAAGCAGAAGGTATACAAACACTTCTCAAAACTAGCTGTTTGAAGAACTAAACTCTAAACAATTTAGATGGCTTTTGTCTATCAAGCAGTTTTTCAAACAAACTTATGTTTTCATTATGTAAGAAACAAAGTTACCCTCCTTCTCTAAGTCCACATGTCCTACTATACAATGACTACTGGGTTCATTAAATGTCATAAAGAAAGGACTGGGACTAGAAATTTGCTTTTACAAAGCCTTGAGGTAAATAAAGATGTTTCTTAGCTGACATCCACAAAAAGACTCAGCTACAACAAGTTGCAGAAAGAAGTTACTGCTAAGCTTCAATTAACCAGAAAAGCACAATATAAATATGTTATCCTTCAACTCCTATTTGCTTGCTTGTTTTTTTTGTTTGTTTGGTTGGGTTTTTTTAATTAACTGCTGGAGCCAAAGAACTTGTAAAGCTACTAATAAACATAGATCTCTTAATGTGGATCCTTTTATTTTCTCAGTGGGACATCCAACAGAGGGCATCATCTCACATTTATATGCAGAGAACATTGCACACCAATACACATCCTAATGAGCAACCCCTACTTCTTGCTCTTTCCCAGAATTAAAAGTTTGCAGGAGAAAATGTGGCTGAAAGCCAGGCTTTCAGTCTTCAAAAACAGTCTTTTCAGATAGGGACATGTAGGTAAGAACTTGCTCTTGCTTTTGTTGAATTTGGCAACTTTAAATAAATTCAATACATGCATACTTATAATAAAAATTGTTTCTTTTCTGTCTTTGAGCTAGAGAAAAATATGTGCATTCCCCACTGCATTTGTGTTTATTTTGAATGGAGACCAAACTCTGCAATAGATCTAACCAGAATAATTCATTGATTCACATATCAGTTGTGCCCAGTTTGCCTTAAGGATTTCTAAGATAAGCACCTTTAAGGTTCAGATTAAGTTATCTGCTTAGCATCAAAGTCTTCAAAAGAAAGATGAAACTACCTAAACAAATGCACAGTGGATACAAATGGTGTTAGGTATTCCAGGAGTAATGCAACCCTCAGGACTTCGATGGGATGCCATGAGGCCCTATGAGTCCTCTGCAGCAGCACTCTTCTTGATTTTATCCTGCATCTATTTAATTTCTGATGCTTTACAACACTAAAAAGCCACATGAAGATTAAGAACTGAGAGAGTGCATTAAAAAACAGCAAGGAACTATTCTTAAATAATTTAAGAAGATTCTATTCCTCAACAGCAAGTGGCAACTATTCAACTGAGATCTGCTAACTCGATGTATGTAGTCTAAATCAGCTACAGTGTCAAGTAAAAGAGATTTAGCTAAGACAGCATTTGCTTCAGGTCCCTTACATGAGATAAGCCTAAGAAGTATAGATCCTGCTGGAATAAAATTCTGCTACTTGTTGAGCCTTCTAAGTGCGGTTCCTTGTTTTCTGACATTTCTGTTTTTGAAAAACTTTTTCCTAAGTGCAGTTACAAATTCTGCTCTACACTGAGTCTGAAAAATTACACAATTTTATTTTGTTTCTCTAAAGCTTCTTTTTACCACTGAACACAAGCAAATTATTTTGGCAAGCTTTCTGTCCTTTCCATTTCTTCTCTGTGACTTTTTACATCAGAAGGTATTATGCAGTAGCAGAAAAAAATAACATCATAATTGAGAAAGAAAGAAGAAAAAAATTATAAAATTTTACAGTATCTATTCCCTTTATTCAGTGGCCAATCCAGGTAGGAATATTTTCTTGCAGTGTATAGACGCTGAATATATTTTATATATTCCTTCAAGTTCTGCTCTAAAAACACATTTTGTTTAAAATTACAACACTAATTACAAAACTGTATTTTCACTTTTCATCTAATAGTTTTCTGGTTTTTGGTCCTCCTGATCCATTTTTTCCAGTTTCTTAGATCAACAGCCATCCTGGCTGGTTGTTCTTGCACTCCTCTGTAGAACCACAAGATATTTGTCAAAAAAAGCATTTCATGGTAACTCTCAAGTACTGCACTGATCAGCTTAAAAAGCATCCTCCTCAAACCATCAATTAAAATTTAGTACATGTCTGGAGTATGGTAGCTAATTCTGTCTGGTCACACCAGCATAGCTAATGTGTACAGTTAACCATATTAACCATAGGTCTTTCATTATGGAACACTGCTTACATGCCTTTCCTGCCTACAGGAGTGGCTATTTGATATTGCTGTCCAGATAGGTTTGCCACAGTATATAAGAATCTGTAGTGTATCCTTAAATCTGAGTTGATTGCTGGGTGCTTTAGGAAAAATAATAATAATCAGATATAAAAATTTGGCAGCAAAGCAGTAAAAAGTTGGCTGCATCTCCCTCCTACCAAAGAATTAGTCTGTAATTCCTTCCACTGGTCTTGAAAAAGGGCCCTCAGTAGCAACTCTTACAGCATGAAGAATACCACACCTGCACACCAGGTGAGTGATGGCTTACAAAGGAGGGGACAGTTAATATCAAACTATTACCTGACAGCAAGAGAGCCCAGGGGATGGCTTGACAAGGAAAGGGCTCACCAGGTGAGACATGGCCATCTTCGTGTTCATCTGATGTGATCCACTGAAGTAAATGAATGCTCCTACAAACAAATTTTTTTTTAAAGTATGAGAAATTTGTCATGTTACCAGCTACCTTAGAGAGATAACTATATGAAGCACCATGAGGCACCTAAACCTTGTTCATAGATGAAAATAAATGAAAACAGCTTTGCCATCAGTTCAGTCTCTGTGGATAAGGAGGAGGGTGTTGTAACAGGCTGCAACAAACAGTGGCTATGTGGGCAAAGGCTAAAGAGAATTGCTAAATGCTCCTGCCTCTTCCCTCTTGGAAAATTATCACAGCTGAGTCCAAAGACAAGGAGAGAGGGAGAAAGAAACCAGGCTGTTTGGGCAGCCATTGCCAAGGCTACCTCTCATGGTGTCTGCAAGCGCTTACACCTGAGAAAGTGAATAGGGAGCACTGCAAAAGGAGTTCAGATGTTGCTTCTCTGAGGGCTTTACTGTGCAGACTCACTGGAATTATTTTTTATCCACTCTCTCCAAGAAAAAACCTTCAGATCTCCAACCTCCAAATACTACAACTACTTTGCATCACCTTTACACAATGCCCATCTGCTCTCTGTGTGGATGGGGAGAGCAAAGGAGCTGCAACACAGAGCACCCTGGAGATCAAACAGCATAGAGCTCAGCCGAGATCCCTAAAGGACACATTTTAATTGGCTTAAATAACATTCCAAACAGAATTTAAAACGAATTTTTCTCCCCTTTAGGGTACAGTGTTCACTCTCAGCACAGCACAGCCAGTTTTAAGCATGCTAACAATGTTGCAGACCACAGAAGCCAATGGAATAAGCAATATTTTCTCATGGGGTCCACAGACTTGACATTGTTGTCTGTGCTAGTGGGGATGAAAGCTTAATTAAAGATCTAATCTGAACTCTGGCAAATGAACTGCATTTGGATTTGAACTACAGCAGATGTGCTTCAGACAAAGGTAAGGAAGGATAAACATTTTCAAGGGGCCCTAAAGCAGCATATTTTGAATGCTGGCAGTGCTGCCTTTGCTGAATAGAGAGACTTTTTCATGAAAGTCTATGCAAAACAACACTAAAGGCCCAGTCTGTTTTGAACGTTGATATTACACATATTGCCTTCACCTTGGAAAATCAGCTATTGTGCTGCTGCAGTCATACTCCTTAGCCCTTTATTTCCCATGGTTACATAATAAAGCAGAGGGTTTAGGTCCAGCCCCACGTGCATAATGGCACTGCTTTTGCAAGGTTGGCACAAAGAGGGGCCCATTTCAGCTCCCTGTACAAACAGGCGAGCTGCGCTCTGCAGCACCAGGGAAGCTCCCCTCGCTGGAATGCAAGGGTACTTCAAGGCGCCCTCCTTTAATTTGCAGCTGAGGCTCTACAGTAACCTTCTTAAGATCTTCATTAATCAAAATTTGCTGCTGCCCTCCCCAGGAGAGAAAAGACATGAACGCTCTGTGGTACTGCAAGAACTTTTGCAACCTGAAGGATTGTGATTTAATGTTGGCAAAAACTTGCTCAGATTTGGAAATCCTAATTCTAAAACGGTGGTGTGGTGATAGATAGGTATAAAGACATTTCAGAAATACCTTTTCAACTAACTTATATGGGGAATGCAACATTACTGGGGCATGATCTCAAGCAGATCTTGAGGCTTCAACCTGCAGCAACACTGAACCAAACTTGTAATGATTCAGGTATCAAAGCAGCTTAACTGTAGCAACACATAGTTCCATATGGGCAAGTTTAACACACTACTTAGGCTGCAGAACAGATGTTTCTGCCAGTAGCCTTCATTCTGACTGCATTACGCCTTAGATCTCACCAGCACCTAGAACAGTGAAAGACAGAGGCAGAGCAGTGCTCCCCTCCGGGCTTTGAGAGTTCGGAAGCTCCAAAACAGTAGTGTTTACAGACAATGCAGTAATGCAGATCCAGTGCCACTCTACAGAGATAATAAAATGAAATATCAAACAGCTGCTGAGAAAAATGAGTAGAAACTTCAATGCACTACATAACACGGGGACCAATGGAAAAACAGGTACATGACTGTGCAGTTAGAACCATTCTGTAGCACCCACACACATCCTCACACCCACTACTGTTTTCTCAGGTGAATTTTAGTCCTGGAGTTCCTCTACCTTTTAACACTTGAGGTGGAATACTTAATATTTCACATTCCTTTAACATGAACATGGGAGAGAAGTGTGGAGGTCTGACTTTAGATAATAGACATCATAAAATAAATTTAACTTAAAGGGCCATTGGACTGTAACACAGATTTTAAAGTAACCCAATCTCCACTGGAAGCAGTGTTATAGTTACATTTCAATAAAATTAAAGTCACAGAATACTTCCAAATGTTATTTGACAATGACAAACATGGTCGACAGTTTTATTTTTATGCAGTGTGCTATAATACCATTTTCACTTTGTAAAAATACTTTAAAACAGCCCGCTACTGAAATAAACTGTTTTTCCAGCTGAATACATTATATGGCAAATGTGGGCTGAAGGAAGAACAGCTCTTTAAAGGATGTTATAGTCACCTTACTTTTCCCAGACTGCACTCTACAAAAAGTCACAGTCATAGTTTGTCCAAATAATACTTCCAAAAATGGTCCCTGTGTGAACACAGGGTAAACAGAACTTATGATATGCACAAAGTCAACTGTCAGTATCTCAAAAAACTGTATCAAGTCTCCTATGTCATTGATTACGCCAGCCAAAAATGAGGACTACAGAGTAACCACATCCCAGCAAAGAAAGAGCATCCCAAACAGATTAGCTTTTTGTAAAACATACGCACCATGTTGCATCCATCAGTTTTTATTACTGGTCTGTGACGACTTATAAGTAGAAATTTTCATGACAGAAGGAGGAGAATAATAAGAAAAGGATTCTCACCATGCCCCATATTAGTTGTATGACCTCTGCCGGGGAGTTTCCTGCCAAGGGGAGCCTGTTTTTTCATTATGTTCCAGTCAACATCACCTCTGCCCAGTGGCCTCCATCCGCAAAGGTCAGTCTCAAAATCACATAAGGTGTAATTAGCTGATGTAACAGCAACAAGAGATCAGTAAGTTAAATTTGATGCAACAGTTTCATGCTACAACTATGATTATTTTGTATTTAGATGTGCTAAACCTTACAGAAGCACTGATACATTTCACTGCCCGATTATTCAGACGGATTTAAGTTCTAGAGTACAGTTAAAAGACAAGGTAGGCACTTCCTCCCTTAAGCAAGTTCAGAACCATGGAACAAACTACCTGTAAGAGAGCAAACTGTATCAAGACCTGTACACAGACTGCTGATAGATTATGGAAGTCATGCTGGAAAGTTAATTATGAATGTGAGAAAAAAATCAAATGTATTTAGAGCTTAAAATACATGGAAAGTAAAGACAAATTAAGCTTTCACTTATTTTTGAAAACAAGATTTAAATTTATGAATTATTCAGATCTCTTAGAAATTTTTATAGCAAAGACCATTTTATCTGTTGTTATGGATTAGACCAACCTAAACAGCATAACAATGTCACCCACGCTTTCATTTACTGAGTACAAATAATTATTTTTTTTTTTAAAGAAAATTGTGTACTCAGAGTTTTCTTTCCTGGTCCAGAACAACTTCCCAAAGCATTACACTTAACTCTTTGGGTCACTTATTGCAATTGTAACCATTACTAAAACTGTATTTGTCATTTTCCACTCATCATAACAGCCTCAGACTCAATTATATATATTAATCTAATTTTCACATTGTACAAAACCAAAATGAAATCCATCTTTCTTTCAGCACTATGGTAGCTAAACTTTGTGGTAAAAGTCTCCCTGGAATAGAGTTTATGTGAGCAGTTAAATCTTAAGGTACAAAATAAATCAAAAATATCAGTATATCTTATCTGACTTCACTACGTACATTAAAATTCAATGGTGCATGCTTTTTTGTTTAGTGTATTGTATTTAGTTAGACATAAAACTTGGTTAACTTATTTGATTACAGAATACTCATGCTTTTGACAATGTACCTTTTAAATTAGATTTCAGTTGCTAGTACATCAAGGTCAAATATGCAAGTTGATATCCAAGACTAAGCTGTTTTGCTGTTAGGTAATTATTATTATATCTAGGCACTGTGCTTTCCTTAGCTAAGCAATCTTGAGAGAACCAATGTGACACAGAAAGACAAACATTTTTGCTTAAACAACTCTTTCTTCTGGCCTCCCTAAACTCTGTGAAAGGTCTGTATAAGCAGCTGACAGCAGTTATCTGCATAATAATATCCCAAAAGACATCAATAAAAGTTAAAATAATGGTAAATATGAAACAGAAATCAAGGTGGTACGAATGATAAGCTCAGTAAGGTATTTAACATGAAAGTACTTTTGATTATGATTTTCTTTTAACTAATCATTTAATTACGATTTGCTTTTAACTAATCAAAATAAAACCAGTATCTTTCATGTGATCAGACAGACCCCATCACTGCCCTCAGTGTTGAACAAGAAGAGAGTTGTGAAATGATTTCTTACATTGGTAAGCACTAGTACAATTTCTTCTCACACTACAGATGTAGAAAGAAATGCCTAAACATCAATTTTTGAGATGAATATATAAGCAGTGGGAAAAAAAGAAAAAAAATTAAACAAACATGTACGCACAGGAAGACAATCTCAAACCAAATTGGTTTTGTCCAGTCATTTTTTCAAACTTTTTCAAGTATGAACACAATTACAAAGGTAGGAAGAACATTCATAGTGGTGCACTTTTTGTTTGTTGATGGTTGTTTTTTGGAGGGAGGCTGGGTAGGAAATAAAATATGATGATGTTGATCACATTTTAAATGCTATTTTTTTTCCATCACACCTGTCACTTGAAATTTAAAGCTCTATGCAAGCATCCAGGCACACAGAAATACTGGGCCAGTCACTTACCAAACCCTAGTGTTCCACGTTATGTAGTTCCTGAAAGTGATACTTCATTTTTAAAAGTATGAATATGATGGAGAACAGCTAGATGCCAAGTGTGAGCGAAATGCAGTTGTTCAAGTTAACGGTTTGACTTAAACTTTAACTCTATTTAATCCTAAAAACTTAAGGGGTGCTTATAAACATTTAATCAAGCTGGAAAGAAAAGGTTTGTGCTTTGGGTAAAATCCAAGTGTCCACGAGACAATTTCTCAGTGTGTCTTTTTATTGCTCAGACATTAATAAACCTTAAGAAATGTGTCTTTCCCATCAAACCAGTGCATGATATTTATTATTCAAGCCTGTTTTCTACCTTTTAATTGGAAATTTCAAGTGTTTATAGATGATGTTTCACTATCCATAGTTGAAATGTGATTGCACAACCTATAATTTTTAAGTAGTCATGCCATAGCCAATTATATTCGACATAAACCTCTTTTCTGATATATTATGTCCCTTCCCAAGGCAACTCTTATCACCAGAGCTTATGTCTTATATTTCAATAGGAAGATTTCACTGAATTCAAATGGCAAACAGATTTTCAACATTTTTCATGGAAAAAGAGTAAATTCTCTGGTTTGTACATTCATCTATTTATCATTCAGCAAAACAGAAAGGAAAATAGCAAGGAAACAACATCCTGCCTTGTTTTTAATAGCAAATTAAATTTGATTTTTGTTTCCATGTGGATATATCAGTATATCTCAACTAATCAAGGAAGAAATTATTATACCAGTTCTACAAACACCATGGAAAAAAGTGCTCACCAAATATTCAAATTTCAAGAAATAAATGTAACTTACTAAAGCCATAAAATACACTAGAAAGATTTTTCTATTAATACTAACCATTTTCCCACATATCAAAAAAAAAAAGGGGGGGGGCGGCGGGGGCGGGGAACAAGAAGCAAAGCACATATTCCAAGAGTGATGGGAGGTTAAATGGCAGTGTTTTTTCCTTTAACTACCTTACTCTACCCCTGCTCTTCACGGTCCTCCCAGGGGGAAAACCAAAGCAGTTCTGTTAACTAGACTGCGTGAAGCTTTTCAGTCCTACTCTGGCAGTTCAATCAAACGAGCACAACTGGGGACACTCCACTGCTCTCTCCACCAGGTTGGTGTTTCTCTGACTAAGAGTACGGAATGAGGAGTGCTGCAGTTTGGCAGCTCCGAAGCTGCTTTGGAATTTGATGTATAAACCATCTGTACGAACAGCAACCAAGGAATTTCTGGTGCTTACTTTTTCATTAATATTTTGTCATTTCTGGCTAACGTTTAATGCCATTTTGGAAAAGGGAAGGGTTACATATATATCTTCTTTCTGACTACCTGTGCACTTTCCCTACCAGTTTGTGATGAGTTTTATTCATCTAGAATTTGTTAAAGAATTCATACAGAAACCTCACAGATGGCCATAGATAGTCTAGCCTGAACTTCCATGTCATAAATCATTAGACAGATGACTCATAACACCCTGAGGTGAGACAGCATCATCTCCTTCTGAAACTACTCAGTCGCCTTGTTTAGGGTTAAAAGATACCTCGCGTTAAAAGAATCTCATGTCAGCCCTTGGTCCGCAGAGTTTACACTTACTTTTTGCTACCTGTTCTGGTGAAACACCAAGACAATGCTACACAGTGCTTGTCAGCAAGGAAAAGGGCTGTGAAGATAATATGGATCTAGTTTCTTGTTCTCCACATGCACATACAAGATCAACAATTTCAGACAAATAAAGTGTCACAGAAAACACATTTATGTTTAGTAAAACAAATGTTTCAGACTAAAAAATGCTCTTTCTATTTTAAAGTTGAATGGTAATAAAAGGATTTGCATCTGTTTTCAACTGCTGTGGAGGTTTTTAAGGATTTGCAATTGTAAATTGCAGTAGTGTAAATGAAATGCAGCAAAAGGTACATGGCTTTAAAATTATATAAATTTCCTTCATTCTACGTATTTTATATCCATAAATTATACAAATCCTATGAAAAGCTGAGAATATTTAATCTAATACTAGACACAATAACTGAAAAGCAGAAGAGTTAAAGACAGGTGTTTTAAGAAAGCTTCTAATTAGGCTAAATGGAAGGTAATGTTCTTTCAGAAACAGCTGTAGGATGCCTCCACCCCACAATAATTTTGAATTTAATGAATGCTGATGAGTAGGCAATTTCCAGAAACACTAATGTATTAAAGTGTAATATTACTTTAAAATAGCATGTGCTTCCTAAAGCACTTTCTTAGTTGCTAGATTTGCTAGCTAGCTACTCATTCATTCATGATGTTTTTATATGTATTTTGGGTATTACGTATAAATAATGTAAAATAATAGCAAGTAAAGTGCTTGAAATATCAGTAATTTTTGTCACGGTATTTAGTGCAAAATTTCCCTTATATTAGATAGGAAGTAAAGAAAAGGCATCAGCAGGAAAGGGATTTTTTTAGTCCTTAAATGATGTAGGTATTTTCTGTTCTGAATATATTAAATAGGTTTTGATAATTTGTTATCAGTCACTGTGAAAGAAGAAATTTAGAAGTGATATCAAATGGGACATAATGGAAACGCAGAATTTAATACTAAAAAAATTAATTTCACGAAGTGCCACTTCATTAGATTCATTGATTTTAAGAAAGCTACTCAAAAAAAGATTGTTACTCAAGTGCATACATATTTCCTAGAGAATTTGCTAATTTTTGAGACTTTTAAGTCTCATATATGTAAATATATATTTATATAAGTGAGCAGAGATTAAACAGACATTAAGAAGCATTACAAAACATGTATTTTTTCTTGTAACAAATTGTATTATTAAAATACCATTCATGCCAAGTGAATATGACCAAAGAGAAAAATTATTTTTAACTTCCTTATAATGAAACAAAAAATTCTTAAAAGGTTTTTTCATTCAATACGGAGATTTATCTGCTCTTCAGTACATGAGACTATTTCATCAAAGGAAACTACCGAGAATGCGTCTAAGGAAAGATGCTAAAACACCTTATAAAGGCTAAAATATGCATTGTTTTATCAAAGAGAAATTTTTACTGAAATTTAATGTGAATGCATATAGATGCCTCTAAAGATCATGGAAGACAATTTCAAGATCTTGTGGAAAATGGAGGTGATTGGAATAAAACAACAAAGGACAAAAATAAAGGAGGATTTCTTTCTTTACATCTTTTTTTGTTCAAAACTGTGAAAAATGTCAGAAATATGAATCTTCTAAACTGACCAAACATTTGAATAGCTAAATTCCACCATTAGGGTCCTTTCCCTAAGTGTGTGAAGTATCCAAGACAATATTACCCAGTACAATAGGCCAGGCTTAACTACACTTTATTTTAAAGAAAGCTATTTTTTACTTGTCTTTCTTTTCAGCCAGTAGTCAGAGAAATAAGCAACTACTATGGGTTACTTATACTTTAGAAAAGAACTTTTTTTTTCACCCTTTTTTGAGAGGACGAGTATACTTTTGTGCACTGCTACAATAACATGATCCCTCTTCACTGTGTGTCTACCCCAACACAGAGTAAAGCAAACTATCTCTATATCTCAGGTTCAACTGAGTGTCATATTTTCTTTAAATTGAAGGGATTTAGTGGAGAGTCAGTCCAATAGGTAAACCACAGTTAACTGTAGAGGCAGCAACAAAGAGCAGGGCAACTATGCAGAGCAACCTAAGAGGGTTTTGCACTGACTGTGCCTCTCATCAGTCCTTGCCCCAGCACTGGAATTCTGGAGATTTCACAAGCGACAGAGTTGAGGTTCCCAGGCCATTCTGACTTTTCTTTCTTCTGCCCACTCTCCAGTTTTCCTGACCAATTCACACCAGCACGATGGAGGAAATATTTCCAAGAGTCCTGCTGTGATCTTTCTTTAAAATATTGACTACATCCAGGTAACTTGTTAATCTTTTACCAACGTCCAGTGTCTGAGGCATAAGGGTATGCCTATAAGTGTTTAGAGTTATCTTTATTTTCACTTTGTGTAGTAGAGTTAACAGCTACCCTTCACCTGCCACAATTATTTTTCATCCCCTTTTTAAATTTTAAAATTATTCTTTTGTATTCCTAGTCATTATTCACCACAATTCTCTCCCATTAATATGAACTGGGACGGCTAAATTGCTGAGCAATACAGTCCAATTTTTAAACTACAATTCACTCTAATTTCATTCTTCCTAAAGAACATACGAGAACTCTCCACACTCCTACCAGCAAGCACACAGCTACCAGCATAGGGTCAAGCCTTATGAAAAAAGAAAACAGATCTCTTAGAGGGAACTCCTACAGAGTTTAATGTCAGCTTAGATTTTACCCAGAGATAAAACAGTATATGCCTTCCTATTTAAAATGTTATTTCAGCATTTGCACGTATTGTTTCTGAGATGGCTCCCCCAGGGTTATTTAAGTATTTGAAAAAAATTGAAGATTCAGACTGTAAGTTGAAAAAAGCACATAGTCACAAATAGTTTCTAAAGCCTCATCAAGCAATTAGAAAAGAAAACATTATCAATGTTTTTCATCTGGCTAGCTTGAGCAGTATACAAAATTTTAGTTGGTATCCCCCAGCAGCAATATATATATTATCAGCAACATCTTAAATACCTGCAGTTTTTATCTGCAGTGCACATTTAAGTATTACTTCCACAAGCAAACATACATACAAATGTACACCCTATAATACTAATTTTAGAAATGATAGGGTCTCTAAAGATGATTTCACATGGAGGTCTAAAATGATTCAGAAGTATTATAGACATTTGCCAGTAATTTTAATCATTTTCTTTTACTCTTGTTCATACAGTAGAAGCTGTGGCTTCTAAGCAAAATTACCTTCAACTGAAAATATAATGAAGAAGATGTAGCTCTGAACTGTAGCCCATTTGCATGGTGATTTGTACCACCGTACAAATATCACTTCCCTCTATGCATTTTCAAACTCACAGTCTAAGTTAGAAAACTATTCAAACAGCAAATCCCAAGGCAGATTTCGTTCCCTAGCAAATAAGGGAAGTAGAGGTTATAAAAGTGGTGAGTTGGGAATACATGCAAGTAAAAATATGCTAAATACTGTATTTCAGCAAATACTTAAAAAAGTTACTATCTGGATCTAAAACATAACCCTAGGGCCAGACAAAGAAACAGAAAGCAATGGGAAGAAGACAAATGCATGACAAAAAGTGCTATGAACATTTTTACTAACCTAAACATCATTAAATATTCTGGGAAAATTTAACAGTATTTTTTCTAATGTTCTGTTGGATACAGCTGCTTAGGTTTCACAATATTCCTCATCACAGTGTCCTTCTAAAGCAATGAGAGTCACTTACAGCAGGCTGCTGGGCCCTCGTCACTGCCATCAGAACAATCTGGGTGAGAGTCACAGGCATTTCCAGGAGCCACGGACTGCCCATCCCTGCAGATGAATTCTTCTGAGGAGCAGAAACCTGGTGGCTCTGATGGTGCAGAGTCCAAGAGCTGGATGCTATTTAGACAGATGAAACCTGCCCTGCTCTGCAGTGTACCTTTAAACATCAGCTGTGGAGCATTACATTTAAAATATTTGCATTAATAGGCAATAGAGACCAAATTATTTTTATTTACATTAATCATACTTTCTATTACAAACCCATGATAAATTTCAAATCAGAATCTGAAATTTTGCATGAGTATGTCAGGTTGAAGTTTCTGAAAATTTTCAGCTAAAATGGTTTGATGAATTCTAAGAATGAAGTCAATAAAAAAAAAAAGGCCTATTTTAAAGAAAAACTTATAATCTCGTGAACATTTAGCTAAAACATTGTACTGTCCCTGTGCTTTATAAAAGTGTTCTGGAAAGTAATATCCTAAAGACTCCATCTTCCTTTCTGAAGCCTCTTCAGAACCTCATTTTGCAGATGCCCAAGGGAAGAATGTTAGGTTATACTCACAGGCACTTAAAATGGGCTGAGGAATGTCTGCAGACACCAATTGTCATTGCAGAGCCTAACAACTCACATCTATTTCATTACTTAAGATAAAATGGATGCACCTGGTACCTGCAGGGGGGTTGGTTCCTACATATTTGTAATCCTGGAGCTGTTCTGGGCAATGGTTTGTTTGCTTGGGTCAAAACTTGCTAGGGACCATGATACTGTTTTAACTCTATGGAGTATCCCTCACCAGTCTTGAGCCTGTGCCCTCGCCCTGCTTACTTTATTGCGATTGTCATAGAGATTCAAGGACCATATTTCTTTCTGACAGAATTCCCTTGCTCTGAGCAGATTTAGCACAAGCTGATTTATAGCAACGAAGTTTTGGAAGAGCATCTCTTATTCCTGACCACAGTGGAGCCCAGCTGGGCAGAGTCCACTGGGTGTCAAAGCAATGAGATTACCCCACTTGTGCTCTCCAGGTTTGTTTTACCTGAGTTAAAGCAGCAAGCAGGATATCAAAAAGATGAAGACTGCAATGAAAGGAAGCCCTGAGAAATGACAGCCGGAGGAATAAATAAAAAATGGAGTTGTGGGTTTTGACAGGCTGGGACATGACCAGAGTGCGTCTCAGAAAGTAGTTATATACAAGAGTCAGAAAGCACAGTGTAAGACTACCCGACAAAACAGAAGGAAACTAGAACAGATGTGTTTTAGGACATCAGCAGAAGGGTCTAGCGCACTCCCTAAAGCCTGGGATTTAGGTTATAGTGAAATCTCAAGAGGCAATTTTCTATCTAAACAATAAGAATTATGTATGTCATTGTCTTGCACTAGTGACGCTTTCTTCCAAACGACAAAAGCCTTCTAACACTCTCCATTCTCTGCTTGTTCAAACAGCAGAATGCTCTGCAGAAAACATGGCATGGCTACATAATTAAAGATAATATCTTTCCTAAGTACAAGCGATCCTTGCAATCTTTGTACAAGAATGCATAGTTTTGGCTTTCTACTCCTATACATACAACCTCAGCAGGCTTTTGTTTATTTATTTTTAGATAATACAGATAGCCTAACTACACATCTGCTTATTTATTCACACTTGTCCTTTTGTGAAAAGGAGAGACAGGCAACAACATACACTGAGAACCTACTAGTTTGCTGAAATGCATTCATTCTAGTATCTGTCAAAACACCAACTCCTGCAGTGGACTTTGTCCTTTCATAGAGATTTTATTTTTAGCTGATTGTTGTAACAATAAAATATGATGGCTATTTATAGAATTAAAACAAATAAATATAAATGAAAAATAACTTACAATGAAAACTTGTAAATTAATTTAAAAATTAAGNNNTAATTTAAAAATTAAGTAGTTGCAAATTAGCATTCTTCTCTATGCTTGTCAATTCAAAAAGAAAGTATCCTCTCAGTTAGTGGTTTACATAATTTCGCTGAAATCTCACAAAGATCATTTACATAATCTCACTCAATAGTGCATATATACATATATATATATATATATTTAAATGAGCTGGTTACACCTGAGATGGACTCAGATGACTAACCAAATCAGGTGATAATTGTATTCTTTTTCTTGCAACTTATGAAAGACCAGCAGTTTCTGCATGTGATGTTTGTGTCGATGTTCTGTTGAGCTACAACCAAACATTTACCCATATTGAAGCAATGAAGAAGCACCAAGACATTCAGGATACACATAATTTTAATAATTTTTAAATTTTCTTAGAAGCTCTATAAACAATAAAGTAAAACATCTTCAGAAATTGAGTGTGTGCCTTTTTCATTCATACCTTTAATTTTTCTGGCCCTGTTGGTAGCTGAATATTCACTTTGATCCATTCCTTCTTAGTCATGATATTGGTTTCCCACAGGACATGCTCTTCCTGTAAAATCCAGAAAACAATGTTATAAAGATAATTTTTGTCCCTCTAGAAATTATCAAAGCCATTTTTTGTTCTTGATCTTTTCATATCCTAGCCAAACAACCAACATGTATAAAGTTGCTCTGTGTGAGAAAATAAATCTTCACATATCCATTTGTAATCTTTGCACTGAGGTCAATGGGAGAGACGGGAAACAAGACATGTTTGCTGTGATTAAACATGCTAATATAGTTATTAGGAGCTGATGGTGGAATTAAATTTAATTAATATGTAAATTAAGTAATATTACTGCTGAATTTAACAATATGTTTCCATGGTGTTCTCTACATAAGTTTCTTTTTCATAAACAACTGCTTATATCATCTTGTGTTAGATTTAGTTTTCTTAGAACTGGATTTCGGGTCTGCCAGAATTACACAATGAAATGCACTAAAAACTTTGCTTTTTAAATCACTAAAGCAAGCATGCACACTACAACCTAACAACTTCCAGTCATGTTCTGAGTTACTTTAATTCCCATTTTCACTTCACCTCCTAGTGATAACGGCAAGAGTGTTAAATATGGTAAGGGTGCCTCTATGCAAGCACTCCAAGCCCTTTTGATTCAATAATCTGGCAAAAGCAGCTCATGCTCATTCTGTTTCTTGTTATGATCCTGCCTGGAACATTCTGAGGCCAGTATAAAGAAAAGAAGGTGGTCATTTGAACTTCATATACCTATACAAAATCTTTTCAAGAAGGAGCTTCAAAACAGAGCAAAATGGAAAGACAGAAAAAAACTGCATGAAAATTTAATATAGGCTATACCTACAAGCAGACTTACCATTACAATATTGATACCTCTTTTAGGAAACACCAAAGTACTGGTCATACCTTTTCTACAAAGGATATTACAGAATTAGTGGCTGTTCAGGAAAAGATTCAAAGCAGGATAAGAGAAAGTCTCTTATATGGAGAAAAATTGAAAGGGTAAAAACAACTTATCTTACAGGAGATTAATAAAATAGGTATGTGAAATTTTATCAATACTATAGACAAGGACAGTTACCTTTTTTCCTGTCTTGCTATTGCAAAAAAAGAGGAGAGAGATGCTGTCTACTGCTTAACAGGCTGTGAGGTCTGTGCCAGCAGAACAACACTGACATGGTTTGTGGTGTGTAACCAATTAATGCACTTTCCCTACCAAGCCCGTTCTGACATACTAACAAAGCTGGAAGATTAAATCTCTATTGAATGTTTGAAGATCAGTTTTAGAAAACTGCAAGACAGAGCCAAGGCAATACTGCAGTTCCAAACACTAAATGACAGAGGAGATCAAATTTGGATAAAGCACATGACATATTTCCTTTCAGAACTAAAATTCAGCTGTGAATTTCCACATCAGTATAGGATGTAAGTATTTCTCCACTCGTTCATGTGACAGATATTCAGCAAAAGTCTTTCAATATTGAGGACACTTCATTCTGCATAAAACTTGCTTCATTTTGCTAAATAATTCAGCTTCGAAAGGAAATCTATTACCCTACAGTAGGCACATATAAGACACAGAAAAGGATGATGTACTAGGAACCATACTGCATAGTAGGTAAAAACCATAGCCTGTGGTTAAGTGTCTGTTTTAGTTACTGTATTCCCCCGCACCTATACATACAAACCCTCCAGACACATTTGTATGCCGTTTGGGAACACTCTACATTTGCTGTGTACTTGCCTGGATGCACCTGGATACTATAATTTTGCTTGCAAGTAACAGCTTAGATACCCAGCCCCATGACCATCTTTCTCCCAGATTCATTTAAATGAGAATAACTTGCAGCAGTAAACTTGAATTTTCTGTGCACATGTTAGTATCCAGAGCTTCTAGGGCTGTTTTTTACACTGAAAGCTGTAAGTCACCTCAGATGCACCAAAATTTTAAAGTGACTATTGTTCCACACAGCAGACTTTACTCTCTGATTTTATACAGCTCTAGTAAGTCAGTATTATTATTTCTCTGTAGCATTCATCCTGTTTGTCAGACTCTTCCACCTCTTTGGTACAAATGGGTTAACCTCTCTAGCACATCCCTTGTGTCACTAGCCTTCTTTTAAAATGTGGAAGGTATTGCTTTTCCAGTATTTTCCCTTAAGATTTATTTCATGATGCAGGGGAGTAGTTGCTCAAGATACCTTAGTCTATTCCCCTTATTGTGATATATTACTATCGATAAACAATTTTTTGTAAAGCTAAAATGGGCAAGAATGGTTCCTTTTCCCTCCAATGGTTTTTTCCGAGATAACGCTGGTCAGATTTGAAGGATGGTAGAGACAATCATGACTTCTTCTAAAATACTCCATTTATAAAATTCAACTTTTTTTTTTTTTAGATTTCTTTACAGACACATACACTGTTGTGCAACTGCACCTATTATTTTGTCCCTGCTTCTCTCATTTCAGAGAGTAATTTGGAACAAAGACTTATTTTTGCCCCCGCAATTATTAATGATCAACTTTAATTTCTGCAGAGAAATGTACTTATATTTGCAAGTGTTGCTGGGCACCTAGAGAAATTTTAGTGCGTTAGGGTACAAATATGTTTGCACATATAAACATTAGTAAAAGTTATCTTTTATTGTTTAATTGTCATCTGTTTTTCAAGCCATACAAGATGTAAATTATTAAGATAAAAGAGAGATGTATAAACCCATTACTTAATGGGAGACATGAATGAGTAATGAATGGCAAATGATGGGCTCAAGATTATTTTATTTGGTTTCAGTTTTCACAGAAAATTTTAAAATTTATCTGACAGTTAATAGACAGTTAATATTGCTGATTGTGTGTGCAAACTGGAGAATGAGCCACTGGAGAGTAATGCCATGGAAAGGGCCCCGGGGGTCCTGGTCGATGGCAAGTTGAACCTGAGTCAGCAGTGCCCTGGCAGCCAGGAGGGCCAGCCCTGTCCTGGGGGGCATCAGGCAAAGCATCACCAGCCGGGCAAGGGAGGGGATTGCCCCGCTCTGCTCTGCACTGGGGCGGCCTCACCTGGAATATTGTGGCAGTTTTGGGCATCACAATATAAATAAGATATAAAGCTATTAAAAAGTGTCCAAAGGACAACAATGGAGATGTTGAAGAGTCTAGAGGGGAAACCGTCTGAGGAGTGGCTGAGGGCACTTTGTCTGTTCAGTCTGGAGAAGAGGAGACTGAGGGGAGACCTTATTGCAGTTACAAGTTCCTTGTGAGGGGAAGAGAAGGGGCAGGCACTGATCTCTTCCCTGTGGTGATCAGTGACAGGACCTGAGGGAATCACCTGAATTTGTGTCAGGGGAGGTTTAAGTAGGATATTAGAAGAAGGTTCTTCCCCCAGATGGTGGTTGGGCACTGGAACAGCTCCCCAGGGCAGTGGTCACAGCACCAAGCCTGACAGAGTTCAAGAAGCACTTGAACAACACACTTAGGCACATGGTGTGATTCTTGAGACTGTCCTGTGTATGGCCAGGACCTGGACTTCAATGATCCTTGTGTCTACCTTCCAACTCAGGATATGCTATGATTCTATGAATATTTTATGCTACTTAAACAGTTAATATTGCCAAATGGGAAACCAAACACAAGCTGGAATAGAAGAATAATGTTTAAAAAAGCCATAAGTCCTGAAACTGGAATGGAATCAGGAAGTTTTAACTAAAGGTTACATAATGAAAGGAATATCTCACTACCAATGGCCAGCTCTGAGAACCTGAGGGGAATGTGTGGAAAACTAGAGAACTGGGACAACAAAGGACATTTATTACAGTTAAGGCAAAAATACAGACTACACAATTATTGCCAAGTTGCTGAACGGCTCTTAAAATACTGGAACAAATTACTAACAGCAATCTTGCAAGCAGATAGAGAATTAGAAAGAGAGAACCTACATTAGCTGCTTCTAGTGAGGAATGAGTTGCATTCAGTGAGTGTAATTTTTTCATCATAAACAGACTTAAAAAATTAGAAGTTAATTCCATTTATTAAAGCTTTTAACATAATTTCATATGACTTTTTTTTTAAAATTGTGGAGATTCAGTGTAGGTGAAACTACTGTAAAATGAGTGTACAAATAGAAGTCTGAGATTGTTCAAAGAAGTTGTCAATAGTTTTCTATTAAACTAAAAGGAAATTATAATAGAGCTCTGCATAGGTCTGTTCTAGGTCCTGATATAATTATAGTCAGGATAAACTTACTGGAGAGTGTGGAGAGTGGAATGAAAAATAAATTTTAAAGGAATGTGGATAGCACTAAATTGTGAGGAATTACAAGTTCTGAAGGACATCATTAGAATTTAAAATCATCTTTATATACAGAAATTAGTTTCAAACTAATAAGACAAAGTTCAAAGACATATGAATCACAATTAAGAAAGAAAAATCAAATGGTCAAATGCAGTTGTGTTTAATGAAGAGCAACCTCGCCAAGTCATCAATAAAAGAGGAAAAGCTGCAGATTATCATGGATTGCAAGTTAAATATAAGTTAACTATAGGTTTCTGTTGACAAAGGGAGCCCATTTTCCCTATCTTTGCTCATACCCAAGAGCAATTTAAATTTCCTGTCTTCCAATGGATGCAATAATGTCTATATTAAAAAATAGGTTCACTCATCTTTGCTCTCTCTGTTGAACACATGAGGAAGGCCAGGTATATATTTGCAACATCTGTGGTGCTTTTCCTCTAAAAGCAGTAGTGAAACTGTACATTAAGTGTAATCCAGTCTCCACTTGCATCACGCCTGTCAGTGCTGGACCTTAGCAAGGATTATTCAAAGACAAGAGGTCCTGGTCAATAAATATGGTAATAGGATGTGCAGGGAAACTGCGTGGAACATGCGATTGAGAGGTTATTTGGAATGACGGTTTCCAAGACAGCAGCTCTGCTGTCTTCCAGGGTCAGAGCCAGCCATTTGCTATCACTTCTCTTTCTCAGTATTGTCTAGCTTTAAAGATTTGTTTGGTTTTCATAAACCTAATGATTCAACACCAAAATGTGTTGACTCTCCATTTCAGTTTAAGAAGTCTCGAATATGAGTCTGTAGGGTTTTGGTTTTGAAGCTACCAGCAGAAACTTATATTTCTGAATGTTGTTCTGGCAAATTTTACACCAGCTTTAAAGTCTACATGCAATAAATACACTTCTGACTGAAGGAGAAATTCAATAAATAAAACATAAAAGGGCTAAGAGTATCTGTGGAAACAGAATGGACTGACCTGATGTAATAGCCAAAAAATGTTCCTCTAATGCTTATGTCCAGACCTGACTATAAATTAATTCAATCTAGGCTCCCAGTTCTATGGGAACAAAAACATAATTTTTCTTATGGTTTTGGCTCGCATAATTGGTTCTGTTTTCAGGGACAGAAAGCGCTTAAATTGGATCCATTGATGCTACTTAGGTGAACCACTGAAATCAGTGTTCAGATTCTGCCTCAAGGTTGCCATGAGTGTCATACCTGGGAATTTACTGGCAAGTACTATGGCACAAACCTCCATGCATTCTGACCAGAACACTGATGCTACAATTCCTGATACAGTAGTGGCTCACATTAAAATACAACTATTCCCTTTTATAAACCTGAGCAAAAGCCTGGAGTTATTTTCATGAATAGTTGAAAATGCAGTCAGAAAGAAATAAATTATTTCCATTACCTGTTCCCATATTTAGACCTTTTGGTAGTGTTACACTTTGGGGTTTTTAACATCTTATCTTTGTGAATGAAGTGGATCTTCTTAAATAAAAATGTAGTGTTAGATGATAAGAATTCAACTCCAACATCAAGATATGCGAGCCATTAACTTCATGAGACCAGCTCTACTGCTCTTGCTTTCATTAAGTAGCAGTACAAAGCATCAATAGTAATCTATTAAACTAGAATTTCAAAAGAGAACACCAGAAAGCCTCCACAAGGCAAGAGATGTAAGAAAGATGGAAACAGCATTACTGGAAATAGTGCTTCAGTTTGATATGGCTGTTCTATCTCCTAATAGGTAGAAGGTAAAAGAATAGGAAAATTACTGCTCTAAAATGTGGGCTAAGCAAATCAGGTGTAAATCAAGAACTCTTCAGTCATCCTGAGTCAACAACTGGGTTTTTTTCTGTGCCTCCATAGAAAAAATCACCTATTTTCTTATTTCCAGAACAGAAAGAAGGCTAGAAAAGTTTTTACTATAGATTTTTTTCCCTTGAAACCCCCAATTTATTTAATTCTGTCCTTGAAGTCTTATTGCAGAACACTCATCCATCAAATTAGTTTATAGCTGAGGTGGTGAATACCCAGGTTCTGCAACTGTATGGATCAGTGGAAGGGAACCAAGGTACTGCACTTCACAAACTGAGGGGGCAGGCACGGAATAGCAGGTGTATCTTCCTGCATTTTGTCTGGTAACACCTGGGCTGCCATTCCTTTACCTATTGGAAATTAAGGGATGTTTCTTCTTACCTCATTAATTAAGAGCAGTGCTTTGAGAACGCTGCTGTCCGCCATGGAGTAGTGAAACTGAAAATGGCAATTTTTGCTGGAACAATGACACATGGAGCTGCTTAGGGAAGCATTCTCATATAATGCATTGCCATTAGTTTCTAACCACTCAAAATTACCTGAAAAATTAGAGAGAAGAAAGGTTACTTTTTCACAGAAATACTTTTTTTCTCTCAGTCTATGAAAATGAGGACTGCTTTCGCATAATTAAACCATAGACCCATCCAATCCAGAATTGCATCGGATCATCATCCTGTTGATGTGACTTTGAAGTCATCTAAATGTTTCCTATCAAAAAGATAGATATATATATCTTCATTTTACTCCCCTTTAGCCCCAGCAACCAAGAATTAAACCGATAGTAACTTGAAGTTGTTACTTTGCATGTTAAAAATCTGTAAGAAGTCCCACATTCAACTCAGTGTCCTTACATCTACAACCACTGGATTGTAGCCTAATGACAAATATATCTTAAACTGGGCCTTCTTTCTGCTTCCACTTTGGTTTTCAGAAAATATGCTTTTTACAGCAATACTTTATTAAAAAGAAGGAAAATAAAAAAGAGAAAAAAAGGCATTCTGCCTTACTGGTACAGGAGGCAGTCACATCTCCACCATGTAATCAAGGACTTTACTTCTCACCCAAAATTTCTGCAACAAAATGTTGGAAGCATATTGTCTTTCCATCTGAAGAAGAGAAGCAATTTGTGCTCTTCTTGACCTACTGCCCCTTATAAAAGCACTCCTATAGAGATCTAAAAGACTATTACATCCCCTCAACGCTGTCTTTCAGTTGTCATAAATAAAAAGCCTAAATACTTTTTACCAAATATATCTGGGGGCTTTTCCCTCACTCCTGAGTCACTGAATATTTTGCTGCTTCAGAATGAAGCAATTTTACTGTTAAAATAATAAACAAGAACTGATTAAAGGTCTTAAGTCCCCAGTTTCTGTGTTCATTTCTCTAAATAAAACTTATCTCAAATGCAGATGTTACACAGTCTCAAGGTGAAGGGAGAAAGTGACATTGCACAAAGAAAATGTTCATTTTTATAAAGGACCACATTCTTTTCCTTCTGTTGCCAGTTTACTCTTTGTGTTATGAAATGATTTACACTGAAATACATGGTTACAATTTCTTTGGAATTAAGGTAGTAATTTCATGCCATAGCAGCTAACCTAAATATAAACTAATATTATAGATTTGACCCAGCTTTCTGTTTGATGTACATCAACAAAGCGTCTACACATCTATGAATACTGTCTTGTGCATAAGAGAAATATGCAACAACATTAGAAGTTATGTTGCTAGTTCTTTATCTAACTTCATTTTTCTCCAATGCCATTATAAAACCAACCAAATTTAGTTTCTGAGCCTAATGATAATTAACATCCTTTCCCCTCTTTCGTTTAAAGTTCCTGAATCTTTAAAAACATGGCAAAGTGAAGCTGACATGGTTTTTAGATGAGAAGGCAAGCGAACAGCACTAGATAAGCAAAAGTTCTATGAATCATCCAGAATGATCTTGTGTTCAAGAGGCATTCTGAGTGTCCTTTAGGGAATACATTTTATGGGATTATTGTGAGTGCTTCTGAGGCAAGTTCCAGAAATGAAGACAACAGAAACTGAAAACTTTTTTGATTATTATTTTTTTAACCTCTTCTCTATAGCCTGTAAAAGTAGAACGATGTCCTTATCTTCCAGGGATTTTTTTTTTAATTATTATTACTAGTTTTAGACAACATTTATCAAGTAGCTTTCTAATGATTAATGGTATCGGGAAGATTTTTGTTTCATTTCTTGCAAACTTTGTACCTCTTCTTTAAGGTCTGAATTTCCCCAGTGCAGTGCACTGCATAACGTATTACTGTGTTTATGCTCTGGTCTTCTTTACGGCTTGTTCTCTTGAATTTTCATGACTTGCTCTTTCTGAAGTGCCAAACTTCCCCTTGTTTTGAGAGGCAGAGCAGGGATTACAGAAAATCCACCTCATTCCTGCAAGTGCAGTAGTAGGGCTATTGAATCAGAGATGTGTGTGTTTCCGACAAGAGGTGCTGGGCTGGTTGTCAGGATAAAGAATGCAGCCTTTAATATCTTCCTATAAAGTTTTTTATTTTCCCCACATGGCTACTTAATCAGGTTTTAGCTAAACAGTCTTTTTTCTTTCAATTTTGAAGGAAATTTTTGTCTGTCATAATTGAAGTCTTGGGAGTCCTGCAGAAAGAACAGCCCCTGACAGCACTGGAGCTCAGCTAAGAAGCAGAGCTTACAACTTACTGCTGGGGTGACCCAGAGCCTTCTTAGAGCTGGGGTGGGTTAGTGAACCTGCCCGTATCCTGCTGGGCTGAAAACTAAAAACCTATACATATTTAGATGTCTAGTTGGTCTTAACCATACCCTGACTCAAATCGCATCACCCCCACTTTAATCCATGGGACTTTTGTTTCACAAATGACACAACTTGGAATTTATGCAACTGGTTTTAGAGTAACAACTGAGCCTTCAGTTTAAACTGAGCCACAGAGCGAGACTTTTTCTTTTCTGACAAATTCTCTTCCCCAGCAGAGAACTGTTCAGTCTCTGAACCCATGCCCTCCCACTCAGACATTTAGATGAAAAAAGAGGTCAAATTGCTGCTGTTTCTACTCTTTGAAAGTGAATTTTCATGAACTCACAAATCCTGGGTGAAATCTTGATTTAAAAAAAAAAAAAAAAAAGAGAGAAAAAGAGAGAAAAGTAATGAAATAGAATCAGATAATCTAATGTTTCACTGTTTTTTCATGTTTAAACTTGAGGGATTTTTATCACTGGTTATCTGAAATGTTGGGTTTAAAAAAGCTTGGCACTTCCTTTGATTTCTTTTTGCATCTTCATTTTTCTTAGGCAGAGACTTGGTTTCATTAGTTTCTTTTAAAAGAAGTTTTACCCTAGATGTAGGAAACTAGCTTAATCCTATGTAAGAAGCATGAACTATGGAAATTACATAGCATGCATGAAATATCAGTAAAGGAAACAATAACAAAAAACCATTTTCTGAACAGTATTGGAGGGGAATATAAAACTGAAAGAACTTTTGACACTAGAGAAATTAAGAGGAAAAATTATAGAGAAAGTGCCTACAATACAACAGTGGAGAAAAGAAGTAATAAAAAAACCAAAGAGAAAAAGTCCACCAAGGACAAAATGTATTTTATTAAATTTAAGAATACCAGCAAAGGAGGATTATTCAAAGACTAAAAGCAATCTTTCTTTATAAATATAATTGTCTAGACCTCTGCTTTATAATTTCATATCCTACCTCTCTTCTATTTATAAAAATGAAAATTTTGATGAAAATCAGAAAATAGAGCTTAGTCAAGCTCTATTTGCATTGCAGGTTTGGGCCCTCAAGCATGACTTTTTGCAGTTTGCGTACAATTTTTTTTGTTTTTACAATTTTAGTTAATAATTGCTATTCCATTATAATTTGACTTATGGTTACTAGGCTGTGTTGAAATGCATGCAAAAACGTATTTTAAAAATCTTTCTAAAATTAAAACAATGTCTAGCATTCATTCTGCTTTTATTGATGAGATGTACTCCATTCCTATGGGTTGAAAGTTCAAGCAGTAATCTCCACACTATCAGTTCTTCAAAGCTATATCAGAAATTATGCTGTAACAACTAGCCCCACTTAACCCCTTTGAAGGCAGTCTCAGTGGCGAAGCCAAATGCTTAGCTGGCAAAATTATTCCATTTCAGATTAGAACACATAAATATTTACATCCATCAAGTTTTCAGAAACCTTTTCCATAAACACGTCGACATGCAGTACACAGTGATTTCAAAAACAAGTGATGCTCTTTACTTCTGCAAATTGTAACTGGACTAATTCTACTGTTTTTAAGAGTAAAAAATATTTGGTATAATAGTTTCTTTACAGTTCCCCTAATTAAAAGTTGAAAGTGAAATTCCTGACTGTATGTTCAAGCACATAGTAGTAATATTACAGAGTAGTATTACAGAAGTAAAACTTCTAAGTATCAAAATCAGAACAAAACAGAAAAAAAAAACCCCACACACGCGCTGCAGGCTTAGTATTGTATTTAATTTAATTTCACCAAATTCTTGCACAGATGTCAAAAAGTCAATTATCTGGAGAATAAATCAGTTACTAGTTTATATTGGAATTCTTACAATAAAATATTTCATGAATGCTTCAAAATACATCATTAATTTTTACATTAAAATATTTCATGTTTTACCAGCATGTAGGTTCACTAATGCTACTAAATGACCAAATCAAAAGCTAATTAAAGTACAGAATGCATACAATTACTTTTCATAGTTTGGTTCTGTTTTGGCATTGGGTCACCACCTTGCCCAAAAAGGCACTCTATTCTTCATGACAGCTAGTAATTTTGAATTAACATTGATTCCCACCTTCAGCATTGTTGCTCCAATCCTTCAGGAGGGAACAGGATGCAATCTTGTGCTCAGCTTGCAGCTGTGCCCATTGAGCAGGCTCAGCTGGCTGGTCTGAATGCCACTCGCATATGCCAAGTTCAAAACTGGATATCTGTGGTGCTAAAAGACAAAGAAAAGCTATCACTTCACTTGTTAAGTGGTCATTATTTATGAAACTATTTCCCATTAGAAACACATGTTCACTTGACATTACTTACTACTTGACAACGCTTCTGCCTCTTCAAAAAGTTACTTCAAAAGCATTTTAGATCCCTGATTGCTGTCCAGTATTTCAGGATGCCATCTTTAACAATACCATTCTAAAAAATCATTCCCTCAAGATGGATGTTTCTTTCAAAGCAATGGAGTTCTTTTTATGTTAGCCAGTCATCGTAACCTTCATGAATCCACTTCCGCAGAGAGAGTTGCCAGGTAACATAAAAAATGCCATGTCATAATAAGAAATACCTATTTATTTTTCTAGATGGCAGCAACAGAAAAATCACTTCTAACTGAGAGGTTAAACTCCGCAGCATCTCCACGATACTTGTAAAAGAATGTTTCTTTTTAGAGACAAAATGTTTCGGAATGCATCACCACATATTTTCCAGAATTTTTTTAAGGGTACATCATGCCTAACTAATCCGCTTATGGTCAGGATTTTAAGCAGGATTGCGCTTTGGTAATGGATGTCCCATTTCTTGATCACAGAATCAACTAGGTTGGAAAAGACCTCTGAGATTATCGAGTCCAACCTATGAGCTAACACCACCTGGTCTACTAGACCATGGCACTTAAGTGCCCCGTTCAGTCTTTTCTTAAATACCTCCAGAGACTGTGGCTCCATCACCTACCTGGGCATTCCATTCCAATGCCCAATCACTCTTTCTGTGAAGAATTTATTCCTAATGTCTAATCTAAACCTCCCTCGGTGGGGCTGAAGACTGTGCCCTCTTGCCCTGTTGCTGGATGCCTGGGAGAAGAGACCGACCCCCACCTGGCTACAACCTCCTCTCAGGGAGTTGTAGGGAGTGATAAGGTCTCCCCTGATAGTCCCTTAATATTATTGTCGGGGAAAGGTAATCATCCGGTTAAGACAGGCTTTTAAATAGCTGAGGGTATCTCAGAGAAAGCACAGAGATTCCTATCTGTATGGAGAAAACGATTTCAGGTCAGTATACACAGATGTTACTGCCGACAGCATCCCAAAGCCACTGTGCTATTCCCATTACTGACCCCTCAGTGCAATGGCCTGTCCAGCTAGTGCTGCAAACCCTTCATTTTTTCTTTCTTCCAGTGCTGCAGAAATGTGCACTTTTTTCAAATCATGTGTATAATGTGAGGAAGAGCTTCTGGAAAACTTGTTTCTCAGGGAAAATGCAAAATTCCACAAGGGATAAGAATGGATTTTATCAAATTTCAACATTTAAAAAAAGTTGCAAATACAATCAAAAGGAGTCCGGTTCTTTAAACACTTTTGAGTTATTGATACAAAACATTTTGATTCATTCTGCATTTTTTCTATTTAGTTTTAAACATTTTTGATGCCTTGTTTGTTATAACAAAATAGCCGTTTTCCAGGTCTGAATTCCACAGCATGTCAGACAACAGTAAGATTAGTATTTTGGATTTTCTAGCTCCCATCCCTGCAGCGGTTCATCTCAAAGACCTGTGTCTGTAATATTAAAGGCTACCTCTTTGCAGGATTAGAACTAACTGAGGAATTAAGCTGGAGATTTTGTCAGTTGAAGTACTCATACTGGATTTTTGTCAATATTTATACATTATATGTAACACATATATAAGTACTTTAGTTCTCCTGAAAACACAGCTTTGAAGAAAAGCTGTGTAACTTCTGCATTACAAGTGACTTAAGGACAAAAGCCTCCTCCTCCCTTACAGCATTCCACTTTCATGCCTTAGAGCTCTTGGCTTTCATCCCTCTGGAGAGATCAGAAGCACAGTCTCAGTGGTGTTCTTCACATATATAATACTTATGGAGTTGAGAGGGTGTTCATCAGAGCAGCCACTTGGATAAGAAAATGAAGCCTTTGAGAAGAAGGTCCACTAATGGTATGATTAAAGGAGATTTTGTGTTATGTATGTTTCAGAAAATACTTCAATATTTTCTATTTGACAGCTAAAGTACTTTTTTTCTGCAGTCCATATGCTATTGTATAATAAAGAGCTATGGAGTTTTTGAGCGATAATCAAGTATTTGGCAGATGTTTGGAAAACTACAAACTGTAGAGTATCTTAAATTACTATACTGAAGACAGGGTTTGGTTTGAATCCTTTAAACACATGAAGTTTAGTATTTAGCAGGACTGGACAACGGACTGAAAGGGGGTGGTTTGGGAGACAGGAGAGGGATGGAAGTGAAGAAAAAACTTTAAGCATGATGAAATTACATTTATATTTAACCATCACAGTTTGTACCAAGAAACTCACAAAAGCAAGAAAATTTAAAATGGCCCTAAAAGCACAGTCATACTAATGAATACAAATGCATAGGTCCTCTCTTATGTGCATTTACACTGGGATTAAAAATCATGAAGGTTACATTAAAAATGCAAGTTTTAACTAGGAATTTCATGCAATTAAAGTGGTCCTCATTAAAAGTCTACTTATCCAGACATTCCATAAGGACTAGAGAAAAAATAGCTTAAAATTCAACCAACCATTAGCCTGACCTTTTGTTATAATTATTGGAAAATGTTCAGTAGCAACATTCCTCTTTCAGGGAGAAAATTAAGATCCTTTGACCCTGTTTTTGGCTGCTGTGAGCCATTTAGAAGTCACCTAATGAAGTTGACTTTTCCTAATGGGGAAATACAGGATAAGAACTGGCTCTTATTGGAATATACTTGAGGTACTTAACAGTGCCACAGCTCAATCTGTAAACCACAATACATAGTTCAACAGCTGCCATGAAAGGTAAGTTTAAGACCTGGATTTATAAGTTCTGGTGAGTACATCTGTTTCTGTTTCCTACTTTTCTTCCCCTGTCTCTTTGAGACAGTTTTTCATCTCTATAGCTGATTTTTCTTTCTAGTTTTTGTTTGCTCTAGGAACTTTGTTTATTAAAAATGTCAGTGTATTTTTACAGACAGATCTATATCCTCCTGAAGGAACTGGTTAAACAATTACAGAGGTTGCTAGAATTTAGCAATGCATTTTTTTCCTGTTTATATCACCCTTTTATCTGCAGAAATCCTCCAAGGAACAGCAAGAAGCTGGGGAAGAAAAATCACACATCAGTTCTCTTTACATTGACGACAGATTTCAAATTTCACTTCAAATTAATTTTTTTCAAAGAAAGTACATTGCATACTTTCTTGAGTTCATAGACCAACGTGCCCAAAGTTTTAAATTAGCATCCTTGCTTATTTAAGTGATACAGGTAGAAAACATCTACAAAACAGAAAAGGAAAACGTGCCCTGGCATGAAAATATTTCCATAACATTTACTTCTATATTTCTCCACTGTAAGAAAGATGTAACATGGAGAAACTGACATGGTAAAGTTTAGTTCCATGAAACTTCATTTCCAAATATAAATCCCCTTTGAAATATATACGTATGTCTGCCTGCATCATTAAATTAAGATTTGTATCTTGCTCTTAATGTGATCTGCCTGCAGTTGCTCATTGCTCTAACATGCTAATAACCATGTGCATCTCTTTTCAATAATTTTTTTCATACCGGGAAATATAAAGAGCATTATTTTGGACTACAGTACCCACAAAACCAATCACGTAGCTTGGTTTGGTCTGTGTCAAACCCTGCTTTCCATATTCGAAGTTAAGTTTAAAATGCAAACCCTCAATGTCTGTGCCAAGAATAAGAGCAAGGAAAACAGAAGAGGTGCTTCGAATCAGGACTGGGCTCACCTGAGGATGTGACATGTTTGCCACTGGGCAATACTCCTGTGTAAAACAGAGTTGCAAGCAATTTAATTTATGCTAGGATGGGTAGCATTCCTTTCTCATGAAAATACATTGAGCTGAAAAGAGAAATAGGAAATGTTTTGCTAAAGAATCCTGACACGCAGGGGTGGTCTGACTGCAGAGATGACTGGCCTGACATTACAACTCTTGGGTGTAGCCGAGCAGAACAACATAGTCCCATTGCACAGCTGAGGATCAGGACCTTCACACGGTTAGAAATACACACGAGTGCCTTGGGAAGCTCCCTAAAGTCAGCTCCAAAGCTTTTCCTGAGCTGGCTGAACACATCAATTCTTTGGCCTAAAACAGTAGAGCTTTTTCTGGCCACTGAGTCCTACATTTATACTGCATCAGATTTCTTAAAGTATTTATTGTCTTTCTTTCTAACTGCGTTTAAATGTGAAAAGACAGATGAATGTTTAGGGAAATGAAAATGAGCCAAATGAAAACACTCCTGGAGTTACAAAAGCCTTTGAATAGTGAAAGGATTTCCATTGTGTTTTCTCTTTTAACCCAAAGAAAAGACAAAGTAAAATGACCTGTCTCGTGAAAAAACAGGTATTCTTACCACATGCCAGGGAACATCCTTCACTGAAAGTAAGTTCATCAATGGCAACAGTTCCATCTTGTCTCTGGGTCTCCACCATCCCCCAAAAGATAACCTGAAGATCAGATTAACAAGAAGCGGAATTTACCAGTGTCACAGATGAGACGAAAAACCTTATTATAGGTGCCAGTCTAGTCCATGGAGTTTCCTTTGGAAATATGAGAACTCAAAGCATACACTTAACAATTTTGGAGGATTACCATCCTGGCTTTTCCACACATCTGTGGCTTGTCAGCACAGATATATAGTCTAATCATCTAACTCAATATTGGAGTAGTCTTTAACAGGAAGGACCTGAAAATCAGAATAAAATGCCTTAAAATCTAAGCAATGATCATGACAGTTGTAGATTAAAACAGAAAGGATTTTGTGTTTTATCAAGTCATTATTCCACCAGGGGCTGGAAATGTGAACATTTTCTGATTGGTTTCAGAATTTATCAGAGACCTGGAGCAAAATTAGATCAGCAAATACCATTAGTCAGCTACCTTTTATCAAATTTTTAGCTAAAACAAACCTTGAGGAGTACTTGGTCAACACTTATTCTGCTATAATATTACAAGAGTGACTTTTTGCACCCCTAACAAAGTCTTCTGTACACAAGTTACAAATATTTTACATTTCCATCTTAAGGGCAGATTTGAATCTACATTTGTAAATGTCCAGACTACCACAGGTTTTCTGCAGTGATGTACAAGGGAACTGACTGATAACCACAGTCCTTGGGAAAACCCATCCAAAAATATACCAGTCAAAACAGCCCAAAAATCAATTTTATGAATAACATTCCTTAAATTATTCTCCAGCCACATCTTGGGATTTCACAGCTCCAGGATTTTCTATAGTCTTAGCTAGGGGTACATTCTAGCTCTTAATAGCAAATGCAGTGTTAGCAATATTTTTTCAAATATTACTTTGAGAGTGCAGCAACAATTTTCTGCATAGTTTAACAGAGTGTAGCAGAAAACCTGCATTTATTCTATAAGTTATCAGGAATACAGTATTTCACTGTACAAGATGACACACCTTATCCAAGAATATGACCATTATGTTACAGGTTGGAGTAGTTAAAGTGCTAACAGCCTTTGTTTTTCAGAATTTCCTAAAATGGAGATTTTTGAATGCCAAAACAAAATTCCCTATCCCATAAAGATAATCAAGATTTTTTTTCTTTTTCTTTAGTAGTGATGCCTTAAAATCTAGGTCACATAGATTTTAGGTATAACTCTTTTAGCACTCTTAGTAGCACCTTAGCTAAGTACCTTTGTATTATATTCCTGAAATGTTGTTCAATATTTCTTGTCAACAATTCCAACGGATAAAGATCATAGCAAGGTAAGGAACACTTTATCTGTATAAATATTCTTAGACTAAGACACAACAGGCACAAGACTCTCTTGATATAAGAGAGTCTAAACTATCAGAAAAGGCCCAGAATCCTTGAAAATGGTCCAAGCAGGACACAAAGAGTTGATGAAGATTTCTGTGGGAGGAAGAAATGGGGTCTTGGACCACCAAGTCAAATCTGGGAGGTGTGTCTGTGAGAGCATCTCGGGCACAGACAGTTTTCGGGCTGGGTGTATCCCCATGAGGTAATAGTTAGATATTATAATTAGATGATACTATAAGATTGTAAAACATGTGTGTGTGGGTGTGCATATACCATCTTCGTGCACCTATGACATCTTATTAAAGAGCTGATTTTTTTATCATTCTCCACTAACATTGTCCAGAAAATTATTTCTTTGATTTTAGGCAACAGTAGGAAAATGCTAAGTGTTACACAGGCAACATCAGATGTTAATATGAATGTTATATAGGCAACATCAAAATGAGCAAAGAAAAAAGCACTGGATGTTAAGAGGTTGATTTTAATTAAAATGTGTTTGCAAAATTGACAGAAATATTAAAACGCCTTATTTCAAAGAGATTTGTACACCCAAATAAAAATTGTTTCCCATATTTTTTTTTCCATAGAAACTTTAACAACCAAAATTTTATCCTGAAAATTCCACAGATATCCATGTAGGCTAAGCATCTTGTCATATAAAAAGAACAAGTGCAAAAGGGCAAGTGAATTGCATCCACTTGTATGACAGTGACATCTTGCAGTTGTCACTGGAGCAAAAATGTGCAAACAATGAAGAAATTCTGCTCAGATTCTAGGTTTGGTGAAGTGCCAAGCTATATTTCTTAAGTCAATTGTAATGATTACTTCAGTAAGTTTGACACACGTCTCTTTAGAGCTGGACTGTGCCCATCAGTTCACTTGACAGAGCTCACAGGATAACTAGGTTTGCAAGCAAGAATCTAATTAAGATTTGGCCTTGCAATTTTGAGGAAGAAGATGACATATTACATTAACCATTCCCAGACTCAGTCAATTTTCCAAGTAATACAAAGGATGTAAAATAAATCTAGAAGTAAGCCCTTCCCTTACAACCTCGGATTGCTATACCTATGCTCATATGAGCTAGAGGTAAGTTATTGACCAATAACAACATTGACACTTGTGCTGAGTTAGGTACAGTAAGGCTTGAGCAGGCAAGTGTTAATACAGAAATCCAGATCCTGTTGGACACTTTAGCACATTATGCAAGTGAAGTAATTGTGTTACTCACATTGTTTATTGAAATGAGGTGGTGCTTCCATGCCTTCAGGTTGGTATGCTAACCAACTTCGCAGTAAAGGCTGTAGAAGGAAAGGCCTCTCCTTTTCTCCTCTGCTCCTCACATTTTGCCCAGTGTTATGCATAACAGTGAGTATACATCATCCACAATGTTACAGCCCTAAGTTACGTTTACTGTGCTAATGTGTTTCATAAATGCACATGTAAAAACATCTAAATAGCCCATGACATTTGCAGTGCTTTTCAGTAGATTTGAGCAAAATAAAACCATACGCATGTGTTCTGTGACAATTACTCAGTTCTACAATTAATAGTTAAATACAGTGTTTGTCACCTGAAGCACCCATACAAAACAGTATTTCACAGTATAAAATGCTGTTTCCTATGTAAATGAAACCTTGAATTTATCAGTACAGTTAGACTGAGGCTGAGGGAATACTGTATTGAAAGTTAAGATAACAAATATATCACCTCTATGGGCTGGTAGATAATTCATGACTCAGTGAGACCAATTGTTTTATTTAAGATACATGCACAGTTGAAGTGAAATTTGGTATTAGTTTTAACACCACTAAGAGATAACAAGCAGTATTTTTTAATGCCAGCTATGGTCTTCCAAATGGCTTTTCTCTTGTTTACCTCATGATAATGCTTTCTTTCCACTTATAAAATATTTAATTCTGACCTATTAAAAAGACCCACAATTTATAAACCATACAACAAGTGTCATTACAGTAACCTCAATTTACTAACCTCATACTTTTCAGTGCTATTGATTGTTATGGTATTCGCTTGCCACTGACTTTGTAGTTCTCCTGAAACTTGCCAGATATTTGTAGCAGTATCTTCAGAGCGCTTTTGAAGTCCTACTATCAGTGTTCCACTCATTTGAGTGACCCAGTAATGAAATGTAATCTAGGACAAAAAAGGTCTGATTATTCCAGGAAAATATTATGACAAACAATGTAATACAAATACTATGCATTAAAATACCTGGCAAACATGTTCTTCATCAGATGGAAGGAAAACATTTGTTCTTAAAGTTGCAGAAGAGGATTTCATTTCAGAGGATAATGAGAGGAAATAGGCTATTAAAATGAACAAAAATAGGAAACTTAGAAATTTTGAGAAAAAAACCAAAACCCAATAAAATAAGAAGCGGCATACATACAGGTATAAATTAATAACTAAAAAAACCAGCTAGAACTTTTTCCCCAGAAAAGATTAACATTCATAGCCATTGTGTGCCAAGCTTTTTTTTCACATTAAATATTGTTTATTAATTATTATTATGTTCCATGTTCCAGCTAAAATTTTAAGTAAGTTTCCAAAATGCTTCACGTACTGATGCATACTCAACTCAGAAGTGCAACATTTTGGGACAGAGGGAGACTGACTCAGCAAGCTGATCAAAGCCTTTAAATCCTAGTTATTGAATAGGTCACATATTCCATGCCTAAACATCAAACTGCTGTAACTAACAATTCAGATTTGTCATAGATTTATCATGACAGTTCACGTCTTTAAGGAGGTGTTAGAAAGCAGGAGGGGAGACTGTGGTGGCCTTACAGGTTCTGGTGACGTTCAGACAAGTGTCTGGTTTTTTGCTGCTCAGAAAATTGCCTCACTGCAAAAAGAAGGTCGTGGTATCCCTGTCCACACTGCCAATATACACAGTTGTCTTCAGAATTTCAAAGCTATCATTAAAGATACCATTACCTTTCCATTTATAAAACAAGTCCTTGTTTCACCTGAAAGTGTAACAGATCAACAAGAGTCAGTGAAATATGGTTGTTGCCATACCTTTGGACTGATCATGTCTCTTCCTGACAATATTGGTTTTGATCTTATAAAAGATGGAAAGCAACCACCATATATTAGGATAACAAATACTGCTCTTCCTGAACACAAAGATTTCAGAGACGTTAGATGTTAAAAGATACAAAGGGAAAAATAAAGAATAAAAAGTGCTTGATCGATTTTTAAATTTTTTCTTCCTATCCCTTCTCTCCTCCTTCCCAAACTCCAAGCAAGTCAAGTAAACTGTCATCCTCTGACATTAACATACAAATGAAAGGAGGAAGATGAAGAGGGAAAAAAGCCAAGTGGGACTCAAGGGATAAAAAAAAGTCCTGAAAATAAAGACTACTACAGAAACCAGACATCAGAGAATATGTCAGAACATCTAAATACTTCATTTATTAAACCGCTCACCTTGACTTCTCCTCCTTGTGTGCAACTGGAAAGTCACTAACCAAGCACCACAAGTGAAGCTCAGAGCTGGAGCCAGCTGAGCAATCCCCCACAGAAGAGCATTTTGCAGCCCATTCCAGGGCAATGGCCATGCTCCCCCCCGGGTTTTAGACCCTTCCTGACTGCTCAGGCAGCCCTTTCAGAGCCTGCCAGCTGCAAGGAGATTCTTCCTACCCGCAACAGATGGCTCAGTGCCTCTGCAGAGCCCTGACTCCAATCTGTTCCACTGGATGTTAACTGCCATAAATTTTTGAAATTTTTCGATTATTTTCCTAAAGATAAATGTATCTAAGACTCAAAACTTATTTTTCACCCGCCACAGGAATTTTAAGTTTTACACAGATGGGAGAGAAGTAATAATTTTAAGAAATTCTTTGATTTCACATTAGACCTCTACATAGATAACAGTTTCATGTAGCATAAACAAGTTATGTTTTATTTTGCTTTTGGAGTTTTTTTAAAGTGATTGTCCCTGGTCTTTTAAACTACTTTTTCAGTGATAAAAAAGAACCATGAAAGACAGTGCTAAACAACCATGCTGGGTTCTAGTAAATGATTACATAAATCTTCAAAGGAATTACATCTACTAGGTGATCTTTGCTCTTCTGCTAATGTGTGTACATTATCCTGATGACAGGAAGTCTTTAACACTCTGCCACAAAGCACACTCTGCTCAATTGTCACCATAAGAATAATTTCTGGGTTTTACGCAGGAACCAGCATAAAACTGATCACATAGTCTCTTGAATCACCAGCAGGAGAAAATCTCAACTAACTGCCTTAAGAAGATAATTATTTCCTAGATGATTAGAATCAGCATTCAGACAATGAAAGTACAGTTTATACATTCTCCAGGTAGAAAACCAAACTAACTAAACATATGTAAATATCCTTAGTCATTCAGTTAACAGATCTGAGTACACAGCCTCTCAGAAAGCTGAATAGGTTCAAGTATTTCAGCTTGCTGTTACCAGAATAAAATAGCATAGATTAACACGGCTACCACACCATTCAGACCTGGAAGATACAACAGTGACGGAACACCCAAAACAAGTAAATGTGACTGAACTGTTCAGCTGACTAAGCAGTTTCCTTAGTCTGTAACAAACACATCAGGTTGATGATTCCCAACCTTTTGCTGACTTTTCCCCTCCCCACCAGTTCTTTGCAAGATAAGGGTAACCCTTTTTATGGCTATAAGAAAGAGTATCTTTCTGATCTTTGCTACATCCTGCTGTGGTGTGTACCACTAAACATGCATAAATCATAGAAACTCCAACTCCAGCAAGACTTTTGCCTAGTTAACCAATTTTGATTCTAGCCAAGAGTTTGTTATATTTATATTCCCTGTTAATTTTTTTTAACCTTCTTCTTGGTAAGAAGAGCTTTTATTTTTTTACAGATAAATTCTTTCAGAACTTACATACTTGAAATAAAGCTTATGTTTATGAAAACATTTGGTAGTTGTTCAAATTTTTGTGCCAACATCACTTTAAATCAACATTTATTTAGGAGCAACCTTATTTTCAGAGGCATGGTACACACAGCAGGATGTGCTTGTGTGTTACACACAAGCAAAACCTGCAGTTGTTAAAAGTACATCACATGTATTAAGTTTCCTAATTACAAAGTATCATGAGAATTGTCCACTGTGCAATAAAAACTTGCAGGAAAATGTTGAGTGGAGATTTTGGTTATGCATTTTCAATGAAAATTGTTTAAAATTGCATGCCATTTTCCTATGCTGACTTCTATGTGACATATCTGTGCATTCTTCTTGAAACCACCAATTCATACTCATCATTATATGAGACCTACCTGTTTGGTAGCTTATGCAGTGTGTAGGAGGTGCTGTACAGCTTTCCATACTCCCAGAAAAATCACAGTTTGGGAGTGAGGTGCAAAACATCTGGGCTAATCATTCTCACAACAACACTGGCCCCCCACACAGAGTTATGTTCTTGTACACTCCCCCAAACTGCAGGCCTGCCTTTGGGTGCTTGCACTGAGGGCTGCCACAGCATTGCTTGTGCTCAGGAGAGGTGTGGGGGGAGTGGGCGGAGAGGAAGAGAAAGAGAAAAGCAGAAAATATGCAGAAGAGAACTACACAGTTAATAGTTCAACTAGTTCACCCTTTACTATGAGATCAGAAGCCCCCAACTATTCTTTCCCTCTTTCCTTGGTTGCTTATAAACAAGCCTTCCAACAGCTTTGGAAAGCAGGAGGAGGCTCGTTACAGCTGAAAGATATGGCTTAAGTTAGCTAAAAAGTTATGAATAAAATCATGTCTTACAGAAGGAAGAAGACAGGTTTCGGAAAGTAGTATTAACCTGGCAATAGGAAAAGCATAAGGAATATATTTTGTCTGAGGACAGAGAAAAAGAATTAGCTGAGAGACAGACTTCGAGGCAAAATGGAATTGGAATAAGGTCTAGAAAAAAGCTGGCTCAAACAGGCCATCAGAGCTTATCCTGTCTCCAGATACAAATTCATCTTCTCTCAAAACATTTGGAGCACTGATGTTAGCCATAGATAATAGATACACACACTCCAGGCATTCACCAATCCAAGAAAAACTGAAAATACATCTCAAAATGTCTAAACTTTGCAATCATCAAGAGTTACTTTATCACCTAATATCTCCAAAACAGGTAATAGTAATCACCTGAAAACCTAGATGCCAGTGGTCAGAAAGCCTGTGGCAAAATACAACCGAACTATCAAGATTTTAGCAAAATTAAGGTAATAAAACAGAAAAGTACATAGTTTTTAAGAGTCCATGGTTTCTGCAAAGAACATGCGGATTCTTACCACTCTCATTCCCATTGTGGTCAGAGTACGGTGGTCCAATGCCAGAAAGACCATTTCTTCTTATCCATCCAGGCTGTAAATTAAATTCATGAAGAGCTTTGCACTGATTGGTTTCAAAATCACACTTGCCACCGGAGAAACCTGAATTGAAGAAAACACACAAACAAACAATTAAAAGCCCAAAACCAGAACCAAAAAGCTATGTTTTCACCATGACTTGTTGTTTAATTAGCACACAGGAAAATTTTGAACAGGCTCCTGAAAAAAAGTGAGAAAAACCAGAATTTTTAAATCCTTAACAAACAGAAACAGGGTAGTGGAAGAGAGATGAGAGAGAAGAAACATTGGAAAAAAAACCCAAAGCAGACCACCAAGCACTCCCTTCAGCAAATCAAATCCAAAGTAGTCTAACTATATTGTATTACTATACCATGTGCTCTTTCCATCACAAATATGTGTGCAGATACCCATTTGCAGGAAACACTCCAAGCTAGAATAGTTTCTATGCAGAGGCTACTTTTAAAGTGCACTGCAGCTACCAGATGAAGAATTTCAGTATGTCTTCTGTTTGTCCAGGGTTTCTTGCACAGAATAGCAAAGTCTTAACACCAGGAAATAATCAGATAGGAAAAAAAATATTTATTATTCAACTACTTTTTATTTCACCATTTTGCAACATACATTTTTTGGGGACTTGGGATGTAAGCCCATTCCCAGGAACACTCCCAAGGCTTAACAACAGAAAGGTAAGACTCTTCATCATACTCCAAACTTTGCCAGGGCTAATAGCCTTACAAAGTTGCTGTATTAAAGCAGAAACCACATTATCCAGAAAAGAGTTGAAATGAGTCCTCAGGACAAGCTAGACTCCTCTGCATCTCTGGAGAGCAAACTGATTGCCCTTCATGCCAAGCAGCACATGGTACTGCCTCCAGATTTCATGCGCTGTGCGGAACTTTTCAGTTCACCCACCTTTTCTCTAACACAGCAGAGGAACATGGGTTAAGAACCTGCATTCTAATCGTGATTCTGGTTAGACACAAGCTACCATGCCTTTGCTCTCCCTCCCAAATTTGTGCTTGCTCCAGACCCCTGTAAATGCTTTTGGTCTATTCTATATTACCATAGTTCACTAATCATTTTAAAGAAAGTTGCCACTGCAGAATTTATAGTCGCACTTTGATGTTCATTTTCATGGCTTTCATATTCACATCAGTTTACTTCAACAATTAATTACAAGGTGAGAGAGGGGAAAACAGAAATAATTCACGTAAGCATGCCAGACTCAAGTTAATGTGCAGATTGGCTGATGCATCAGCCAACTTTTTATTGCTGCTTTTATTCCTTAGTTCTTTAAGGGCTGAAAAGTGTGACAGTGGTTCATCAAAAGCGCAAACACGGCTAAAGTATATGTGCCTCACATTGCATGAAATGCACCAAATCATATACAGTATTTCTTCAGGAATTTTCTCACAGATGAAAAAGCAATTGCAAATCAATATTCACAAAATAGCATGAATGCTACTTTTTTAAATTAAAAAAATAAGTTCTTGATCATTCATTATTATTTCCCAAGGCAATGTCCATTTTCACAGAAAATATAACTTGGAAAACAAATGTATTTCTCTGGAAGTTAGATTTACAAATGTAAAGTCACTGCTTCAAGAGGAAAATGTGTGGGATGTTCTAGACAATTGTTCCAGAATTTCTTGTGAACAAAACAAATATTTAAAATAACCTCTAAGGAAAAATTCCATGTCTCTGTAGTTTAAGGTTCTATTTCAAGAGTGCCTATGTATAAAACCTGAGTTTGGGATATTCTGGGAGCGAAATATTTTTAAGAGTAGTTAGTTTTCATTCTTTTCCTGATTAATATTTTGCAATATGAAGACCCAATTAACAATAAAAACTGAAACTCCCAATTTTATGTATTTTCACTGCAGATACTCCCTCAAACCTGAGTAAAGCCCAGAGAAAAGAGCAGGAACCTGTCATCAATGTGAGATCAGGAGCCGAAATCTAAATGGAAAAATAGTTTTGCAATAATCCCAAATCAGAAGAAAGAGTGGCAGGAGGATGAATCTTCAATTTGACAGCCTGATCTGTATCTTTACATCTGACAGCTGACTCATCTCCTGGAGTAATCCAGAGCATTATCCAAGCCATCCCGGAACACAGCCTGTCTCTCAAAGCCTAGTTCTACACCTCTTCCTCAGGCATATTAAAATACACCATCATTTAATATTTAGGTCTTTTATAGAGCCCACAGGCCCATTTTTCTTAATCAGTCTTTACTTTCATATAAGCCTTTGTCTATAGCAGTATTCCCTCAACAAACAGGTGTAAAAGGCCTCCATAAAATTTAATGAAAAAGTGTATCTCTTGTTCTATATTCTACAGTCATTACAGAAAGTGCTACCTGGAGGAAATGCCTTTTCCAGGGCAACCAAGGCCGAGCACAGTGAGGATTTAAAAGCTATGCAATGAAACTTAGTATAACCATCTCTTGTGCAAGTGATAAAAATACGCTAACCTGAGACTTATTAGATACATCAGACATAACTTCCAGCCATTGCCATTTAATACATTTCTGTACAGCACAGTAAACTTACAAATATGTATCGATATTCAGTACATCCAATATAATCTTAACAATTGTCTTATTTGAGAGAACTAAAAGATCAAGTCTCCTAGAGTTGATTTCAGACTGCAGTTCCAAACAGGTCCCTACATAGTATTTGGGTAAAACAGAGACTTCTATAGAAAGAAGAAAAACTTCATGTAGGTGGGCACACAATTGGAATTTGAAGAATCTGGATTTAAGTTACTGGTCTTTCTCATGGATTTCAGCTGATTTCAGTAGTAACTATGATAATCTAATTTGCATTTTTCAGAGTGCTCAGACGGATACTGGCTCATCTAAGGACAATCTGTTCCAGATTTAAAGCGCAATTTTAAAATGCCAACAAACATGTTAGCTTCCTTTGTTGCACAGTGAGTAAAAGAACTTAAATAAACTTTTTAAATTAGAATTACAACTTTTGATAAAGTAAGCTCTTCTTTGGACTCCAGAACCAAAATCCTCAAGGAGAAGGACTACCTTATGCATCATACAAAATTATTTACAGCAACATTTTGTACAGTATCGTGAAAATACTAGAATTCTGAGGGAAATTTACTCAGATGCTAGCAGTTAAAATTCACTCTCACTGCTTAGATCAATTCATTACAGGAAACAGAAGCAATTGTTTTGGTAACCTCTGAATGTAACAAAGATTAGGCTAGGACAATCAGTTCCTGAATTCAAGAAAATTTCCACCCTTGCGTAGGCTGCTTCTGCTTATACCTTGGTCTAGGTATTTTGGATTAAACTTGAATTTTACCAAACAATTCTACTGCAAATTAAAGGAAAAGGTATTACTTGCTGAATCTCCATTGAATTTGAATGCGGAAACACTTTCTTTGCTATATAATATCCATATGAAGATTTATGAGAGACTTGGACTTTACAGATGTTGAAAACTAAGCAGGAAAAATTAAACTGAAGCTGGAAGCAACTCTCCTTTAGAAATTAAACTAAGCAGGTTAAAAAACAAAAAAAATCCCAAACACTTTTGCAATATAATCCCCCCCCAAGTCCTCTCTGCTGCCACATTCAATTATCAAACTATCACATTTATCCTGATGCCCACTGAGACCTACCTGGTTTCTCATCACTGCTCTCTCCACACTGGTTGGTGGAAATGCATATTTCTCCAGGCGGAGCAGAGGAGCCATCACCGCGCTGGCACCCATTTCCTGGGGATGGCTGAGCACCTACCAGGGCAAAGCAATGGAACACACAGAAGTATAGGAGTCTGTTCATGGGCTATAGTACTATCCAAGCTTTCACTTGGAAAATAATTACTTTAACTGTCTAGTACTGGTCATGAAGCGTCTTTGACCAAGCTGTATTTGCACACATCTCTCTGAAAGATGTTTTTAGACCCTCACTTTCTGAATCTACAGTTTAAGGTTAATACAGCTTCTGATAAGCAGTGACTTTCAACTCCGTGTGCCTTGGTATAATATTTAACTGAATTATAACATTGTTTTATGACTAAAAAATTTGGCGCATGCTCTGCAAGACAATTGTATATCATTAACTTACTGATCGAATTTATTGCCCAATGGCTTGAAAATACATTAGGTCAGAAAATACCAGGGAAACAGAGTAGAATTACTAAATGACCAACATTCATAAAGGTCTCTCTTTGCTCAGAGGGAGTTGGCAAATTCTTACAAAACATATTAAGAATTTATGTATCAAATGTATTAAACAGCTGAGAAATTCAAAGTCAATTTTGTATCTAAAGGTTTGTAAAACTTCCATCTCTTGTACTGATAGAGCCCTTCGATACGAGGATGTTTTAGGAATGTGTTTCAGTGTGTTTCCATGTTTTACACATGCTGAGACACACTGGGGCAACGTTTTCGCACAGATGACTCAAGGATCTTCAAATGGAGGAGAGTGAGGGAGGGTAGAAATCCAGACAATTGAAAAAGCCAACCTTGTGAGAGAATATTCAATCAACTTGTTTCATTCAGCCTAGCATCACGTGAAAACGAGGAAATTACATTAATGAAGTACCTTAAGCACTTTAGATGCCCCAGGGGGGCAGATAGTAGAAAAAAGAGAAGTTGATTGCAAAAGTTAAAGAACAGTATTAGCCCAAGTCAAATGACAGTGAGAACTAGATAAAATTAGACTGACAATCATGCAAGCCTGACACTCCTTTAATAGGAATAGTGGGTTGAAAAAAATCTACTTTGTGACAGACTCGTATTACCTTACTAAAAGGATCATACAATTTCCCAAGAATGCAGCTTGTAACAAGTAACTGATGCCAGCAGGTCTGGAGATTTTGTCACCTGCAAATTCACAAAATCAAGTAAGGGGAATGAACATTCCACTGTGCATAACTCCAGTTTGCCTGTTGGCCCTGGTGAGCAGAATTAAGATATATCTGTAACTAAAGCATGCTTAATGTAAAGCAAAAGTGCTATAGTCCCTGCAAAGAGAAACGGGCAGCCACTGCCTGGAAGCTTATCAATCATTGCGGATCCTTATTTTCATAATGTAAGAGATCTCTTCTGAGAGTGCAAAGTTTACTATTCCAACACCGCCTGAAGGGGAGCAGTGCAAGGTCTGATGCAACTTCCTATTATCTCCAGCACCAGAGGCAGATACATGTTTATTGTAATACAGGTTCTCATTCTGCCTAGAAAGCATTTTCCAGCTCATTTGGTTCAACTCCACCCTTTTCATCACTATTTCTGTGCACATCATTTTATCTGCTTTATTTTAATGCTTTGTCCTCAGGCCATAGAGCTGTTTGGAAAATTTCCTGATGAAAAGCAGAGCTACGAATAAATTAACAAAGAGTTCATTGAGATATACATATATGCACATATTCTTTAAGAATGTGCATTGAATTGTCCTAAGCTGTAAGTACAGCTTAGAATAGAAGCTTATATTAAAAAAAATATGCCATATAATGTCACATTACTACATTTGTAAAGGCTTAAGTATTTGTGCTATTCAGCTGCTTTGTCTTCCAAATAATTTTCTCTAACATACAAGAGTTCATCTTATTTCTTCTTTCCATCTATATCTTCTAAAAATCCTCACATTGATATACTTCACAATGACAGACTTTCTCTGCCTTTCAGCTTCCTCCCATTTTGTTAAAACTCCTACTGCGTTGTTCTAAACTGTTGTACTGCTCTGTCTGTAGTATAGAACTGCATACAAGTATTCTGAGTCAAAGGGTAATTTTTATGGTAACTGGTATCCATTCCCATTTTAATGTGCTCTAAAACATTAATAAGATGCAAATTTGCATAACCCAAACAATTCAGAACCACAATAAAATATTATGAGTGGAAATAAATGCAAAATGCATCAAATATTCAGGAAACATTTAGGATGTTGTCCAAGGATCCTTAGTGAAGGAGGAAAAATAAGATATTTTAGTGGAGGTCTAGAAAGTGCAAAACTAAAGAAAAGGTGGGGGTTTTTTTGTTTTGGAAGTGTTTGGCTATGTACATGTAGGGAGAGTTTCCTGATGAGTGCAACAATTCAGCCTTCTTGTCAACTAACAATGAGAACAACACAGTTTTTATAGTTCTGAGAATCCTATTAAAAGGGACAAAAAGATCAGTCAGAAGCAAAGGACTTTCAGAAAAAGTCAAAAGGACAAAAAATTCAAGTGCTTCACTGCAAGCACCCTGAAAGCCAAAAGAAAAACCAAAAACGAGGCACAGAGAGAGAATGAAGAGCATAAACTGGTGAAAACATGCAGGATGCCAAAAAAGCAGAAGGATGGGCACTAATCAAAGGGAATTTTTTAAAGCAGCAGAGAAATATTGAAGAGTAACTGAAGTCTAAAAGGAAAGCCAGGCACTATGTCTATTTTCAAAGTTGCTTTAGCAAACAAGCAGTCATTGAAAAGGAAAAAAAAAATTAAAATAAAAAACTGCTTGAACTTACATCAAAGCTAGATTTATCTGTCTTAGCTTAATTAATTTAATTTAAGGCAAGACAAAACATTTCATGCAAGCGAAGGAAGATTGCCCACTCAGCCTTCAACTTGTTTAAGTAAATCAGCTGAAAAAGTTGTAGGTATTTAATTTAGGACTGTTAAGAGATAAATCTCAGAAAGAAGTCCAAACAGACTCTGAAACAGAGCCAGAAAAGTTTTGCATTTTTAAGTCCATTTTTCATGTGAACAGGAGGATATTTGCTTTAGCAGAAAATGGATTGCAGTTAGTAATTCTCCATTAAGTTTTGGTAGAGCCGGTTGTTATCAGAAATGAAACAGAGGAGAGAACTGAAAAAGTGGGATATGAGCTTCACCATCCGAAAACAAAGTTCAAGTTTTGCTGCAACTACTAACCTTCTTTGAGCAAAAAGTCTTATGAATAGAAACCAGTTACATTTCCGGAGAAATGAAAAATTCATTGTTTAATATAATCTTTTAATGGCAAGATTATATATAATTTTTTTAATGTGATGAGACTTGGGACCAGTACTGTGCTAGCATATACATCTTTAAAATATATCTCATTTTCTTCTAATGTAAAGTTTTAGTAAACATCATTAATTTTAACACAAGCCTCCAAATTTTTTTATGCAAGAAAAATTTTAGCCAATCATTAATAAAAGCACCAAAACTGTGTTTTTAAATAATTTTTAAAATAATATTCGGCCAAGACTTCATTTTGAGAGCCTGTTCCCAAAAATATGCTATTCATATTATCTTATGAACCATTCCAGTTTTTAATTGTCAAATTGGAACTGAAAGAAATCTGCACAGCAAAGTCAAGCAATCAGTTACCCCAAGCCAAACCATTTTTAACAAGAATTGACAGAATTCTTTACTTCGATGTGAAGGGCAATAATTGTATATCATCTGCTTCCACTTAAGAGACGATAATTCGATACTTATCTTGAAAGAGGACTAAGATACTAGTACATTTGATTAAAAAGGATTCTGTCTTCTTACCACTCATCCTCATTTGCTGAAAAAAATTGGTAAAACCAATTGAGAGGTTAAAACCAAACTTAGTTCATGGATCAGTGTACAGCATGAATACCATAGTTACAAGTAATGAAGCAAAAAAAAGTCTGTAATATTAAGGAAAAGTGTGATGAACTAGATATAATTGGGTCAATCAAAGTCCTAGATCATTACAGACTGACCAAACATTACACTTCAGGAAAAAATCTGGTAGCATAATTTCCATCTTTGTAATGACAGACCATATTATATTCAAACAGTGATCACCTGTGCTGATAAAGGAGAGAAAATAACCAGTGGGACATAGAAAAGATTAGATTCATCCCTACATGTACAAATTGCCTTCACACCCAAAGTTTGGAGGAAAAAAATACCTCAATTCTGGACTGCCAAGACCTCAGTACAACTGTCATTCTTTCTCTAAACCCCATAGAAAGCAGGGGAAAAAAATTACCAAAAGTGTGTCTATTCCAAAAAGCAAAATCCTATTAGAAGGCAAACTAAATAATTGACATAAACTTTGATCAGGCAGAAACATTTCTATCTCCTGCCTACTATGTGTTCTTTCAGAGAAACAAATCCTTTCCATGGTCTGTCCATCTGCTTCTGTCAACACGTAACATTACTTAGAGCAAACAGCAAGATCAGAAAGAAATCTGGAAGAAAGAAATATCCCTGGGCTCATCTCCTGTAGCTGGAGCTAAATCAGAACAGACCAGGTCTGTGACTTCAGCAATATTCATATTTAGTCCTGAAACACATCCACATGTCCAAGAGCTGAAAATTAGGCTGGTAAGGTCTAGAGAGAGTCTCAGCAGAGCATATACCTTACTAACCAGGCTAAATATATATAAACATATCCACCATGTTATTGATTATTCCCATATTATTGATTTTGACATCTCCTGAGGATTTCCAGCAGTCATGCTTGCTCTACACACTTCTAGAAAATATTCCCCCAAAAAGAGACAGGAGGTGTGTTCTTACAAACCTTTCTTGGTCAAAACTCTCATTTATCTCAATGTCCTCATCTGTAAATAGGTAAGTCATCAGAAAATTTCTAAATTTCTCTGATACCTCCTGACAAAGAACACTAATAGAAACTAATAATCCTGAGTAACTTTTCCCCACTAACTGTAAGACAACTTTCAATATAAGGGCAATACCCTGATATCCAAGGAAATAATATTTCACTAAAATAAGAAAGGGACACTTTCCAGCTTTGATTTTCAGAGATATTAAATGAAAATGTAACATTCTGAACAGCAAATAGCTGCTTCAAAACACACTTTCAGTTCAATTAATACGAAGTTGAACTTTATGCAATGAAGGCACATGCACGGTTTGGGAAGAGTCCTAGGAATTAAAACATTTGGGAGATTAATGGTAGAAGCTTAGCACTTACACGTTGAAATTATGTAAAACTTCAGAGTAAGTGCTCTGTTTGGAAAAAAATACAATTAAAATGAATCACAGAGTGACTGTGTGCTGCCTCAATAAAGCAACAATAGCCTAAGTCTAAAATGCTTAGTTATGCTTCTTAAACAAATGCTAACATTCTAAAAATTCTATTAATAATAACTGCTTTTCAATTGGAGCTATGTATTACTTAGAGCTGTTTCACCCTTCAAGGAAATGTAGGAAATATTATGTCACTGTTATAATTTGTTGACTATTTTTTCATGCTACCACTACCAAAAAAAAATTATTTAGAACTAGTGATTCATTTAGTCCTAAAATCTAAGCTAAATAAATACTAATCTTACTTTATTGAGCTAATGTGAAATGTAATGTATTCTCGTGGATCATCAAAAGGTTACATCCTTCCTTACTGGTTCTAACAACTTGGTTTTGTTGCTTTGTACTTTGAGCGACTCCAGATTTTCCTGACTACTTACCCTTCCACTTCAGTTCTTACCCAGACTTGGGCTTCTCCCCATGATTCCTCAGATAGTGCTCCACTGCAGCTGCCATGGCTCGGGTCTATCACCGCAGGGGTTTCCTCCTGCAGCAAGCAAAATGACTTCCTGGAGTCGCTTTGAGTGCAGTTGAGTATACCAAAAAACTGAGATAAAATGAAATGTTTTCTCATCTTGCTCCCTCCTCCGAGAGGTGCACCACAAACTGTCAGACTGCAGCTGACACAAATTTGTCTGAGATTTTGAATCACCCAGTGTTTGTTTCCAAAGTTGTTGTTTTTCACAGTTATTTCCTCCCATCAGCAGCAATAGTTTTCAGGCCCCATCAGACTTACTGTATGTTTATGTTGAATTACAAAGTTTTAAATGAATGTAGTGTTTATAGATAATGACAGGTTATTTCAAGTATGGCAATAAACTTTTATTGCTTTTCCTTAGTAATTTAAAATTCTAGACAGCTGCTGTGAGTTAGGTATTTGCCACATTGAAAAGGCAACTCACCTGAGTGTACAAACTCCTATTTGTATTCCTTTCAACTATGTAAGCAGAAGCTCCATTAAACAATTCTAATGAAGCTTTCAGCTGAGTGTTATCAAAACATTCAGGTAAAACTGGAGTCTTGAGAATTTCTGTGTTAGGCAAAAAATTTCCCCAAAAACTTCAATGTTTAAATGTCCTCCAGACTAAAAAGAGGCAGAATCGTTTAACCAATCTAGTGTCTGTATTTCACTATCAGATAACCTAAATCTGAAATATATAAAACTGTTACACTCAAAATTCCCTCCTGGGAATTTTAGACTATCCAATTTCTGTTTTAATAATGCAGGCTATCTAAGAAAATCCTCATAATCTAGCTGATGTACATGACGTTCCAAGTATCTAAGTTGTTTCTTCCTGTTGTGTTTATCTATACAACAATCCTCTGGGTCTTAATATCAGCAACTTCAATCTCCTTCAAGAAGAATGGGCGAGAATTGAGTTAAGTCACCAGCAACCTGAAGTCTTCATCAGAAGGGCATAATTCAAACAGTCTTCATCTTTGGTGTAGGATGCACTGGGGTCCAATTTAGCACGTTTTCTTGCAAGAGCTTTCTGCCTTCTCCTTTGTTCTCAGGTGAAGTATGAAGTATGGCTGGCATCTGTTGAGGGAATACACACATTTTTCAGACATTTGCTGCAGGTAGAAGTCCAGTAGAAGATTGTTAAAACAAGCTGAAAAAGGACAAAATAAGCCAAAACAGGACAAAACAAGCCCTGATGAGTCCTGAGATCTGCACTGTCAAATTAACATAAAAGCAATGGCTTGTGACTACAAGTCAAATATACTATATACTGGGTTATACAAAAAGATGAAGAATAATACAATATTTTGACATTTTTATCCTTGACTTCTTACATATGTAATCTAGACCTATTCTGTGAGCCTTTTCAACACAAAGCGAGTGGTGCTTTCCACCAGTGGCACATCATTTCAAATCTAAAATTTCAAAATCTTCAAGATGTAGTACTTAACACTGAAATTCAGCTATTCCCAGATAAAACCTACTGATTAATGAGCCTTCTGCTTGTCTTTATAATGTCAAAGGCTCACTGACTGCAACCAAGGATATCTGAGGACTGAAACAATTTGAGCGTAACCTTCATAGGACACAAAGTCAGAAATCAGATAGGAATCAACAGTAGTCAGAGCTCTACCCTAAACAGTTAATCTTCCAAGACCAGTAAGTTGATATTAATTGATTTACTGCCTATTAAAATTCTATTTTGTAAAGAAAATTCCCAAGACACAATAAATAAATGATTAGACGTCCATTACTGCAAGAAAATTACATTTTTAGCATGAATTATGTAGAAATGAGGTAACATATCAAAGAATACTTGCATAACTTAGTATCAGGTAAATTTACAGTTGTGCAGGAGGTAGAAGCCCAGTGTAATGTTTCACAAGGAGACAGAAATTACTTTTTAGCAAGCAGTTAATTATTTTCTGCATATATGGTAAATACGGACCACAGACTAGAGTCCATCTTCAATATTCTACTAAAGTTAGGAGAAACAACTATTAATAGTAATTTGATTTAAAAAAAAAATCTAATGACAAGATCATAGGAAAAAAAAACCCCAACAAAATTTGAGCTGCGGCAACTCATAAATTCAGATTGCTCTGTAAATATGTACCTAGACAAGCTTATCTAAAAATTAAGTTTTAATCATGGAAGTTTTCCATTAACAAAAAATTTAGAAAAAGTATCATCACCTGTCCAATTAAAAAGAGTATACCCAAGAACATTCACCTTACCTATTGCCGCTTCACATATGGGAACCTGAAGCAAGCAATGTCCCTGAAGAAGATTCTCAAGAGATTTAAAATGCTCCTTTAGATTTTTGTCGATTGAATTCAGACTTTATCACTCTTCAGTTCCTTTGTTCTTCTGCTGAGGCAGTTGCCAGCAAGGTGCCAGTTCTGACTGTAGTAATTTCTGAGACATAAACCATGGACAGCTTTGATATAGGCGACTCTCCATAGGAGACAAGCAAACAGCAGCTGACAGACACTAATGAGTTTCAGCCTCTGGTGGCACAAAGGAAATGCTCACAGCAATGGCTGAAGATGTACCAAGAAAGCAGGGAGCATAAAAGTTTGTGGTATAAATCTACCAGTGCACATATGCACCGTGCCTGGATGCAAAGTATGTAATCGTATCCGCCAGTGACTTGGGTAAAATTAGGGACTTCATTTCTACTTGAAATTCAAGAATTTTTTAAGAAATAACTCCAAATCAAATAGATGCAGAATGATCAGCAGGAAATGAGAACGAATGTCTGGATAAGGACAGGTCCTGCAGCTGGCTGGAGACAGGTGCAGGAACATTGACAGAGATTGGGCGTTTCTCTTAGGTTGTCCCTTGCACACAAACCTCTAGCAAGTGGATCACAGACAAGATAACTACAGTCAGTATTATAACCCTTCCCAGGAGGAAAACCTACCAAAGCCTAGAAAGACAGTGTGGAACAGACAAACAAAATACCCTCTGTCTTCTAACACGGTTATTAGCAGGTCCTGTGTTCTGACATCTTCTGCCATAAAACACACTGTGTGAAGTGTGTGCTCTAAACATTACTGTACTGGAAAAAAGGCATAAAAAGAGTAAATAATTTTTTTCTCATATGCATTTTTGCCTGTGACATCAAAAGTCTTTCCAGCGAAAACTCAGAGAGGTCAGAGCAATGGTTAGTGTTTGTCCAGAGGTGTCCAGGGAAGTGACAGGAAAAAAACGCCATCGTGGAGCACAAGCCTATATGAGAGAGACTTTAGATTTTCAATTAAGCACTGAAAAATGCTTTAATTTGAAATTACAAGCTCTAACAAAATAGAAAACAGATAGCAAAAAAGTATTTGTATTGAAGTAAGATAGAAACTGTGGTAGTTTGCATCATATACAGTATAACATCCTATTCCAGCATATGAACTCTGAGGATGTTTTGAAGATGGGAATTTAAGTGAAAACTTTCCTTTTTCTTTCTGGTGATAAATTACCTTCTGACAGTGTAATCAACAGCCGTAGAAATGAATTTTCACTGGAATTCTTAAGAATAAACCAAAGTCAAAACCTGTTTGCAACATCAACCAGGGCTCATTTTAGAGTTTAACTTTGTGTTTAGTTTAACTTGATGGAATTGGTTTCCCAGGGCTTAATAGACAAAGTTTTTTTGTTTCTTGTTTTCTGGGTTGCTGTTTTTTTTTTTTCTTGGAGAAAATATATTGAGTTGGTTAGGAGAAGGGAGCTGGAAACAGAGCTGCTTATTTCTAACTCCTACCTTGTGACTTTAAAGAAACTGAAATCCTTAGTACTCCTGTATCCAAAAGGAGAATAATGATATGTACTACCAGTGGACAACAGCCGGTGTAAATTATTGTGGTCTCCCATTTGACTGATGGCTTTTTTTTTTTTTTTCACTAATTATCACAAAACCCAGAGTATTTCTGATGACAAGTGACCATATTTCTGGCAGAGATTCAATGACACAAGAGTAGAAATTGTTTAGGAAATAAAGGGAGTAGGGATTTTAAAAATCAAAGAGTAACAGAAAATAAAGCTAGGACTGGAAAGTCACAGAAAATGATGCTAAGACTGGAAAGTCAGCCTTAGGACAAAATCTCATGAAACAAAAAATAAAACAGATCAGTAACGCTTCAGGATGCACAAAACAGGTTGGGTAAGGGTTTCTATGTCTAAGTTCCATACAAATGCCCAAACAAGTAACTTAAAACTAGTTTCTCAGGCAACAGAAGAAAACATCTCTGCTAGCAGTTCCACCACTAAAGGGCACAATGTCAGAATTCTCAGTGCTACAATTTGTAGTTAATTTAGTTTGTTAGCAGAATTACATTCTGAAATTTTAAATAATAGTTACACGCCACCCACAGTCGCTCACAGCTAAAAGCTCTTGCAAAACGAAAGCACAGTGCAGTAAAATGAAAACAAATCTGCCACCCACACAGAAATACACACATCTCCAAACTGAGAGAAACAGGTTTTATCCAAATAGTTTGCTAGCATCGCATCACTAATTTAATCTTTGATTTGGTTCACTTTTGAAAAAATAATTGGAATATTTGTTGATCTGGACTTTCCTAAACTTAAATCCCCTTGAGGTTTGGAGATAGAAAAGCAGGGCCAGGAGGCTGTGTCACAGCTGCCTCTGAGAGAAAAATCAATGTTTTATTCCTGTTTCCTTAAATCTGGCTGAGAAAATGTAATATTCCTTTTTCATACATTACAAACAAAGTGAGTCTCCAGGATTTTCACCTTGCGCAGACTGGCAGCTGTCTTAAAGCCTGCACTTTCTCCAAGATTGTATCCAGGTCTGATACCAACACATCAAAAAAAGAGAATGCAACAGGAAATATGAAAAGAGAATTATGTAACTCATTGCAACAGCTCTTATGGCACCTTGAGCACAAACAGGGCTATCAACAGGGATCGACAACAAATACAAGTACATAAAAGTTATGCTCAGGAAGCAAGATTTGGCAAACATGAGGCATGTGGAGAATGGAGGAGGTGTTACCTGGCAACCCAGTGCCTGTGCATGTGCATGCATGTGCATGGTCACATGGAGTAACACCAGCATCTCTTACATCCCCAGATTTGCTCTGGAATGCAAACTTTGTTAAAAGCCAAGGCTGCTAGTGCAACAAGTCCTACCGCATGTACAGCCTTTCAGAACAAAACAGAAGATGTGGATGAAATACACGCAGTTAAGGGAACTTGCCATCCTTTAGTAAACAAAGGTCTTCCATTTCTGTCCCAGTGTACTGCTGAGAAGCCTGAGCCAACTCCCCTCCCATCCACAGAACTAAAATTCCTGTAAAATTAAGCCGGATTAAGACATAAACGTAATTATGACAATAAAAATTAAGTTTTAAAGAAAAAAGTGTTCTTTTAATTACTGACAGTAAAATATGAGTGAATGTGGCACAAATTGGAAAATCATTCATGTGTAATAGAAGCTTCAAATGGGCTTATAAATGAAAAGTAAATGAGCTGGAAAAGAAAGAACAAATGTGCTGGGAAAGATGTTTTTCATACTATGTATTGTGTGAATCTGAAGAGATTCTGTACCGCCTTCTCTTCAGTTTAGATAATGTACTGGCTTAATAGAGAAACACATTTGCATTTCATTTCTTAACCATTCTAAGCATTTAATAATATTAAATCATTTCATTGCCAGAAGTAATAAAAAAATACATATTTCACTGTCAAACTCGTATCTCCAACATTATAATAATTTTTCCCAGGATCATTAATCTTTGGATACAGGAGACTTATTTGTTTAAAATATCAAATAACTTGCTTTATTTTACTAAGAACTGACATGAAAGTAAAAGCATGAAAAAGAAATTAAATCCTGGTTGGATCTGACTTTAAGAACATATTCAATTTTAACTTTCTATAAAATTAAAACATTTTTAAAAGTAACAGGAAATGCAAAATAAATACATGTGGCAGAATGCAGGTATCATCTTCTAACTCTATAGTCAGTATTTAGGCTTTAAAACTCATGCAGCCAAAGGAGCTGTGAGCAATGATTTAAAAAAAAATTTGAAACAAGACCTTCAGAAGTCACCAGGACTATTCACAAGTATAATGATACAGTCCAGGCCTATCCTTACCTGCCTTCTTAAGCCAGAGTACCATTCAGATACTGGTTTTAACCATAAACTAACTTATGCCATAGTAATCATTAGCCCACAGCATCTTGGTACACTATTTAACTGGGATAACAAATGCTTTATCTTTCCTATTTTAATTCCTCTGTCCATCTTTGTCTTTCAGGCATCCAATTCAAGTATTTTCACCTGAGTTTATATAAATTATACAATTTCTTTTTCTTTGAGTATCTGTTACAACTGTTTTCTTCCTATATGCAAATATAACTCTGTTACTAGCGCAGGAATGTGTCTGAAAGTTCTCCCACCAGTCTCAAACACTCTTCATTACAAGAAGCTGATAATGTTTTCAGATTGACATGCTTAAGATCAATGAGATTTTTATTATGATCAATGAAGATGGTAAAGACTCCTTTTCCTCCCAGCCTCTCAGTGAGCAAATTAAGACTGTGCAAAGCCCACTTTTATCATACTCATAATTACAACTACATTATCACCATCCTCAGATTTTCTACCCAGATAAATATCAGATGAATCTGAAAGTGAAAGGCAAAAATGAAGACCCTGTCAAAGAACAGTGTTTCCTGAAACATTAAAAAAAGCATTAGGGATTAGACAACCTAATTTCATGCATCTGTTTTTTGTGTTTTTTTTGGCGAGGGGAGGGTTGTTGGGTGGGTTTTGTGTATTGATTTTTTGGTGGGTTCTTTTTTGTTTGTCTGTTTGTTTTCTTTTCTTTTTAATTTATCTCAATTCTGCTTCTTAGCACCAGGCCTCTTAAGTAAAATTCATAGAAATACAGCAAATAATGTCTTATGGGCTGTTTTATGGGGCCCAAAAAATGCCACTGAAATTATATTGCTAACCATCATTTTTGATCCATTTCTTCATATTTCTGAAAAAATGAGAAAACTTTTTTGTCTGAATATACTTACAAGTACAGAAGGAAGCTTTGCTAACACTCAGAATAATACTCTTTCATCCAGGACTTTATTTAAAACCTCCACAAGTTTCCCTCAGGCCTGGGTTCCCAGTATTTGTTCCACTGTGGCTTTGATTTTCACTGTGGCTTTGATTTTCATTGCCATATCCCCAGTTTTTCTCCTCTTTCTCTCAGATACCGACACGTTCATAGAATCATAGAATGGTTTGGTTTGGAATGGTGTTTTGGGTAGTGCCAAGTACCAGCACTTTAGGGGAAGAGTTTTGGTTTAGCTGTCTGATTACGTGAAATAGCCAATGTTTTGTTTCATTTACTGTACTGAGAGCTATTTTGTTCACAGTGTGACCAAGCTTTAACTCAACACTTAAACTCATAAAATTCACACTAGTAGAAGAGCTAAACAGTTTTAAATTGCTCTGGCCACCTGCTTTGGCTGCCAGTGGTGGTGGTAAAGCTTAACCTACTTAAGCATGGATTGTTTCCATTGCAGGCAGAATATAGATAACTAGGTGATTGTAGTTATAACACAGGTGATTTTAGGTTTTTGAGGTTTTCCTGAGTACACTTATTAATTTTTTTGATTTTGCAGCGTATATAATGATTTTTAAAATAAAATAAAGACTTAATTCATCTTCTTAGACTTTTACTAACACAGTGCTAAACTTCGAATTGCAGAAATTATTTTTACTATTTTAGTTATTCAAACTGACATTTATCTAGATACCTTCTCCCATCAACGAAAGAATCCTTTATTATATCTCAATATTTTTGTAACTCCCTTTTGTCAAATGTATTGCATGCATGAACATTATTCTCTTCATTTTTTAAGAGCTTTTGACTTCATATATTGCTTTCTTTAATGAAATATGAAGATGATTGTAACAACTGGGGGAAGGGGGTGTAAGACAAAGTAGGCTGTCAGTTATGGATGTTTTTATAGCATTGTCGTATGATTTTTTTCACCTAGTTTCAACATGTGCTGATTCAGGATGAGCACAGCATGAAGAAATGGCTGTTAGTTTCTTGGTGCTTTGTTTCAATGAAAGAATTTGTTTCATGCAAGCAGATTACTGAAGAAAAGCTAAGCACAGGAATGGATCTGGATTTTGTTTCTGAAAGTGATTAAATTTCCTGAAAGTCATGAAACAGCAAAGTTCACTCAGCTTTTTGAAATGTTCATACCTTTTGGTTAGTGATTTTACTGTTCTCAAGTGTATGGAAAGTTAGCTCACATTCACTCGGTGCCTTCATTGTCAGAAGTACAGGAGCACAGTGGCCCAAAGGGAATTTTATTCTGGTGGACTGTTGCAGACTTATGCTTTATAATAACAATGAGCAAATTATGGACAAAGAAGATGGCTTTAAAAAAACATTCAGCAACAATGGAATGAGATAATTCTTTTAATTAATGGATATCTAATTATGCTGGCAAAGCATAATTTAGATCTTCCATAACCATAAACATTAAACCTACAGTCAAAACAATACTCTGTCCTCAAACACAGCAAATACTAAAGAGCAGATTCTCTTATAGTTGTACATGCTCCAGCTATGAATTCTCCTCCAGGAATTGCAATACGCATAAAAGAGAGGAGACCAAATCATGGCCTGATTTACAACAAAACTAAGCAAAGGCAGACAGTATAGCAAGACAAATCTGATGTCATCACAGTTTTGAAGGAATGCAATAATTTTCCTCTGCTCATCACTTTCTTGAAAATCCATTAATTAGTAAATTAGATTTACTATTTTGTTACAATGTGACAAACTTGCCATTGACCTTAAAGTAATTGTGGACATCTATTTAGGAACCATAGCAGAGAGGAGCACATTTTCCCACTTCACTATAGGAAACAAAAATTCCGTTTTTCTTCCATCCCATTAAGTACATAGATTTGCAGAATTTGCAGCACTGAAAGAAAGAGACCCTAACATCAAGTCATGCACCAGCTTAACCATCAAAGTGATTGTAATCATCAGAGCAATACTGCAGATGGCCTTGATAATATTATTTGACTCATCCAGCAGCCAGAAAATAATCAGGAGTTTTGTTGGAACTTTTTTTTGCGCTGTTTCACTTTGCCACTTAAACTGTATTTGCTGACTTTATCTCTACAACAATCAATTATGGAAGCATTTCCCAATAGTCCATAGTACACAAATACGATATGACACTAAAACTATTTAAGTTCTTCTGGGGAACTGATTGCTGCTCTTATTGCTATACTTTGGTAGGTAGCCAATATTGTTGGAAGTGCATATCTTTGAGTCATTGTATCTTTGCTGGGTGCTTAGTTATGATTTCTTTATGTGATAGCAGAATACAACAAGATCTGTGAAAGAGAAAACTTCTTGTCATGGAATGTCCAGATAAAACAGCTTATTTCTTAGGTTGTAGTATGTGCATACACTCGTAGTGAAAGGTACATAAGCCATAAGGCACAGAACCAATTTCAAATAATCATATGTTATGTATGTATAATTTGAGGGGAGGGGATTTATGCAGTGGAACTCTATTCAAAGAAACTATGAAGAAATTAAATTTTTTATTAGCAAAGAAAATATTACTGATATTATGTTTTATTGTTCAACCCTAGAAAGTAGGTTTGCACTTAAATGTCTTATGAAAGAACATTTTCTTTTTCCATGCATGTAAAAATAATTAATTAAAAGCACAAGCCAAAGCACTTGCAATAATTTAACTAAGATACAATGAAAATTAGATCAGATATTTTTGTTTAACTTTTGATTATTGTTTATTCATTCTGCATACAATAATGGTCTTTTCCTTTTATGTTAACTTACCAGGCTCAAAATTATAGGGTCTATAAAGATGAGGCCATCTCCACCAACTTGAATCCAGTATGTTAAGTTCCTGAACTGTATGGGTTGGGGAAGACTCCAAATGCAGTATTGAAAACCACAAATATATCTCATCAGCACGTCAGACTTGGATGGGGAAGTAATTAGCTGTGTCAGAAGAATGAGCATTCTGTCTTCAAGGTAACAACAGAAGTTGCATAGAATTTGCATACAGTATACGAAATATGGTAATTTCTTTGTAAACAGATGTGTTTTCAGCTTTGATTTAGTGTCATCACTAAATGATGAGGATGTGCACGAATACTAATATGATGGTATTACATTATTCATTTACTAGAGAAAGGTAGAAAAGAGAGAGAGAGAAAGGAAATGGTCTTACATTCATAGAAAGAACTCTTCTATTTGGTAAGGGTTTAAGTAGACAGCTAAACAACATAGTGAACTTGATGCTGGAAAAGAAGGGAGGAAGTCCATGCAGCAAATTTTTACATTATGTGGACATGAGGGCTTGAAACAAAGAAGGGATAACACCAATAGAAAACCAAAGGGAAAGCTACTGATGGTTCCAGAAATAATGTACGTGGAAATCACTTTTTTTTGCAGTTTTATTTAATATGCTGTTTGTTGTTAACAGATTTGTAAACACTCATAATATATCTAAGAATGTTATTACATGAGTAATAACATTCCTTGTACATTCCATTCTACATTCCTTATATCTTAGGCTCAAAGAGGTTTAAGGAAGAATTTTAAATCTAAGCAAACTTTGGTACATACATGAATGGACAGATGTAAGTCAAAGGAGACTGTTTTTCATTAACACCAATCATTCTTATATTCATTACATTGGCAGTATTTAGAACTTTTTATACCAAATTATTTGTATTTATATATATAAATTCTGAATACATGCCTTATATCTAAAATACTAAAGTTAATACATTCCTTATGGTGTAAAACTTGGGCAAATACATGAATTTGAAGCGCTCACGTTGAGCATACCGGTCTGGAAGTCCTTCTTAAAACTTTCCCTTTTTTAATATTCTTTAGTAACTTGGTGGGATGTAAGGACTATGATTACAGAACCCAGGGCCTTGTAATGTCCCTTGTAATGTCCTCCCCAAAATATTTTTCACCTTATGTTTCAGCAGTGGAATATTCTGACTCCACTGAAATTGAAGACAAATTTCCCATAGAGTTCACCAAAGTACAGAGTTTTATCCTTTTCATTAAAAATCTGTTTCTGGAAGGAAAGTGGGAATCAACTGAGAGTTTAAAATTACTCAGTTATAAAAGCAAGTAACTTTAAAGTTCTTATATGAACAATATAGTTTTTCTTGTAACCCTTAAAAATTATTTTTTAATCCTAGAAACATGCTCATGTAGTCAACTCTGGACATAAAAAACTTACTAAGTTAAAAAAAAAAAGGAAAAAGAAGCTTGAATTTTTAAAATTATAAAAAAATATGTCATTCCAAGGGAGATTAAGGAAAATCTTCTGAGAAAAAATGGCACTGTCCTTCACCTCTGACATTTTTGTGTACAGCCATAGCCATGGAAATACAAAGGTTCTTGGTGTACATCAACATTAAATTTGGTATTGTATTAGTAATAGGGTTAACTGAATTTTAGTATTGAAGTTTTTATGGACTATTTCTGCAAAATATATTTTTGTTTTATGGCTGAAATTTGAAAAGCACAAAGCCGATAAGTGTGCACTCAAAAGATGGGTCTATTCTCATTCTGTGACAGAAGTTTTCATGTGTGATCAAATCTTCTCAAGAAATGGCAGAGGGAAATAACCTGAAATATCTGAGCTTAATTTTACCAGGCCAGCTGACCAGTTTGAATTTTTAAGAGACATTTGAATGTCTGCCTTTGCCTTTAGCCTATGAAAACAGATGTCAAGTTCCTACTTAAATTAACAGTGTGAAATTCTAAGCAGCATTAATAATGTCAGGTAGACTAATTGCAAAATGCATTGAGAAAATAAAATATGAACAGACAATTGTTAGGAAATAAGGAGGGTCTTTAAAAAGATTTTTGCACCAGGTTATTCAATAGATGTGCTACAAAGTTATCATTGTTTACATTGTAAGTTTTATTCCAGTTTGCTATTTTGCAAGTTTTTCATGATGGCCAAAGCCATTTAGATTCAGTCATTTTCACAGCTGTCTTGTATCCTCTATCTTCTTTTTCAATAAATGTACAATAGGCTCTAGGCAAGCGTAAGGAGAAAAATCTGATCTGATCGTGGTGCAAGGGCACAGGTTGGTGTCCTGGAAATCTAAACACTGTGCGAAGCTGGTCCTGTGCATATACTGCTGACATAAAGAGTTGGCTTGTTTAGATCAACAGCATAAATAAAATATTCATCTAATACTAATCACCACAACTCAATTGTCTGAACAAATCTTATATGAGTTTTATAAGATAACCAGAATATAACACTGAGAATATCCAAAATCTTCCCCACATGAAGAGCTTTGGATGTGTGAACAAAAAAGTCTGTCTCAGGGTCTTTTGCACAAAGATCTAGTTGGAGTCACTATCAGTGTTCCCCAAGGTTCAATACCGGGCCCAGTACTGTTTAACTTCTTCATCAGTGACTTGGACAAAGGGGTAGATGCCTCCTCAGCAAGTTCACTGATGACACAAAGCAGGGAGCAGCAGTCACTACCCCAGAAATGGGTGCTGCCCTTCATAAGGACCTGGACAGGTTGGAGATGGACAGAGAGGTACTATCTTAAGCTCAACAAAGGCAAATGCAGGGTCCTTCCTCTGGGGAAGAATAATCCTGTGCACCAGGACAGGCTGGGGGCTGACCTGCTGGAAAGCAGTTCTGTCAAGAAGGATCTGGTGGTCCTGGTGGACAACAAGCTGTCCATGAGCCGGGAGTGTGCCCTTGTGGCCAAACAGGCAAAGAGTATCCAGGGCGATTCTTAGCTAATGAAATAATAGACTGCATAGAACACTACAGATCTGTGGGTTCAGAGACAGTTTTTAACTAAGATATAAATAGGAAATTCAGGAATTTCATTAGCAGTATTAATGACAATTAAACTGTTAGGTGGAAATCAAAATCCTATTCTCCGGTAATTTGTTTTGTAGTTCTATTTTATAAGGATCATTTTATTTTTATGTGTATACCAAAATATTGGGCTACTATCTTCAGAGTTAGTTTTGTTCTATCTCAGGAATGCGCACAAAGATACCTGCAGAAATGTTGGATCAGATAATTCTGGAGTATGCATTACATTAGTTTTGTGAGAGTTAAATTGCTCACATTTCGATTCCAGACTCACTAAGAAAATAATTCCTCCTTCACAAAAACTACTCATAAAATAATCAGTCTTCAATTATTGAGTAATGTTTACTGAAATTTATTTACATGCCAGTAAAAATACAGTATTTGAAATCCATACAATAGTACCAATAAAGGCCCATAATAAAATGACAAATGCTGTATGCACCACCTTACCAGATTTTGCCTTGACTAATTTCACCAGCTCATTTTGAAGTTGCTATTTGACATTTAAGTTAGCTATTAAATATAACTATGGGAACCATCTGGAGATCCATTGTAGGCAGAATAGTCCAATAAATGTGATGTGCAATGATGACATGCCTTTACATTATTTATATCTTCTATTTAATTGCCATCTGCACTAATAATGTGTTTCTTAATTTTAGAAAATCCAGATTTAAAATATTGCACTGATTTTTACATATAATTGTATTTTACTGCAGTTGTCTCTGGAGATCTGACTCTGGACTCACTTTGCTGAATAGGAGACCAGTGACTTGAGGTTTTTTTACAAAGTGAGCAGTGCCGTAGTAAGAACAAGTTGTTACTTGGTATCTTCACTCTAAAATATGTAAAAGTGGGAGGCAAAAGTCAAAATGCTAGTTGAGAAGCTAAGTGTGTGAAGAACTCTCACATATTCTCAGATAAGAAATGAAATGTTGTCTGTGCAATCAACAAAATTAATTAACTCAGGAATTTCATGCTTAATTATATATGGTCAGTCACCTGGACATTCCCAACATTCTACATCACTGTGAAAAATTAAGGAATAATTTCTGCTGATTTCTTAGACCAAACCCAACCAATTTCTCTGTTAAGCAATAAATTATACTTTCTTGATATATTTATCCTGTGAACTCAGCCTCCCAGCAATCTGCTCTCACATTAGCCTGATCAGCCCCACCATTCTGCATATTATCCCAGGGGACACAAAACCTTCCATAATGCCTGTAGAAACCCTAACCGGCTTTTCTTCACCCTCAGGTTGGGGGAAGGAATAAATAAGAAAGCCTGAATTTCCCATAAGTATTAAATATGTGCAGTCCTACTGATTTAGCATTTCAGAAATTATTTTTCTAGGTCTATGACCCACTGTGACTATTATGCCAATTAAAATTCCATTAATTGTGGCTGAATAGTCTTTAAATATCTTGACTTCATATTCCTAGGGCAATTTAAAATTCTTAAACATGTCACCAGAAATTATTGTAAACAGTACTATTTTAATTTTCACTTAGCAGTGCATGTGAGGTTTGACCTTGTCAGCCCTGACCCAGCAAATAAAGCAAGAAGATCAGAGTTTCTGTCTTGGCACTATTCCAGATGTTGGCTGGTGGCTTATGCTTCATTAGACTCAGATAATTTCATACCATTTCATTAGACTTAAACACTCAAATGAATCTAGCCACCATTGGTTTGTGAATCATCAGATGCAGTCTGAGCATTTCAAAGCAAGACACACGTGCTTGTTAACAATAGTTAGGTGCTCCAAGAAAAAGCCTGAAGAACCCACGGATGACAATACTAATGGAAGCTGATCACCAGAGACAGGTGGTGTACATAAAATTTAAATCAAGTAATATGTTAAAAATTGTTCGGCTGCTGACTTGGTTTTACCTCTGAAATCCATTCTAACTTGCAATTAAGTTTTTAGAAAGCATTAGAAAAGCACACCTTGTACATAAAAGGATATCACTGATGCACCATCACTAGCTATTCTTTGACCACACACTTGTTTTCTTTCTTCCAAAAGCCCTGAAGGAACAATCCTACGCATAATAAAAAGAAGAAAAAGCTCTAACCCAGAAAGCCATAACACACTGTAGTCTTTTCAATTAATAATGTCACAGGCAGTTGAGCACCTTAGAAATAGAAGATTCACAATGTGCTACTCCACATTTCACAAGCAAAAAGTATGACATATAGAGTCTTATTACTTAGAAGAACAGTGGAGCTTGAAACCCATGCATTAAGTTTGAGCAGCCTTTGTGAAAATGAGATCTCGTTCCCTCATTATGCAATCTGACATCCTTCATCTAAAACCAAATGAGATAATAAAGTAAGAGAGATGAGATATATTTTCTGCATAAAGAACCATATAATCCTTTATCTCATTTAAATAATAGATTCATAAAATCTTTTTTTAAACATCCAACTAAATGATGCAGTGAAATATTAATAAATCTGCATATTTAATAATACTAATACCTCATGTTAAAAGATATCCAGATTAATTGATATCCTCAGAGATATACCAAACAAAACCAACATGGTTGTGATTGGCTCTTGGATTTGAAGACTCTAAAGCCTTTCACATAGCAACAGGTCTCTGTTTGTGCAAATTCTGTGAAGTCCTGTGTATGTAAAGAAAAGTACTGAGCATACAGAGCTCTCACTAAAGAAATTAGTCTAACATTCCTGAAGTCTATAAATGTATAAAAACTAGTAAATACATACTGATTTTCCACTGCAGACACTAATATGTTATATATTTCACAATGTATTTCTAATTTCAGAAAATCACACATATTTAATGATTAATTTTCAAGGATCTAAGGTTAGAAATTAATCCTGTTACAGACGTGAAAAAGGCAAAAGCTGACAAACCTCCCACTATTGTGGTGTGATTCATACCAACCACTGCTGGTGATCTTGATCTTACAAATTCATACACTCTCTAGTCTATGTTGCCAAATGGTTGATGGCTCTATCTACAAGACAAGGCTACCATTTTTATTCTCATCTTTGCCACTAATTCAAAGTTGCATCTGGTCCAATCACCTGATTAATAACAGAATGCCAGAGTAATCTAACAGACTAATTCCGAGTTAGCACTCTATAGATCTTTATAGATAAAGATACATAATGCATCCTTTATAGACAAAAACCAAGCCATAATCCTTTCAGAGGTATTTCTTTCCTAGAGGGAAAAAAGGTCGCATCTGAGAGGATAAGCATAGACTACCCTAAGATTCCCCAGTGAATGCCTTATAATAGACTTATTTGCCTGTCTGAGAAAAGAGAAACAGGAAAAAGAATAAGGGTAGGCCAAGGTGATAATGAGAAGGCTAAGTAAATAAAAAGGCAAAATACACACCTTGGAATTTCACTGTAAATAATACTGCCAATGGTTGCATTTTCGTCCGGTTTTTGCTTTCTGGCGTTTTAAATACATACACATTTGTGATGATTCAAGGTAAAATTGGAGCATTTTTAACATGCCACTGCAATCTGATTGGTCCTAATTGGATTTTTTATCTATGTGGGAAGATAAATTATTTTATTTTACTGCCTACAGTGAATTTACAGGTGTGGCAGTTCTCAATGCTTCTTTTTAATGGGGAAGGTGATTAATTACAGTGCCTGTAAAAACCCAGGAGCTTCCAAGTGGCAGTATTGCTGTCACTTTTTCAAAATCTAACCACTCTTCAGTTTGATCCCTCACATTTTATATTACCATAAAATACAGAGACGCTTTGTTAATGTATATATTAATTGTTTAGTGGTTCTCCTTCCCTCTAGCAATATATTCTTTCAAATGTGTGTTTCAAATAGTGTATGGTCTGCCAAGGAGTGACAGAATAGCTTTTAATTCACAAGGAATTAATTCCTTTAGGTTGATGGCAGCATCATCTCGGTACTCTTTAGGATGGTACGTGCCCTGATATGTAGTCTCCTAACATACTCTGTGGTATAACAACTTATTTATACAGGAAAGATAGCTGAACTAGAGGGCATTAAATGAAATAGAATAATTCAAAATAATGGAATAAAGGGCTAGCAATGGCTAAGGCATGAACTGGTTTTGAATTGCCTGTTTTTCTTTTGCTAGCATTTGCTGTGTCCTATAGAGTGAAAATGCAAAAACATTTGCACGAGCTCCTAATGAAAGTCAAAGTGATTAGTCATGTCCTACCGGCCAAAAATTTGTATGTCTGTACCTATATTTGTATATATGTATACATACACACACAAATATATATGGTCTTCATATGTTTGTATATGTCTGTATACGTCTGTATACTTGACTGTTCACACATATGCACATATATATATGCTATTCCTAGTGACTATACGGAATATAATTCTTTACATATGCATGCAATATCTGCAACAGCATATACAGGAAGCATGCATAAAGTAACTATCCAGTCATAACCTCACCTTTGAATTTATTAGATATTAAGAAAAACACTATGTGATATCTGAGAAATTAAAAGTTTGAGAACCATCCCCCTTCTCCTGTTTTATCACTTAGACCAAGCAAATCAAAAAACTCATAACTTCAGAGACTTTTCTGAGATCAGACATAGATGCATTCCAAGTAACTACAAGGTGGAGGGTCTTTTTTTTTTTATAAATGCTTGTAATTAACTGTTACTGAATCCATTAACATTGCTCCTAATGAAAATAATTCAAGTTTTAAACAAAACGAAAAAACTCCAAGCAATAGTTAACATAAGTAATGATCAGACAACCTTAAAAAGTCTTGTTTATATGTAAAAACTGTAGACTAAAAATAGTAAATTTTTGCCTAGTAAGAACTGCTCCAAAAAATTAATTACAACATTGAAGCAAAACATTTTTATCCTCAGTAGTCACAATGAAATACTGATACAATAGTAGAATAGACGGAATGATTCTAAAACTTAAATATCCTCAGCTCATTTGCAAGCCCATGTTATCAAGACAAAGACATTTTCTGTAGATTATTTGTCATGAACAAAACCCAATGTTTCTACAAGAAGTAATTATTACATGATTTTCTTTCCTTCTCATGCTTCACCTAAAACAAATGCCATTTGCTTTTGCAACATACTGTCATTATGAAGACATATCTTCATATTTTCAAATCAAATAATCACTGCAATAGCAACTTGATTGCATGAAGAATAGTGGCTATCAGGATATATTATCATTATACAACGTGCACCTAAAATGAGGCAAATTTAAAGTAATGTTCTACAATTTAATTATCATGACAAACGAAGACTAACTCATTTCACCCTATTGTTCTCTTATATAACTTCCAAGAGAGCTTAAAGTGTACAGTACAGTACAGTTAGTACCACTTTGGAAAGATTCTCTTTTTTTAAGTGGTAGGACATTATCAGCTTGAAAAAAGTATTGCCTGACTGAATTGCACCATTCCTGATTACGCTTCAGAGCAGCATATCATTGTTTTCAGTAGATCAAATTACATGGCAGTGAGAGCAACAATACATGTGCTGCCTGAATTAACATTCCTCATCTTCAATTTTTAATACCAAGGTGCATCAATATGATGGCATTATTTTTGTTGTCACAGTTTGCAAATAATACTTTTCAAAACAATTCAGGAAATAACTAGTTTGATATATGCTGCGCTCGGGAACTAGAAATTGATCCAAGGTATTACAAAATGTAAAGATGTAAAGAAAAATGATGTAAAGAAAAAGCAGCAACTGAAATACTGAGCTATATATTCCATTGACAGGTTTTGATGTAAAATTAGCAAATGCTTAGCCTTTTAAAAAATACTATCAGAAAAGGCTATGGAAGGCTTTATCAAAACCTATAGACTAAACTGAAAAATGTTGAAGTGCATTTGTTATAACATTTTTTTTTATACAAACCATAGAAATAATTTTGGCAGTGAAAATCAGGCTTGTGTTTTTATATCTGTATGAAGTTTGGCTGATGTTCCATGCTCGGGACAGAAGTATAACCAGCAGTGATGGCTACTTCATTGAAGGTGGATGCCAATGCAGTGGAATGATAGGCATTTCTACCCCCCACTACTGTGAGCTTCAGATCCTCAGCATGGTTTGAATAGGGCTAGTGGGAACTAGCTCAATAATTTTAAAACACCTGGTAACAACGTTACTGAATTTGGTTGTTTTAATCTGTACAACAAAAGCAATAACTTATTTCTGTTGTTTGTCTTACACCAAGGGGAAAAAACCAAATCACTAATTGAAACTGGTAGATTAGAGAAACTAATAATCACAGCAGTCACTTTAGAGAATGAACTTGTTTCAACAGTTTTGATTAGATTGGCCCAGATATTCTCCAAGCAAAATTTTACTAAAATACATTCTTATGGAAATGGATTTTAAAATCATTCCCTTGCATATTTACATGCTGTCCTCTTTATGAGGCAGGATGCATGAACCAAAAGCACTCCACTACAGCTTCAGAAATTAAGCTTTGTCTGTATCTCACTGTGTCTTAGTTTGGAGTAAACTAAAACAATTTAGAAGTCCTTTCTCAAACTGACCACGCCTCTTTTAGTTGTCAAACAAAATTTTAATTTGGAAAATGAGTAGAAGGAAAGATAACAGTTCTTAACTACTAAATATATTTATATACATATATACATATCCAAAACACCAGAACAGAACGAATAACTCTGCAACCAAAACCTCTAAAGAAATGAGCCTCTGAAGGGACGGAGCAAAACGCCTCCCGTAGGCCGCGTGTCCTCCTTTGTTCCCGGCGGGTGGGCAGAGGTGAGGGGGGGGCCGGGGGCTCCCACCTTGGTGCCTGTAAGAAACTATGAATTATAGTATTGTTTATTAAGATTTATGTTAAGTCCAATGTAAATGTCAAATTGCAAAAGATATGAAATCGCTCACCAGACTAAAACAATCACCAAGACACCGCTAAAGCAATCAGTGGATATCACTTGGCATCTCCAACTGGGGTGGCGAACAGACATTCAGGAGCTGACGGAAACATGGCAAACAACCCCATATAAGGTAAAGGGGCCAACCATGGAACAAGGACAAATGCTCCTTGCTCCGACCACTAGGAGGCAGAAAAAGACCTTCTAAACAGCAACTGAAGCATGCGCAGAATGCCGCCACTACCTCACGAACACGGAAGTAAAAACTGTATAAAAAGGGACTTTTTTAGCTGCTCAGGACGACAGTTGGCCGAGCAAGACTCCCCAGTCGTCCAGCGCTGCCTTTGCTCATATTCTACTTGCTATAATTAATAAAATTCTAATTGGATTATGATCCGTTGTGGTCCCAATTTATAACAGTGCCGTCGGTGCCTCAGGGAAAAACTGTAGTAACTCCAAAACTGCGAAGATTGTCTGTCCCTCTGGAGCACAGGGCACACCGCGCTAGAAGCAGGAGGCAGGGAAGAAGCCAAAATCGCAGGAGTTCCCTCCGAGGTGCTTCCTTCTCCAAAACCACCGCCGAAGAAGCGAAGAAAAAAACCCTCCCCAAACCCAAAGAAAAAAGAAACTCTCCCCCTCCCCACCACCCCTCCCAGCCATTAGGTTGGAATTTGGGTGATTGATTAGCTGAGCCTCTTTGTTTCGATAGCTGAGGCGGGGAGGGTGTCAGTTCCCAAACTGCTGGTAGGGAAAGAAAAAATTCTGACAAATTCTAAAACTATAACACACTGCAAATAGACGACCTGAGCAGGTAAAGGTGACTGAGACAAGATTAATCACATTAGGCATTTTGCACTACTGGCTACAGAAACTGTCAACCATGCTGGCCACTTTCACCAGATCTTCCTCCTTTCTTTCAAGGGCCCAGACTATTTTCCAGGGGTGGAAAGACAATGCTTCCAGGTCTCTCCCCTGGAACTCGGATGGGAGGGATGCATTCAGATTATCATGCTATACATGACAGAAGATAATCTGAATGTATCCCTCCCATCTCTATCCAGATTAGAAAATGTACCATTTCGATCATGAGACAGTATTTTGAAAAAAATCATCATAAATGAAGGTCAATACAAAAATATGTTCATAGACACAATTTTTATAATAAAACAAATTGCTAGTAGCAACGTTTCAAAAATTCTCTCCATTTAACTGTTTACCAGCTGTTTCTGATGCTATTTCTTCAGGAAACAGTGAAAGTCTCAGAAACTTATCCTTATTCTTTTTCAGTAACAAGATATAACATAATCACATGTCCATTCTCCCACCCAGTTCCAATTTCTATGACCAGATGGGCAATGGACCTGGCCAACCTCCTCTCAGTTAAAGAGTGAAAGAAAGTCAATGGCAGTTGTTTGTTATAAACCACAAATCCATATTCTTACCCCATCTTACCCTCTGTGCCTTCTTTACCCCTTATGATCTGCATTGAAAGCACAGCTTCAGGAATCACTTTGTTAGGATGGGCAGATTAATTTCTGCCATTAGATTTGCCACCTTATATTCAAACTAAAATCTCTGCCAGACCTCCTGACATATTGTGTCCCTTTGTTTGGGTGATTTAAACCCAACTAAGCAGAGCTTGCTGCTTTCTTCAAGACTCACCGCATCAGCCTATACCCTGGAAACCTTTCTTTTTATATCTACTACCTACTGAGACCAAATAACCTAGGTATTATTTTAACATCTGTTCTCAAATCCAGATAGTTTACACACTTCCTAGTTTTTCCTAAAAAGTGTCTTTAAGGCACTGGCTTTCCTAACAATTCATAGACAAAAGTACCCATTTCAGGCCTTCTGTATTTTTCCAGTCTTGACAAACACAGCTGCACTCTACTTCAAGCAATTCAAAGTGATTCTGTACAGTGATTCACTCCTGAATTTAACTGAATTATGCCAGTGTTCCTCCAAGTCTCTAACATACCCTATTTTTCATATTACATGTATAAACCATTTGTCTTTATCTAAATGCCCATTCAGGTTTTCAGCAGAAAAGTTAAGGCAGCAACTGGAAAGAACACAATTAGAAATAAAATAAAAAGGAAAAAAAGAAATGGAAATCAAAGTAAACTAGAAATTATGCAGTATATTGCAGTGAAAAAGGAGAATAAATACATTGGGGAAAACCAATTGTTGACAAAGCAAAAGAAGAAAAAAATGTGTTTTAAGTATATTGAAAAGATAATTCTAGTAAAATTTATTTGTTCATTATCAGATGAAAATGTTAATGATAGTAACAACAGCAACAACTAATGAGCAGACTGAAGTGTATAATAATATTTTTATTTTACACTTGGGAAGAAGAAGGATAATGTAAAAATTGACAAATGTGGAAGACTTCACAACAATAGCTTAACAGGCTGTTAATCAACACTTAGTAGTGATGGTCAAACTTTCCAGCCAGTGGACAGTCTCTGGTCTGCAAAGAAATGCTAAAATATCCCTAAAGAATTGTGCCAAAGTCACAAAAGACAAAGAGGATGACAGGAATAACCACTGATATTAAATGAGACAAACTCTTGGAAAATCTGTTACAGGAACAAAATAATTTTTAATTGTCTTACAGGAAATTGATCTTGTCAAGAAAAATTGACTTATTTGGTGAAATGGCAAATTTGTTTAAGTGTTCTTACTGTAGAAGAATCAAGGACTAGTAAAGGCATTTGAATTAGCAGTGCAAGTGCATAATGAGAAGATTAAAAATTGGCCCATTAGGCAAGTTTGAAGGGAATGTCTGTGAGATTCATCAATTTTCCAATAACATCTGGATTCAATACTACTCAATTACTACTGTTCAGACCGAAACATAAAGGCTTTTCCTATAAATAACATGCATAATAACTTAGATTTCTTGGTTAAAGAGGCCTTTACAAAAATCTTTGATTCAATATAACTAAATGTAAATATTTACAGCCAGAAACAAGGAATGGAGGCCCCACTTGGGAAAAAAACTGCAGAAATTTTGTGGGAGTTATAATAAATAATCAGGTCTCAAAGAGCCACTGTGAGGCAAAAAGAGTTTAATAAAATTGTTACCTGCAGAAACAAAGACTATCAAAAAAGGAAAACCAAAATGATTTTACTTCTGTTTCATAAGAACAAGACTGGAATATTTTGAAAAGATCATACCTGAGAAGTCAAAATCTTTTTCAGCTAAAATATCATTATTTTAAAAATTAAATTAAGGTGAAAATAAAAATGGCAAACAACTTCATAGAAAAGTTCTGACTAAATCTATCTCACAAAAGAGAACAAAAACAGAAATAAAAACATGACAAAACAACTTGTCAGCTGGTATGCACATGACAGACAGCATCTGAAGCTCAAGTCAGAAGTCTATCAGCTACCGTAGTGATTTTTCTGTACATTCTGTTATGTTTGATTTAGAAATTGTTTGCTGAAAATTTTAGTTTTACAGGAAAACATATTTTTCCATTAAAATTTTTCAACTATATCTGGTTGTTTAGAATATTTTTTTAAACAGCAGAAGTTTTCAAATAATAAAAATAAAACTCCATGAAAATAATCAAGTACTTAGCACCTTAGTTGAAAGAAAGCACCAGAAATGAAGGGGTCATTTAGGTTATAGGAACAAACTGACAACTAAAATAAGTGAAACAAGGAATAAGGATTTTGTATTATAATCGGGCTGATTAACCACTGGACAGGATTTCCCCAAAACAGTAACAGACCCTTCAGGTCAGTTTTTGATGCCTTCTGATCTAATTTCTCTATAAAATGCAATACCACATAGTATGAAGGAAGTTTGACTAGATGGTATACTATGAACTAGTGATCTATTCCAGGCATAAATTTTCAGGCTGTGATAGGGTTTGCCCTTCCTGATGCTGACAGGCCTTTCCAGTTGCAGGTGAGAGTACAAAGCATTAATTAAGCTTCCCATTACCCTGTAACTGCCAAAGTTGTTTCAATTGCTGCAGAAACCAGTGTAATACGAATAGAGTGTGTTATAATGTATAAAATTGTAATTCAAGAGATTTCTGCCCTTACCTTCAAAGAGGATAATTATAACAAAGATCATTCTCCATGGAAGAACTGTAGCAAAAACTTATGTATACTAGTTAACATAGAGAGCCAAACGTCCCTTCTTATATCTAAAACTATTATTAATTGAGTTGCTCTCAATAAAGATGTTATGTTATCATGTGGGTTATGTCCAAAGACCTTTACTATCCATTGTCAAACCACAGAGAAGCTTATAACTCAGCAAGAAATAAATTGTTTCTTACTGCTATATTTCATTAGCATTCCTCTAAACCAAGTTCTATACTGCATGTAAAGAAAATATATTTATTTTTTTTGTTGAACAAGTTAATCAATATGATCCAGAAGACATAATAGCAAAAGAATTGTCATTCTGTCATGCAACTATGTGTTTCACACCATGTCATAGAAAGGGAAAGTAAATTGCATTTAGTTTAGCTTTCTTGCTTTATGTACAACCCTCATTTCCTCTGTCTTCCTGTACATTCACTTGATCATCTCCAATTTCTGCCTCACGGAGTAAGGCAAGTCTTCTACCACTGAGAAATAGAAGAAGTAGGACTGATTTACATTTAAGTTACAATTCTTATAAAATTACCATATTTAGAAGACATTTCCTTAAAATGTTATACCATTTTATACACTCTGATATTAGCTCAGTTGGTTAGAGCATGGTGCAAATAGCACTGAGGTTGTGGGCTTGATTTCTGTAGGGGTCGTTCACTTAAAAGTTGGATTCAATAATCCTTGTAGGTTCCTTCCAACTCAGAATATTCTGTGATTCTGTCATCATCATCATGGCTAAGCTTCGCGAACAAAGATTTGGTAAGGGCTCTACCCACGCTTGCTGCAAGCGCGCTGATGGCTAAAGAGGCCGATGCGAGACAGGCAAGTCTGGTTGCAAAAGGCACAGGAGAAAGTCTCCATAGGCGGTGTTGGTGAGGCACGGTTCTTTCTGCGTTGTCTTTTCTCCTCCAGACTGATTCTGCGTGCGTTCTCAAAGGAATCAGCAGCCTTATGGATTGTGTGTCTCCATGCCTCCCAATTGGAGGCCAGAGTGGACCCTGGAGACGTGCCCTGCCCAGCGCAGCTGCGTTCTCAGCAGCATGGCCTCAATACTGGTGACTGCTGCCTGTTCAAGGACAGACACATTGGTCACGTAATCGAACCAGTGGATGTTTAGAATTGTGCGGAGGCAGCACTGATGGAAGCGTTCGAGGAGACACAGGTGGCGGCGGTAATGACCCACAGTTCAGACTCGTATAAAAGAGTGGACAGCATAATGTCTTTATAGACACTAATCTTGGTACTTTTCTTCAGGTGTTTATTGTGCCAGACTCTTCTATGGAGTCTTCTAAAGGCACTGTAGGCCTTTGCTAACCGGTTGCTGAGGAAATGATGGTTCCCAGATAGGTGAACTGCTGGACTGGCTTGAGTTCTGATTCACCTATGGTGATGTGGGGGTGATGGAAGGCTTCCTGAGGTGCAGGTTGGAAGAGAACTTCTGTCTTCTT